>OZ005652.1:360202601-360802601 GCA_963930645.1 Salticus scenicus | reverse complement strand
TTTTTAAATTTATTTTATTTTTTGTTCAAAATTACGCTTTTAAATAAAAAAAAATATCTGTTTAAAAATTATTTTTTATGTTACAATTACATACATAGAACATGTCATTGAAATTTTATAATTAATGAACATGTCAGGAAATAGAAATCTTATCTTCATCTGTGCGCTTGTTTAAAAGTTACAGGGAAAAAAATACATATATATATATATTGCTGATGGCGTTGACATCGGTTTAGAATCAATAACAACAAGTTTTTGTCTTGTCTAGATAAATTTCGGGTTAAATTTCAGAAAATTTTATTTTATTACAATATAAGAGAATCTCCAGTAAATGTTATTTTTATTACTCTAGATGTAACAGAGATTTTAGGGCAAGTATGTATGTGTGATTCTCCTTATAAATCTTTTACTCGGTTTAAAACTGTGTTTGTGACTCTCAGTAAGGCATTTAAGAATTGTTTACACTTTAATTTAAAAGGTAAAAGATATTGTGGACCATTCTAGGTGAAATTTGCAATATCTAAAATAAAATAAAATACTTAAATTTAAAAACATCGTCACACACCAAGTTTAAATATTTATTGTATGCACCAGTTCTTTAGTTTATTATTCTAAATAATATATATTAAGCTAGTTTTATAAGTAATATGCTAATACAAAATTAAAAGTCTACTCATCTACTCAGCTTTAACTGAGAGCGAATTAATTGTTTCTTTTAGATGCCTACACTGTAACAAAACAATTTATACTATACATCTTAGGGAAAAATTGTATGTATGCAAATATGTAGTCAAACTACAGTGCTGAAAGAAATTGTATCCTATTTTTAAAGATATATCAAAAAGAATATATTAGGTAAAAACTATATTTCGGCTAAAGATAAATTTTCATTTCAGCTAACTTTGATAAAAATTCGTATTCCTATTTTTCTTTTTCTCGTTGTTTGCGTCTGCATTTCAGAAAATCGTTGATTCGTAAGATTTCTTATTTTATTTTGATATATTTAGTATGCATGAATCGTGATAGATAAAAAAAAAAAAAAAAACCCGAAAGTTGAAAGTTTTTTTTTTTTTAAATTCAATTTTTCTTGTCTCTTCTTGGTTGTGATCCAATCTTTTGGGAAAACGCCCTATCTCACTGAACAGTGAGTTGGAAAAAAAAAAAAAAAATAGAAGATCAAACACAAAGTAATTGAAAGCTGCCCATTTAAATTGCATATCAAATACTTTACTAACAGAAAAAAATATCTCAAAGACGAACATTTCTATTTCATGTTATTTTTCGTATTTTATTTTATCACAGAGTGTTTGACAAAGTTTCTTCATCTTAGTTTTTTGGAATATCGGACTTCTTTCAGTTTTTGAAATATATATATATAAACAAGAATATATTTTATATTTTGAAAAAAAAAAAAAAATAAATAAAAAAATAAATAAAAAAAATTATATATATATATATATATATAAAGTATTTTCTCGCACATATTTTTTATAAAAGTTGTTTGTACTTTTTAGGACAACGCATTTATGTTTTTGCAATTAATATGTAGTGTAGTACATTTATCTCATTATGAAAACTGTACATTAATTTATAATAGAAAATGTTTATCTGTAATTGATGTGTTTATAAAATATCGTCATAATTTATTTTATTTTATTTTGTAGCAATTACATTAAAATCGATAACACAGTGCACTTTCATCAACAGACTAAAAATATTTTATACAACCGTTTTCTTTCTTTAATTTATTCATTTAAATAGACATATATGAATAATAACCTTAAAAAAAAGTTATTTAATATTTATACTATTTCATTTACTTTAAAAATACATAGCAGAAAATCTCGATTTATGTTGACAGTCTTTTTCAGAAAGATTTTATAAAAAATTCAACAGTGATCACTAAAATTTTTTAAATAGTTATCGTAGTATTAAAAAGGTAGAGTTTATAAAAAAAAAAAAAAAAAAAAAAAACGAAGATGCAAGTTCAACTGCTTTCTATTAATTTTATGGTATGACGGTGATGGTGTACGGATTATTCACCACCTCCGTCTTTATGTATACGTTGTTACATCAAGACAATTATCTGCGATACTAATATAGGATTATGTGGAGATTCCTCCATGGCATGATGGAAAAGAGAAAAGATATCTTAAATATTTCTGAAAGATTCAGGGTAAATATTGTTTTATCTCTATAATCTCCCTTTCTAAAGTAAGATAAATTAAAGCTGATCTGTATTTTAAAGATTTTATTTATGAGAATACTTATTTGCAAAGCGAACGAAAATTAATAAATGCTGAGAAGCATAAAAATAATAATGAAATGCATGTCGATCTATTAACAATAAAGAAACTGGCTGAATTTGCATATTAAAAAAATCTTAACTTTTTGCAATTTTTCTTATTGCACTTAATCTACAATCATGTTATTAATTCCGAAAAAAGAGTTTATTTTCTTTCTTCCTTTTTTTATTTAATAGAAAATAACTTTTAAGTTTTATACTTATTTATTTAAAAAAAAAAAGAAAAAAAATCGGCAATTTTGGATTTGTGAGTGTAATGATATTAAAAAATAATAATTACGACCTACAAAAACCGGGTGATACACGAAAAGATAGACACATTCACCATGTTTTTGGTACATTCTGTAAATGTTCAATTTGTGCGTCCTTGGTCAACTGGCACTTATCCAAACAGCAATCCAGTTCTGCCCAGTCAATGCTCGTCACAGTAACAGTGATACGTTGCTGCAGTTCTTGCAATGTTGTTAGTATTAGTCGTATTAGGGGTACATAAACTTTGTCTTTAACACAACCCCACAGGAAAAAATCACATGGCGTGGGATCTGGTGAATTAGAAGGCCACTGGCAACAAAGAAGTTGTCTTTCCTGCATTGCTGCCAATTTGTCGAGTGGCGTTACAGGCTCTCCATCTAGCGTGCATGTGAGACACGAAGGCTTTTAAATTTGGTGAGTATATTTATATACTCCTGTATCACCCCTGTGTACGTCACGTCGTATGCTTGTCAATAAACAGTGCTTCAAAATCCGACGAGCCATTTAGGCTAACCCTGTATATTTACTAGTTTTCCAGAGAAAGAACCTTTTCAATTTGAAGTAATTCAGATTAGTTATGATGCTTATTATTATCACAAGTATAGATGATAAATATAATGTTATGTATTGCATTAAGTAGTTTAATGGTAGTATTAAAAAAAAGTAACTTAAATTTACCGTTTTACTTTACTGCGTTCATGTCGAGAAAAAAAAAAAAGTGCGTACTTTTTTTTAATGATAAAATTGAAGATAAGATGTTATAAGCAAGTTGTGCGAACATTGAAGTGTATGAATTAATATGAGAGAAAAAAATATAATTTTTTTTGACGGTATAAACAACTTTAGGGTATAACAGATGACGCCATAAAGAAGTTTAACTGTATATGAACAATTACAACCATGCTAATTAACATATTTTTTATATAATTTCTACACTTTATGCATTTTTTAATTTTATGTTTCATATTAATCTATTATAAAGCAAAATCACTAATCAGTTTGCAGAAAATTAAAATTAAAATATAATAATATTTATTTAAATTTCACATAGTTATTTTTTGCGGAAAATAATTAATTTTTAACAGTTTTAGTTCGAGTTTCATTAATTTTATTTTTTATTTCTCTATAAAATTAATTAATTCTGCAGAATTGTTATTATTATTATTATTATTATTTTTTTTTTTTACTTTAAATTTCGTTTTATTTCTATAATCATATAAAGTTAGTTTTTATTATTCAGAAGGAAATATCGAAAGAAAAGAAAAGTATGTTAAATAAACAAACCTTATTTTGCTTATAAATTTTTGTTGTTTTAAAATTTAAGAATTTAAAATAATTAATGAAGATTTTGTATTGATAAATACGAACAGAACAGAATATATATAATATTTTCAGTTTTTCAGTGTAAAATATTAAATTTTTCATTTTTCAGTAAAAATATACTCCTTTAGGGATTTGTCGAACATAGTGTTTAGGATTTAAAAGAACTAAGTCTTTCTGCTATATTTATTTTAAATCGGACAAAGATCGAAACTAAAAGAAAAATTATAATCATTATTTTAAATATCTGTAGTGTTACAAAAATTGGAATTGTGTTATAATGAACTAGAGCGGATTAGATTTTCTGATTTGCTATATCACATTGTTTGTTATATGAATGTATTAAAAGGAGACTTGGCGCTGAATAACTAAAACCAGAAATATCTTTAACGTCTTAAACACCAAAGAAAAAATTGAAAAGCAAACAGTTGTATCGATGGCATCCAACGTACCGTCTTCAGTGCATAAAGAAATGAGAGAGATGTGCTTGTATATATATGTCGTGGCATTCGTTTGTTTTTCCGCTTGCGTCACTTGAGACTCTACCGAGTTTCTTGATAGGAAAGGAATCGAATTCTGATCAAGCAATATATTTACGCGGAATGTAGGGGGACTGGAAAATAGGAAATTTGGTTTAGTGCGTTTATGCAATACAGAAGTTGAGATGAAGCCGGTCGAATTGAGCTCAGAAAATCTCAAAACGTGTAACTTCATCGAAAACTGGAAATCTAATTTTTTTTTCTGAATTGTATACTTTCTCCTTACATACGCAGAAGACAGAATAATAAATCTACTTAAAAATAATAATAATAATAATAATAAGTAGTCAATTTCAGTTAAATGAAATGCAAGGAAATCTCAAAACATGTAAATAAAACCGGAAACCAAAAGTTTTTCCAAATCTTATACTTTCTTCTTATATAGGCAGAAGATATATTACTAAATCCATTTTTTTTAAATATAAGTGGACAATTTCAGTTAATTGTAATGCATTATGTATTAGTTTAAAAATATGCCTTTAAATTAGAACAGATATAGATCACACACACACACACACACAAAAAAAAAAAAAAAAAAGAAGAAGAAGGAGAAAGAGAAAGAAAAAAGAAAGAAAGAAATATTAGATCTTAATAAGTTAGAAAAAAAAATAGAACTTTCAAAATCATGAAGTAGCTAAATGCAAATATCCAAATGGCAGTGACATCGATTAAGAACTAATAACTATATAAATTAACAACGCATAGAGTTACGGCTTTCATTTCTATTCAATTTACTTATATTAAAAATTTTCTTGCGTCATACAGCCACACCCGGGAATTAATAGACTTTGAATGCGGAATGTTTGTAAGAACTAGACTCATGGTAAACTTCACTTTCGATAATGTTCGGGAATTCAACATTACTCGATCAAGCGAGTGAAGTATGTGCCCAAAATTAGGCACTACCTCCATGGGCAATAGAGTGACCGACCATTTCTACAGTGGGTTATTAAAAATGTTTATGAATTTGACATTTTTTGCATGTTCTAAGGAATCAATGGAAGAAATAGCTTTGAACATCAGACATGCAAGCAACATTTTTAAATTAAAACTTTCCAGTAACGTTTTAGTCACAAATGCAATAAAAATAAGTTTTTTTTTTTTTTTTTTTTTTTTTTTTTTTTAATAAAAGATTGCACGAATAAATAGACTGATATATATTTTTTTAAACTTATTAATTATTTTAACAAGCTTTTTGTTTATAATAAAGATGGTTTTTAATAAATTTTAAAAACATGAAAAAACTGAGAGAAACTTTATTTTGACACAAAAATGCATACATTTAATTTTTTCTGAGATAAGATTATTCATAGTAAATATCTTTTTACTGAGCGAGCGTAAAAGATAAAACCTTTTTTTTTTATTAAATTGGTTGAAAGTTAAATATATATATGGCAACTTATATAAAAAATAAAGTTGAATAGAATAGAAAATAAGAAAATTATACTCAAAAGATTGTTCAAAATATAATTTTTTCGCACAAGAGTTGCAAGCTGATAAGACTTTTTCATAAAAATTATTTTAAAAAATACAGGGGAAATAATTGGATTTTAAATTAAAAGCATGATATGTAAAAAACCACTTATGGACTTGTAATTTTAAGTTATCTATTAAAATTTTCAAGTTCATAAAGAGTTTTTCATGAAAATGAAGTTTTGCCAAGTGGCTGTAATAATTGGATCTACAAATTAAATATGTGACATATAGATAGCACCTTATGGACTTGTAACTTTCAGAAAATATTTAAAATCTTGCTCAATCATTTCCCGTTAATTTTATTACTTTTTCTTCTATTCAAGCAAACTTTAGACATAACTTGCCCTATATATATATAGCTTTCAACCTACGTAATAAAAAAGAGTGAGAAAATTAAATGTATGCATTTTATATTTCCGAATAATTTTTCTCTAATTTTTTGTAATTTTTTCTATAAGTTTAGTAAAATTTTAAAATCCATTCTTGTTATAAGCAAGAAATTTGCCAAAATATTATAAATTAAAAAATTTTCTTATATCTGTCTAAATTATCGTGATATTCCTAGAAAAATACACACAGACGATGCAATTAGTAATTGAAATCATTTGTTAATGTTACAAGTCATTTGTAGCTTTTATGATACAGTGTATTTCACAGTGTTTTTGCTTTTCTTCAATTTGTAGTTAGTCACAAAATTCAAATTGTGACTAAATCTTTACTAGAATGTGTGAGTCTGGAAATGGTCTTTGTATGCTTGCAGTACAAGTCATTTCGTAAGGTATTTCTTTAGAAAATAGAAGAAAATATTCAAAATTATAACAGTTTCTAATTATTTGATCACCCTGTATATTTATTTAATGAATGAGACCAGCGAAGTCTGTGTTGAGCAGTCAGTGTTAGCGAAGAAGCAATGTTTTGTAAAATAACAGCAATTAATAAGGACAGTGCAGTGCTATTCGCTGTTAGTGTGATTTAAGAGGAAAACACTAACCGAGTTTCTTTACTAATAACACGTCATTGGCCGCAAGGCCATCGATGTGCTTGTGAATATATCGGTTGATCATTAAGTGATTAATAGAAACGTCGTTTGGTTAGATACGTTACTAATATCTATTGGTAGCCTTCGAAAGTGGCCCAAACACCACGATTCTAGGAAACCGAGTTGTCAATAAGGCACCCTGTAAATTAGATATGGTTCCATAATGATGTGGGCAGCGCTTAAATGACAGTGAATGGGTCTTCTGGTCAAACGGATGTAATCATTTAATGAATGCTAGATAGTAATTAAATCAGCTACACAGAGATCGCTTGAAACTATCCATCGACTTCATTTACTCAGATAATTTTACGATTTTTTCAAGATGACAACGCAATTTGTCACGAGGCCAAAATCATTTGTGATTGGTTGAAAAAATGATCTGGACAATCTAGGGAATTATTTGACCCGTTAGATCGACAATATATGAAAACAATTCAACATGTACAACACTATCGGAAGGTCAGTTCGTTTATAAAATTCTTTACTGGCAGAATTTTTCCATTTATGGTTGGATTTAAAGGCAGCATTGCTAAATGTTCCTTCAGGAGATTCTAACAACTTGTTGAATCAAGTTCACGTCGCGTTGCTGCATACCATTAAGCCAATGGAGATTCCACAGATTATTAAGTGATATCGCATTATTGTGACATTTCCATGTATATTGCAGTGTGATTCAACATAACATTATTTATACTTAACAAATTTAATTTTTTTTTCAGTATTCTTAAAATTTATTTTATTTTATTTTTTTATCTTTAAGAAAGTTTTAATGATTTAGCAATTGCGTAAAGATAATGAATAGCTTTAGTTTAGATATGATACAAATAATATCTATAAGTATATTATAAATGTGATAGTATATATAAATAGCCTTTGAAGACAGTATTGAATGCACAATACAAAAATGACAAATACTAACAATGAATAAAATTTGCCCATTAATAATATACAACGAAATAATATATATATCCCAATTAACGGGATGTATAATAAATATCCTTACAAACTTCATATTCCAAAATCATCCGTAAATCCAAAAGAAAAAAAATATACATATTTATTTTAATAACTAAACAAATTCACATTTACAAAAAAAAAAAAAAAAAAAAAAAAAAAAAAAAAAAGAAAAAGAAAAAGCACATAATAAACAAAATAAACAAAATAATTTTGGGATTTTTCCTTTTGTGCAAATAAAAGATAATAACAAGATAGTAATTTTACTTTGAACTCATTTTGTTCCATTGACGGCCTTATTCACCAAAGCAGTGTTAAACCAGGGTTCACGTAACACTTGTGTTAGAGTTAGCACTCCCTTAACCCGGGGTTAGAAAGTTTTCCTTTTCCCATTCAACAACCGCGGATTAGTTGACCTCAGAGTTATCTCGAGAAATTTGTAAGAGTCTTGCTTTTTGGTCAATAAAAAAGCAATATATTAAAAAAGTAAACAAGTGCTTTTTCGTTGTTACCGTAACATTCTCATGTAACACCAGAGTTAACCCTCGAATTTCGGAGGATTAAAAAAAGAGGGTTAACTCGAGTGTTAAATCGCTGATTTTGCGTGGTGAATACCGATTTTCAGATAATCTAGCATATTCCCGGATTAACCCAGTGTTAAAAGTTTGGTGAATAAGGCTGTAAAAGATGCACAATGCGACCACGTTTCACTCGCGTAGCATAACGGTCAATCCTAAATATTTAACTTTTTTAAGGGCAAGGAAATTTCGCTCATAGAAACTAAACTACTATCAGAATTTACGATCAAGTCTAAAACAAAAGTAATAAACGAAGTTTTCCCCTCTATTTAATTAAAGTAAAATATTGCAAAAAAATTCCTGTATGAGTTTTTGCAGTTGGGAATTAAAATTAGGTGGGATATTATATCCCATCGCCCCTAAAAGGGTTAACGGGGTGCGAAGTTGATCAAAAGGTTGGGATTTGGGAAACATGTGGTCATTTCGAGTTCACTTATGTCTTATTTTCTGTCAGTGGCAAAAGTTATAATTTCTTTTTCAACACTGGGCTCGTCCAGTGAGTTCATGCGCCAAAGCTTGCATGCTCGTAAGAAAAGTGGTCTAACACTATCTTTATTCTAAATGTTTTGAAAATAGCAAGTGTATAATATTTTAACTTATAGAATATATTACAAAGCGCGCATTGTCTTCGTATTCATATAAAAAACAAAAATAAAGTTTTGTTTGTATTACAAACTAAATTTGTTTTGTTATAAAATGTATTTTTTTTTCTTAGGTTTCTTTTTTTTAATTAAATAAATAGTACATTACATATATAGTATTTTACAGCTTATTATAAAATTTTATCTATCGTATTACAAGTATCGATTAAAAAAAATCACAGATTCAAACAAAGGATACTTAATGCATGAATAAATTTACTTCACGAAATATTTAGCAGTTCATGAACGATGACTTGTTTTCTATCAAAAATAAATTGAATTGCATGCTTACATTCACTGTTTACATTATGTGAGTAATGTTCAGACTGAAAATTTTCGCTTTTCGTGTTTATCCTTGTCTCTCTCTCTTCTTTTTTACTGTCAGCATTTGCTTCAAAACTCGCTATATGGATTTATCAGTTTTGAGTTCCTTTGACAAATTCTGAAAAGGCAATGGGGAGTTATTTTACTTCATTAATATTCAATGTCACTATGATAAAAGCTTGTACTTCGCTATTCAAAAGCGATGATAGGTGACATTCCCAATTTCTAAGATGCAAATGTCAAGAAAAATAAATTTAATCTATACATTTCATTTCATATATTGAAAGTGGTAAAGATTCTCTAGCAAAAAAGGTAACTGCGAACACACACTATTTTTAGTGTGTACTGTCATATGCATATTGGATTAATTAAGACACGAGAGTTGGTTAAAAGGAGTTTTCTGTTATGTGTACTGCATTTTACAAAATAAATAATAAAAAAATATTTTTCAATTATTAATCCAATAAATATTAATTTCATTAATGAAATATTAAATTATGACAAAGCATTTACACAAAATTCAAGATTTCACTCTCTGAAAAGCAATATATAATAAATATGCTTTATTATTATTATTATTATTATTAGCACAATAATTTTAACTATAACAATAAAAATAACAATAAATTTCCAGTAAAAAGCAATATATTTTAAACTCATTTCTAGAAAATCAGATAAACGTTACAAAAAATAAAATAAAATAATAAATAAAATAAAATAAAATAATTTTTTTTTCTGATATATTTGATTGTAAATATTGCTTGCAGAAAGATACATTAGTTAAAATTTCAAAATTTAAACCATAAGGATGAACGCATACAAACACAAAGAATATATAAAATCTGTATAATAAATGAAACTAGTATGTTGTGGCCACCACAAGACTTTCTTCTATATTTACCTATACATATTCAATCAGTAACAATATTAAAAAAAAAAAAAAGTACGATTTTTTTTCTGTTTTTTTTTTTTTTTTTTTTTTTTTTTTGTTGTTGTTGTTAAAAGTAAAAAAAATCGATAACTTTGTTTTAAATTATCACAGATTTATAGTTCAACCATTCGTTTTAAAGGTATTGACGAGACCTTTCGAAAGATACCCATCTTGAAAATTTATCCATGCAGAAAATTTTTTTCCTAGTTACATACTACTATTATAAATAATTCATATTAATTTTACAATCACAAGTTTAAAACAACTCTTATTATGCACATTTATACGAATTTTTGTCCTATGCAGCCATGTTAAAAATTTAGATAAAATGCTATCACAGCGCCACCTGTTGAGCTATTGATCCCCAAACATAATCAGCACCAGTTTATGTCGGGGACCAACTAAATACCAAGTTTGGTTAAATTTCGTTAAAAGAAAAAAAAAAAAAAAATTGCGATTTTTTTCTGTTTTTTTTTTGTTAAAAGTAAAAAAAATCGATAACTTTGTTTTAAATTATCACAGATTTATGGTTCAACCATTCGTTTTAAAGGTATTGACGAGACCTTTCGAAAGATACCCATCTTGAAACTTTGCCCCCCCGGGTGGGTACTCCCCCCCCGGTGGGGGGGGGAACCGATGCCCCCACGTGCACAAAATTTTTTTCCTAGCTAACTACTACTATTATCAATAATTCATATTAATTTTACAATCACAAGTGTAAAATAACTCTCTTTATGCCAATTTATACGGAATTTTGTCCTATGCTGCCATGTTAAAAATTTGCATAAAATGCGATCACAACGCCACCTATTGAGCGATTGATCCCAAAATCTAATCAGCACCAGTTTATGTCAGGGTGCAACTAAATACCAAGTTTGGTTAAATTTCATTCATTGGTTCGTGAGATACAGCGTCCACAAAAAAATGATACAGACAGACAGACAGACAGACATTTTCTAAAAACTATTAATTCGTGTTCTCCACATCCCAAAACATGTAAATCCATCAAAAAGTGGACTTCGAAAATTTTCGCGAATCCAATACTTTCTCTATATTACATATAGAAGAAAATAAAAAGAGGGGGACACTATTAATCGATTTTGTTTTTTTTAAATTAATATATTGTAAAGGATTATAATGGAAGAAAAATGCTTTTCCATATCTGTGTGATATATAACTATTTTCTGTGTTTGACAAATATATCCGGATTGGCAGAGAAGAAAATGATTCAAGTTTAGCAGATCTGTACAAATTAAATCCCGAGATCATTATTTAGATTCTTCGTATCTTCTTTTATTATTAAACTCTAACATTTAGGAGATGCTTGGATAAAGCATCGATTTCCAACAAATTTTGTATTCGAACACTCTAAATTTGAATGTGATAATTAAGAGCCGTATTACAATGTTTTATATTAAAATCCTTGTATTTTATGTAAACTGAAATTTTGGGGGCTTACATAAATGAACAATGCTTAGATCTTCGGTGATAGCTGCTATCATTTATCATTCAAAATCCGATTCGAAATAATACATTTTCTGTTCCATGTGTCCTACTGTTACATAATTTTCAACAAAGGTTGATAATAATGTAATATCAATAAACAAATATGCTATCATACTAAATAATTATAAGATAAAATTTTTTTTATAAACCATGTTTTTTAATTTTCTGTTGAATCATATAAACGCTACTGAAGGCAGCCGGAACCCCAGCAATTGGATAAAAGTATTAAAAAAATTCCTTGCTATCGTCTTTTGAGCTATTATAAAAGTTTCAAATGGCTATCTAGCCGGGAAGTTAGTTAAAAGTTGATTGCAAGCTTTGTACTGGAAACGCTGCCGAAGGCAGCAGGGTCCCGAAGCAATTGGATAAAAATATTTTTAAAAAGCATTTTCACCGTATTCTGAACTGTTCCGAAAGTTTCAAATGTCTAGCTACTCGGGAAGTTAGTTAAATGAATTTTCTGTTGAATCATACGAACACTGCCGAAGGCAGTAGCGATCTGAAACAGTTGACTAAAAGTATTAAAAAAATATATTGCCACCGTGTTCTGAGCTATCCTGAAAGTTTCAAATATCTAGCTAGTCGGGAAGTTAGTGAAAAATCGATTGCAAGCTTTGTACTGGTAACGCTGCCGAAGGCAGCAGGAACCCGAAACAGTTGGCTAAAGGTATTAAAAAAAAAGCATTTTCACCGTGTTCTGAACTATTCTGAAAATTTTAAATGTCTAGCTAGTCGGGAAGTTAGTTAAATAAATGTTCTGTCGAATTATATAAGCGCTGCTGAAGGCAGCGGGACCTGAAATAGTTGACTAAAATTATTAGAAAAATGTATTGTCATCGTGTTGTGAGCTGTCCTAAAAGTTTCAAATGTCTAGCTAGTCGGAAAGTTAGTGAAAGATCGATTGCAAACTTTATACTGATAACGCTGCCGAAGGCAGCAGGAACTCGAAACAGTTGGCTATAGGTATTTAAAAAATGCATTTTTACCGTGTTCTGAACTATTCTGAAAATTTTAAATGTCTAGCTAGTCGGGAAGTTAGTTAAATAAATGTTCTGTCGAATTACATAAGCGCTGCCGAAGGCAGCGGGACCTGAAATAGTTGACTAAAATTATTAGAAAAATGTATTGTCACCGTGTTGTGAGCTGTCCTAAAAGTTTCAAATGTCTAGCTAGTCGGAAAGTTAGTGAAAAATCGATTGCAAGCTTTGTACTGAAAACGCTGCCGAAGGCAGCAGGAACCCGAAACAGTTGGCTAAAGGTTTTAAGAAAATGCATTTTCACCGTGTTCTGAACTATTCTGAAAGTTTCAAATGTCTAGCTAGTCGGGAAGTTGGTTAAATAAATTTTCTGTCGAATCATATAAGCGCTGCCGAAGGCAGCGGGACTTGAAATAGTTGACTAAAATTATTAGAAAAATGTGTTGTCACCGTGTTGTGAGCTGTCCTGAAAATTTCAAATGTCTAGCTAGTCGGAAAGTTAGTGAAAAATCGATTGCAAGCTTTGTACTGATAACGCTGCCGAAGGCAGCGGGAACCCGAAACAGTTGGCAAAAGGTTTTAAGAAAATGCATTTTCACCCTGTTCTGAACTATTCTGAAAGTTTCAAATGTCTAGCTAGTCGTGAAGTTAGTTAAATAAATTTTCTGTCGAATCATATAAGCGCTGCCGAAGGCAGCGGGACTTGAAATAGTTGACTAAAATTATTAGAAAAATGTATTGTCACCGTGTTGTGAGCTGTCCTGAAAATTTCAAATATCTAGCTAGTCGGGAAGTTAGTTAAAAATCGATTGCAAGATTTGTCCCTGACAAACACACAAACCCACAAACCCACAAACACACAAGAATCGAAGTTAATAAAAACATGGTAAAAACTCATATATTTTTAAAAGATAGAAAAAGAAGGGGGAGGGGGACAAAAATGGCCAGGGAGCAAAATTTTCTCGGGACCAAAACGACGGTACCAAAGAGTCATGTACCCTTATTCAGACATTTTAAAAATATAAATTCTAATTATAACTAGTATGTTGTGGCCACCACAAAACTTTCTTCTATATTTACCTACAATATTTAAAAAAAAAAAAAAAAAAAAAAAAGTACGATTTTTGTTTTCTAAGTTTTTTTTTTTTTTTTTTTTTGTTAAAAGTGAAAAAAATCGATAACTTTGTTTTAAATTATCACAGATTTATAGTTCAACCATTCGTTTTAAAGGTATTGACGAGACCTTTCGAAAGATACCCATCTTGAAAATTTATCCCCCCCGGGGGGGTACTTCCCCCCCAGGGGGGGGGGAAGCGATGCCCCCATGCAGAAAATTTTTTTCCTAGTTACATACTACTATTATCAATAATTCATATTAATTTTACAATCACAAGTTTAAAACAACTCTAATTATGCACATTTATACGAATTTTTGTCCTATGCTGCCATGTTAAAAATTTAGATAAAATGTTATCACAGCGCCACCTGTTGAGCTATTGATCCCCAAACATAATCAGCACCAGTTTATGTCGGGGACCAACTAAATACCAAGTTTGGTTAAATTTCGTTAAAAAAAAAAAAAAAAAAAGAATTGCGATATTTTTCTAAGTTTTTTTTTGTTAAAAGTAAAAAAAATCGATAACTTTGGTTTAAATTATCACAGATTTATCGTTCAACCATTCGTTTTAAAGGTATTGACGAGATCTTTCGAAAGATACCCATCTTGAAACTTTGCCCCCGCGGGTGGGAACTTCCCCCCCCGGTGGGGGGGAACCGATGCCCCCACATGCACAAAAATTTTTTCCTAGTTAACTACTACTATTATCAACCTGATCTTTCGAAAGATACCCAATGGGAAAATTTACCCCCCCTGGGGGGGTATTTCCCCCCTAGGGGGGGAAGCGATGCCCCCCCCATGCAGAAAAATTTTTTCCTAGTTACATGCTACTATTATCAATAATTCATATTAATTTTACAATCACAAGTTTAAAACAACTCTAATTAAGCACATTTATACGAATTTTTGTCCTATGCTGCCATGTTAAAAATTTAGATAAAATACTATCACAGCGCCACCTGTTGAGCTATTGATCCCCAAACATAATCAGCACCAGTTTATGTCGGGGACCAACTAAATACCAAGTTTGGTTAAACTTCGTTAAAAAAAAAAAAAAAAAAAAATATTTTTTATAGCGATTTATTATAGCGATATTTTTCTAAGTTTTTTTTTGTTAAAAGTAAAAAAAATCGATAACTTTGGTTTAAATTATCACAGATTTATCGTTCAACCATTCGTTTTAAAGGTATTGACGAGATCTTTCGAAAGATACCCATCTTGAAACTTTGCCCCCGCGGGTGGGAACTTCCCCCCCCGGTGGGGGGGCAACCGATGCCCCCACATGCACAAAATTTTTTTCCAAGTTAACTATTACTATTATCAACGAGACCTTTCGAAAGATACCCATCTTGAAAATTTACTTCCCCGGGGGGGATTTTCCCCCCCGGGGGGGGAACCGATGCCCCCCCATGCACAAAATTTTTTTCCTAGCTAACTACTACTATTATCAATAATTCATATTAATTTTACAATCACAAGTGTAAAATAACTCTCTTTATGCCCATTTATACGGAATTTTGTCCTATGCTGCCATGTTAAAAATTTGCATAAAATGCGATCACAACGCCACCTATTGAGCGATTGATCCCAAAATCTAATCAGCACCAGTTTATGTCAGGGTGCAACTAAATACCAAGTTTGATTAAATTTCATTCATTGGTTCGTGAGATACAGTGTCCACAAAAAAATGATACAGACAGACAGACAGACAGACAGACATTTTCTAAAAACTATTAATTCGTGTTCTCCATATCCCAAAACATGTAAATCCATCAAAAAGTGGACTTCGAAAATTTTCGCGAATCCAATACTTTCTCTATATTACATATAGAAAAAAGTAAAAAAAAATTATACATAAGCTTCCAATTATTATCCATATCTAGATAGCTAGAGTATTCGTTAGATATAAATAAAACTTTACGGTACACCTACGTAGTTATTTTGGCCCGAAACAATTTTTATGTGTTTATGCATATTATTTTATTCCTACAAAGTTCATTTATCTTGTTTATAATTTAATGAGATGTTTTCATTTATGTTTTCTTTGCCGATTTATAATATAACGATGATATATAACTTTGCATTTAATTTAATGACAAAAGAAATATCGAATCCATTGAATATATGATGTATTTGTAAAGAACGAGATAGACAGATAGAGACAGCTAGAGGGATAGAAAGATAGAGGTATAGAGAGAGTTCGAAACAGATACATAAATAACATAAATAAATATAAATTTATATACATATAGATAGATAAAGATAAATTGGTAGACAGTTACGTAGATAGATGATAGATAGAAATTTTATATGTATAGAGAGAGAGATAGAGAGATTGAGAAAGTAAACCAACACAAAAATAAAACAAGAATGAAAAATCATGCGGTACGCATTGATTATTACACTTTCCAACTGTACGTACACGATGTATCGTATAACCTTCGACGTTTCTTGCCCACATTATCACACAACGGACCGACAAAAGGACAGAAAGACAGACATATACACTAATTGAATTCATAATTACTCTTAAACATTGTTGGAAAGTATTAAAAATGCTTAATGCACACAGAAATTCAGTCCTTAATTTTCATTTACAGCCTTTAATGTATCTGAATATTTTAGTGTAGTCCTATAAATCTGAACGCTAAACATATCATATTCTATGTAAAACATTGTTTTAGTTTATTTTAACAATAAAAGTCAATTTCATTATGATTTTTGCAGTCAGACAGACAGATACAGTAATTCAAATCAACACACTAAATAACACACTAAAAAAATTGCTAGAAAGTGTAAAATATGCTTAATGTAACAAAAATTTAGTTCAGCAAATTTTTAATTATAGCCCTTGATGTAACTGAATATTTTTGTATGGCCCTGTAATTTAATGCTGATCATACTATAGAAAGCATTCTTTTATGCATATAAATAACATATTTCAATTTCATTAAGATTTCTGCAAAGTAAAGTTATTAAAATATGGTTTACAGAAATACCTCTCTTAGAACGTAATGCTTTGGAATACTTTCGTTTGTCCCTGTACACAGACCAGTGATCGTATTTACTTAATATTCAATGGGGATAGTGAACATCCGATAGTGAATGTGAATAACATATATCAGTTTCAAGAAATTCCATGAATATTTACGGGAATTAGAGCGCGTACAGACAGATAGACAGACAGACAAACTGAAGTCATTAACACTTTTCAACCTTGTTGGAAAGTGTTAAAAAAAGTATGGTAATGAGTAATTTTCAAAACAAATTTTTCTATAGAATAATATCTAATTTGGCTGCCGGTGACGTGATGGTAGATGATATTTCATTTTGAAGCTAAAAATGCAACAAAGGGCGCTTAGTTATTCTTTTTACTTTTTTCTTTTTAGAGCTTTAAAACGAAACATAAAAAAAAAAAATCAGTTTAAAGGTTGAGAATTTTCTAAATGGAGAAATAGAATCTAAAAAAAAAAAAAAAAAAAAAAAATTACGATAGTGAGTAATTTCCATAATTTTTTTCTCCTTAGAATAACATCTGGTTTAGTTGCAGTCGACGGTAGTAAAAGTGTTCCCTTAGATTCGATTTTTGGCTGGGAGTTTTTTGCTCAGGAGACTGGAAGTTTTAAATTATCCATCCTTCTATTTCGAATTTTTGATAATAGATAAGTTAATTTCTAAAAAATATCTTTCGTATTATCCGTAAGCTATTTAGGCCTGCGTAGTCTTTTGCACAAGGAGTGAATGTATTATCGGACGAATGATATGACTTTAAATGAAAGTTTTTTATATGAGGCTATATGAAAACTTCTTTTTAAAAATTAAAAAAATATATCAATTTATAGAATTGCACATTAAAAATAGAGATTATCTTTTATCAAAATTTTTCATTTTCATTGTTTTATATTATCGGAAATAAAAGGAAAATCAATGATTCGTCAAAAATAATAATATCTCCTTGAAAAACTGAAAAATATAATTATGAGTTTGAAATACTTTTACAACTATTTTAAAAAAATTCGAATCCTGAGAGTATATAAAGCACGACCCAAGGAAAAAAAATACGAATATTGAAATTAAAATTATAGTATTTTTTCTTACCTTTATTTATTCTTAATAAATATTCAAATGTTCAAAGTCATGCAATCATCTCAGTAAATAATTATTTTTTTATGTTTCATAGTATTATATTTTTTATTCATCGTGAATATGAAAACATTTTTTAAAACCTTGAGTAATATTCTATTTTCAAGATAGTGATTAC
This sequence comes from Salticus scenicus, assembly GCA_963930645.1. NCBI lineage: Eukaryota > Metazoa > Arthropoda > Arachnida > Araneae > Salticidae > Salticus > Salticus scenicus. The sequence continues at coordinate 360,784,381 of OZ005652.1, read as the reverse complement.
TTTTATGACTGTTTTTGTAAACATTTGGTCTTTTTCAAAATATTTCATATCATAATTACTCACTAAGTTAAAAAAGAGAAGATGAGGAAAAAAAAAATTTTTTTTTTTTTTTTTTTTTTTTTTTTTAAATAATGAAAATTCTGTAATGCTGCTTTCTCTTTTAAAGGATAAAAGTACACTCCCCATTTATTTATTTATTTAATTTAAATTAATTTAATTTTTTTTAATAAAAATTATGATACGTATATATTACTTGCGAAAAATTAAATGAATCTTAATTGAAGTATTTCGTTCGCTCGATATTGTCAAATATTTGCGACAAGTTTCAAAAGGGAATTTTTGCTATGATTGAGCATTTCCAGGTCCTCTGAATTTGAAAATCAGGTTTTTGGTGGTTTTTGTGTGTTGTGTGTGTGTGTGTCTGTGAATGAATCTGTCATAAGCAGAAGTCAAAAACAGATATTAGGTTCAAATTAGAAATTATAAATCTGTATTATATATATTAAATGAAACGTTTTATTGAGATTGAACAAATTGTTCATGCAGAAACACAAGAATTTTAACGTATTGCATAAAAGGAGTATTGAAATATTCTTATGAATTATGATGTTTTAACATTAACGTAAATTCTATAGAAAATTTAACTTTTACACTAGTAGGTCAGAAATTTGAGGGTGTGGACAGTCGAAATTTTTTCCCTGATTCTTCCACCAGTATTTTTCTTTCAGAATTTTCAGTAGTAACTGTGCACAATTGTTTAAGTAAAAAAATATTATATAAATATACTGGAGAAAGAATCAAGTAAAAAATTTCGAATGTCGACACGCTGATTTTGTTTGTTTAATGCTACGCTTTCTATAACACACTTACAGAAATAGGACACAGTCTTGACAAATGAAGGTACACCAAATTATCTAATATTTTGACGCTTCTACAAATTACTATTACTTAAATTACTAAACGAATAATAATGATACATAAATAATAGAAAGCAGGCTAAATTACTCTATATAAACTAAAATTTTGATGAATATCCTTTACATGTATACCTATTCTGAAATCACTCTGAAATTTTTGAGATGTGGCTAAATGAAACAAGTTAAATTCACTAAATCATAAAAAGATTCAACGTAGTCTCTTCCAACAACATTGTACGCGATTTTTATAAATGCTTCAAGACATCCGTTTCTTGGAGCTGAGGAAAAATAAGCTTGTATAGCTCCACCGATCTTGATTTCAGAATGAAAACGACGACCACATAAATTTTTCTTTGTGTTAAAAAATAGCTAATAGTCACACACAGAAAGATAACGGGAAAGGATGGATGTTCCTTTACTTTGATGTGATTTTGTTCAAGGAATTCGACTGTCAATTTTTTTTTGTATGAGAAGTTGCATTAACATGGTAAAGCATTAGTTCCCTTACTTTTACTTCTTGAAGAATTCCTTGAAGATACTTAGTGGTGCATGAGTTAGTTGTAACTGTCTTCTGTCTCTAAACTTTAATACCTTTGACCAGTCCTGTATATCTGGGGAAAAATGATTACATTACTTTTTTTTTTTTTTTTATCACTCGATGTCTTTTTTACCATTGTTGATTTGGGGTCATCTTCAAAGACCCATACATTACTTTCTTGGCGTGTTGGAAATTAAAAAAAGTATGTACGTGTCATCACCAGTTATGATTCTAGAAATAAGGTAGTTTCACCATCATTGAGTGATTTTTGTGTTTCTTTACAGAATCTGACACGCTTCGCTTTTTGGTGTTGTGTTAAATTATAAAAAAAAGCCAACAACAAACTAATTTTTACTTTTATTTATGTCCAATAGAAGAAAATAATACGTACGTAAAAATTTTCGAGTTCCGGTTTTCAATGTATTTACACGTTTTGAAAAGTCCACAACATGATTTACTCGTTTTTAGAAAATGTCTGTCTTTGAGTGACAGAATATTTATAGCAATTGGATATCAGGAAATACTACACAAAATTTTAAATAAATTTATAGGCAGTTGCACTTTGACATACATTAGTGCCTATAAACTTTTGGCGCAAATCCCTCAACAGATGGTGCTCCTATACAGCGATTTCTTCCATTTAAGGCTATATATCAAGTTCTATTAAGTATAATTCAACAGAACTTCATACGTAAAATGTCTATGATATAACATTATGCAGATATTTTGTGCATATTGGCCGATAGGTGGCGTTACTATGCTGCAATTTTCTCTTTAACGGTAAGACTATATCACAAATTCTATTGTACAGAATTGTACAAAACATGGTATATAAGAAGGGTATGATGAAGTACTATGCTCATTGAATTTCTATACAAATCGGATGACAGGTGGCGCTGCTATGGTGCAATTTACTCCGTGAATAGGAATGTTGAATCTCAACTTCTATAGCATATAAATGTATTAAACTTGATACATGAGATAATCATTATGTAAACGAATACTGGGATAATTTGGATGTATAATAGACAACAGGTGGTGCTGCTATTACCCACCTTCTGGGATTTTTCATGTGGCTACATATCAGCCTCTGTCGAATAAAATTGTACCAAATTGTACACATAAAAACTTTAATGTCAGAAACTGTGACTAAACTTTCATGCATGTTAAACAGTAAATGGCGTTGATTTATAAAATGACATGGAAGAAAGTTTTGCGATGGCCACGGAATACTAGTTCCATATGCATTTCTTCATAATTAATTAAATGTTTAGTGCCCACCTAATGTTTAGTTTCTTCTGCATAAGTTGGTAAGTATAGCGATTATCATCAACATTTCTCGTATGACCGACACATTTTCTGGGATTACAGTTGACAGAGGTCTTCCTACAGCATCAGATTATAGAACGGGCACACGGGGCACTGGCCCAGGACCTCCAAATTTAGGGGCATGGACTTCGAAAGCTACAAAGTAATAGTACAAATTTTTACATGAAATGCTTAGTAAAAATAAAAAAATAATTAAAATTGTCCTTGTCTTGTGTTATATTACAGTAAAGAGATTAAATACTTGTTAAATTTTGCTATTTATCTTCTAAACTAAGGTAGCATTTACTATGGCGAATGAATGTACTTTAGGTCTTCGATTGTATTGAGCACAAATGATTTTGTTATAGATTCCTAAAAACTGAGGAAAGTGAAGGTTTTACCAAAAGAGACGTTTAAAAAATGCACTACACAATATAAATTGTTTCAGATGGGTGAAGACGCTTTTATTAAGAATGGGCTTAGTATTGTGAGCACTGTAGAGCAGGTGGGGAGGGGGAGGAAGGGAGGCCCTCCAAATAGCTACAGTGTCCCGGGTCTTCAAAAAGCATACGTTGAAATCATAAAAAATTATACTGCGCTGCACCAATGTTCTCGCGACAACTTTATTACTTTCTATTACCCATATATATAGAAGAGAAAGTATTGTTTTTGGGTCAAATTTTCGAAAGTAAGTTTTTGTTATATTTACACGTTTTGAGGCCCCTGAATACGAAAATCATGCATTGAGAGGTTGGTTTGTCTGTGTGTCTGTCTGTTACCAGAATCTCTCAAGAATAAATTGCAGTAGAAATTTCAAATTTGGTATTTTGAATGTATATCATATAGGAATGCTACACTAAACTTTTCGTTGAGATGAAGTAAATGGTTCGTGTACAGGGACATCCAAGAGAATTCAAATACATTACGTCTATGGGAGAAACTGCAGGTAAGTAGAGTTTAACATCTATAGACTGCACTGAACCAAATGAAACGAATGTATATTTTATATATGCGTAAAAACATGTTTCGTGTAGAATATGGTATAGAAATCAACCACCGTTCGTTTACAGGGCTACACAAAAGAACTAGATTATCGTGCCACAATGCTCGAAAATTGATGCAAGTGTATTTCAAGTAGTGCCGTGTGTTATTAATATAGGATTATATTTATGTGAACCATGTGGTGTATACGCAATCTTAAGAAGGTATATAGGGTTGCCAATATATAAGTCATAACATACTTTTTATTGTTAGTAAAAGTGCTTTAATATAATATTTGACCATGTGCAGGAAAGTTGCTCAGGAATTGAAATTAATTCCTCATAGACATATGGTAAATAATGTATTTTTTAAGCTAAATAATCATTACTTATTGTTTTGTATAGATACACGTTTTGAGACTTCTGAATACCAAAACCAAATTTCTAACGTTAGGTATTTGTGTGTGTGTGTCCTAGAGTAAATTAGAAGCAAATAATTTCAGGCGATCCAAATGTTGTATTTTGAAGTTAATAGGTTTGTTATTAGGAAAGTTTGATCAAGATTGATAAATTTCAAGGAATGTTGCGTGTGAAAGTTTTCTGGATAATTTTAAATGAACTTTTGAATATAATAATAGATTTGAATTCTGTATAAATGTTGGTACAATAATGAAACAGAGGGTTAAGGGGGCGATAGCCCACCCTTACACAGAATTATTTGCCAAATAAAGCTGTTCTGAATCCTAATTTGAACATAAGTTTACATAATAGCACTCGTTATCTCGCTCTTTTATTTGCAATCTATATTAATGGCATTAATTTCAGAGTAAGAGAAAGTCGTGTGAGTGACACACCAGATTATTTTTCTTTCTTACAAATTCTATTCTACAACAGCTAAATTGCAATTGTTGCCACAGATTATCGTTTGTGGCTGAAAAAGATTTGAAATTTACATATTTAACCATCAATTCTTTTCAGCACCTATCGTCTACCAATGTCTAAAAATTTCAGAATTACCCTCATATATAATTTTAATTTTTTGAAATTAAAAGGTTTTTAATATGTAGTAATTAAATAAAAATGAAAAATTAAATATTGTTGTCACAATAAATGAGTTTTAAGCATTTCGTGTCTGAAACTTAAAGATATTAAGAAACTTAAAAAAAAAAAAGTATTATTTAAAAAGAAAGTCTATGGGAAGTAATTTCGTAAATGGTATCCTTGTGAGCAGTGCAAAAAAACTGTATATTTCATTATGAGTTAAAAAAAAAAAAGTTATAAATTGTGCATCTTGTTATAAATATTACACAAAATAAATAAATAAATAAATATTCTTACGAATTTTGAACAGATAAGTTTAATGATAAAATGAAGCTTTAAATTCATGCTAATTTTTATTTTTATTTAACGCTTTAAGAAATTCGTGACGTAATTTTTTATCCTTGGCTCAACACGAGTATTACAAACTTCCGATCTTAAATTAAGGCATTTCGTGTTTCAAAGATAAAAAGTACCCATAAAATAAAAAGTACGATGAACGTAACTGGTAATCATGACAAAAGATAAATTTCTCGGGTTAAAACTTATGCTCCGTTTGTGAGATTATATTTTGATACTTTCCGATCTTAAAGAAGTTTTATTATCGAATTCTGCAAGTCCAAAGAAACTAGGGTTTTAGAAAGAATAATAATAGTTCTAAAATATAATCCTTACTCGGAAAATGTTTAAAAATTTTTTTATATCTTTTTCTAACCGATGTATTTTGCAATGAAAACTTCTTTTATTTTTTACATTATTTTTTCAAAGCTAGCAAAAATACTAGTGTATTTAAAGATCTGTTTGTTATTTTTTATTTTTCTAAATTTATAGGCGACTTATGGAAATTCAGTTTTGTGAATAAGCCTAAATTCGATGTATTGATTAAGCATTGATTGCTTTCCAAAATATAAACTACTAGCTGACCCGTCCTACTTCGCACGGATGAACAAATTTTAGTTAACGATGAATTGATATGCAAAAAATCAAAAAAATATCAGTTTATATGTTATAGTCAGGCAATATTATCAACTGAAAAGTCAAAATATAATTTTACAATTATTTTTTTCAATCAGTTGTTAAATGTTGGTAATTTTTACTTTATATTATTTATTTATTTATTTCATAAAAAGAAGCATGTCTTTACTCATGAATAAAAAATATTGAAAAATAAACCTATAACATGAATATGTGTTTGATAAAGTTGACGTCATAATTGCTTTAATTATTATTTATTTGTTTTTATAATATTAATTTCTATTAAACACAGAGCTTATGTGTTTTTAATTTTCTTAAATTTAACTTCCGCAAAGTAACCTGGTTATTGTTTTAGTAATGGTTCTCCATTAGTGATCGTTAATATTTTTTTGTGATTTTGGCGGTGAATTAAAAAGGTTATTGCAAATACGTAAAGTCCTTCGAGTGAAACGTCCTAGCTATTGCAGTGCCAAATTTTAAATACCGCCAAAGAAGCCCTATACAAAAGTAGATTTCTAACGCGAATGCACATTTAATTTATTTTAAATGAACCGTGTTTCCAATCAACATAATGAAACTTGCATAATCAAATGTCATTTGCAATTCCCTAGCGGCTGTATGTTCGCTACTTGCTTTCGGAAAAGATTTTATATCAATCATCCTTGGCGGAAAAAAAAATGATTGCCAAGTTATCTCGCAAATATATTTAATTTTTTCCATAACTGATGGTTTTTAATAATGTATATTAAGGGAAAAATCAATAATATGAAACAATATTCGTATAATATGTACTATTACAAAATCTGGTGTGAAACAACCACACGACTTCCATTACTCACTATTTAACGTATTATATACATTTCTTGGAGATATTAAGTACATGCATTTTTTTTTAGATTTTCCAGTAAGAGAAACTTGATACACGTATAAAGACACCTACAACAAAGTTTACATAGTGAGTTAAAAAATAAGGGGAAAAAATAGATAGTTATTTTTTTAAACACGAATTACCGAGATCTAAAACTGAACTTCCTAATCAGGATGACCGTTAGTATTCCTGTAATATGCACGTAATACTTGAGAAAGGTTATCTAAATTGAATTAATGAAACAATTTTCAAGAAAATCGTTAGAGCCGTTTTTGAGATACCAACTTTTACCAAAACTTGGCATACTCAATTATTGACCGGAAAACAATAATTACATACAAAATGATATTTAGTAGGAAGTTAACATGGCGAGTTTGAAAAAAATTCGTACAGCCGTTTTTAAAGGAAGGCACTTATGAGATCTGAAATTGAGCTGTTTATAGAGGACGCCTATCAACTTTCTTGAACTAACCAATTATATCATTCGAAAGGACATCTAATAGATTGTTTATATAGCAACTTTGAAGAAAATCGTTAGGGCTGTTTATGAGGTACGGGCTTACGGTCCCATTTCCGGTTTTCGATGACCCAGTTACGGTTTTTCAATTTTCACCAAAATTTGGAAAATTCATCTGTACATCAGACCTGAATGAATTGTGAAGATTTGTAGTTCTATCTTTATTAATTTTGGAGATATGACACCCGGAAAATTTCACACATTCGTACACACACACACACACACACTGACCCATTGCCAAAAACTACTTTTTTGGACTCAGGACGCCTTAAAACATATAAATCAGGTGAAACTCTATATCAAATTTTTGGACCGAATACAATACTTCCACTACCTACGGTAGTACGGCAATTGAAGTAAAAACATAGATCTCGTATTTAATACGAAAATATACAGATTTTCGTATTACGTTTTCGATCTCGAAATACAAAAATCGCCAAGGACGACCGATATCAAATCTATGCTTTGTTTTCAATTAAAATATTGAAAATTTGAATTAAAAATGTATTTTACCAAAATTTATTATAGTATCTAGCACTTAGAGACAGTGTAACTTTTGATTAGTATAAAAAAAGAAAGAAATAGAAATCGGCTTTTTAGTTCTAGCGATCGTTCTCTACATATACATATAAACCTTTCCTCTTTATATATTAGTATAGAACATAGATAGATTAAATAGGTTTCTAATCAACATAATGTAACTCAAATAATTAAATGCTATTTGCATTGCAGTAATGGTTGTATGCGCTATGTATATTGAGCTACTTGTCATAACTGTTAGTTGCTAAAAATAGTCGTCAAATAAATTTAAACTTCTCAATTATTCTTTTAACAAATGCATAATGAAATGCAGACGATATTTTTTTAATTCACTTTTTATATTATTATTCGCGAGAAAATATATTTTATTATATGTCGAAAAATGAATTAACCCGTAAATTTTTTGGGCAACAATTATAAAATAAATAATTTAATAAAAGTTTAGAAGTAACGCTTAGATCATTACATTATATCATATCATATCAAATTATATTATTAGAAAAATAAATACTTTAAATTTATAATGACGTCAGATTTAACGTGTAAGTTTAACATTTTGCAAAGCTTTATATGAATTTCAATTTAATCCACGTGCAAATATATTATTACTTTCTTCTATATGTAATATAGAGAAAGTATTGGATTCGCGAAAATTTTCGACCTCCGTTTTTTGACGGATCTACACGTTTTGGGATGTCCTGATCACGAATTGATAGTTTTTAGAAAATGTCTGTCTGTGTGTCTGTCTGTCTGTCTGTCTGTGTGTCTGTCTGTCTGTCTGTGTGTCTGTATCATTTTTTTGTGGACGCTGTATCTCACGAACATATGAATGAAATTTAACCAAACTTGGTATTTAGTTGCACCCTGACATGAACTGGTGTCCATTAGATTTGGGGATCAATAGCTCAACAGGTGGCGCTGTAATCGCATTTTATGCAAATTTTTAACATGGCAGCATAGGACAAAATTCCGTATAAATGGGCATAATGAGAGTTATTTTAAACTTGTGATTGTAAAATTAATTTGAATTATTGATGATAGTAGTAGTTAACTAGGAAAAAAAATGTGTGCATGCGGGGGCATCGGTTCCCCCCCTGGGGGGGAAGTAACCCCCGGGGGGGGGGTTGAATTTTGAAGATGGGTATCATTCGAAAGATCTCGTCAATACCTTTAAAACGAATGGTTGAACCATAAATCTGTGATAATTTAAAACAAAGTTATCGATTTTTTTTTACTTTTAACAAAAAAAAAAAAAAAAAAAAAAAAAAAATTCGTTTTTTTTTTTTTTTTTTTATTATTATTGTTAGTGATTGAATATGTATTAATTTTCACAAAAAAAAAAAAAAAAAAAAAAAAGAAAAAAAAAAATCTTTTTTTTTTTTTAAATATTGTTACTGATTGAATATGTATAGGAAAATATAGAAGAAAGTATTGTGGTGGCCACAACATACTAGTTTTTCTTTTCATGTCAAGATATTTTGAAAACAAAATCAACATGTAAAAGTATCTTTTATGTTGGCAACGGCTAAATTTTTTAATATTTCATTATTTCCATTTCTATTATGGCTTTTATGGGGATTTTAATTAAAATGCTCAGATTTTAAACTAAAATTTATTTTATCAAAATTAAATATAGCCTATAACAATTAGCCATACTGTAGCTTTTGGTCAGTGAAAGAAGTTTTAAAATCGGTTCAGTAGTTTTAGAGATTACCCCCCCCACAAACATACAATTTTTTGCGCTTTATATAATGATATAGATGATGATAGTATAATTTAAATGAACTTTATGTGATATATTAAATTTTATGAATAATTAATCTAATTAGCATTAATATTTTCCTATGCAGTATTAGGACTAAGTATCTAGATGACCGAGTTCATTAGGTGCTGTAAAAAATCATTCTTAGTATAAATACTGTGATTTGTTGTCAGAAATCTATATCTTATTATTTGTTTACCCCGGATGGAGCGCAGAATATCAGTGGAAGTTAATTTTCCTGGAGATAAGAAAACTTCTAATCGAATTATCTTCTAAAATGCCTAACTATACATTTTTATCAAAATAATTCAAACCGTTTCCTAGAAAACCATGTTTTTGTTACATTTTGTTAAAATAAAAAAATAAATAAAAATAAAAAAGAATTCTAAACCTATATTTTTTAAGTAGCTGCAGCAATTTAAAAAAAAAAAAAAAAAAAGAAAAAGAAAAACTAGTTTCTGCATATTTTTACCGATTGGAGTGCGAGGTACTAATGAACGCTAAATATCCTGAAAATGAGGAAAATGTCGAAAGAGAGAATCGATCAAAATTTGATTTTAAAAACAAGCTAACTCTAAAGTTTCATCAGAATCATTCGTGCTATCGAAGAAAACAAAGTTTGCACCACTTTTTTCCAGAATGAAGATCGAGTTCTAGGTGAATGCTAGATGATTACGAGAGGAGGGCAATTCAGATTGAAAACTAAAAAAGTCTTCGAATCTAAATTTTGATCATTCCTACCATATTACGCCATAGGCGGAGTAATATTTAACAGCTTATTCTAATTTTAGAGAAAGGGGCTACCAGCTGATATTCCCAAGGAAGAAAAAAGGTCATATCGGTTTTTCATAAAAAAAAGAAAAAAAAGAAAAAAGAATTCTAAACCTATATTTTTTAAGTAACTGCAGCAATTTCCAAAAAAAAAAAAAAAAAAACTAGTTTCTGCATATTTTTACCGACTGGAGTGCGAGTTACTAATATCCTGAAAATGAGGAAAATGTCGAAAGAGAGAATCGATCAAAATTTGATTTTAAAAACAAGCTAATTCTAAAGTTTCATCAGAATCATTCGTGCTATGGAAGAAAACAAAGTTTGCACCACTTTTTTTCCAGAATGAAGATGGGTTCTAGGTGAATGCTAGATGATTACGAGAGGAGGGCAATTCAGATTGAAAACTAAAAAAGTCCTCAAATCTAAATTTTGATCTTCATTTAAGTAATTTCTAAGAAAACCAAACCTCTACCATATTACGCCATAGACTGAGTAATATTTAACAGCTTATTCTAATTTTAGAGAAAATGTGGCTAAGTCAGATGGATTTATCGTCTCATGAAACCTTAAACGCTAATTTTTAAATCGTTATATCCATTTTTGAGTAAACACAATTTCTGCTACATTTTTCAAGCGGCAGATAAAAGGGTAATAGCGAACGCGAATTTTCCTGAAAAGGAAGTTAAGTCCATTTGGACTTTATCCTCAAAACAATTAATCCCAAACTTCCATCAGAATGATTATACTCATTTTCGAATGATTCCAATTTCTATTCTATTTTGAAACCGGTAGATAAAGAGTTAACAGCGAGAGTAAATTTTCCTGAAAATGGTATGTCAAATCGATTTTGAATCCCGAAAAACACATAACACCGAATTTTCTTTATATGCATTTTTGAATAAGCCTAATTTAGCCATAAGTTGCAAACGGCGAATAAAAGATTATCAGCGAACACCTTTTTCTAAAGATGAGGTTAAGACCAAACAATTTTTCACGCCATAAAAATCCTTAACCCAAAATTGTCATCAAAATCGTTACATGTATACACGAGTAAACCCAGTTTCTACCATATGTTGGAAACGGCGGATGAAGGGTTAACAACTAGCGCGAATTATTCTGAAGATGAGGATAAGTCCAATAGATTTTTCATACTCAAAATCTCTTAACACTAAAGTTTCTTCAAAAACATTACATATATTTATGGGTAAATCATATTCTTTTACATACTGAAAACGGCAGATAAAGGGAAGGAAGGAAGATAAAAGGAAGATAAGTCCATTTGAACTTTTATCCTCAAAACAATTAATCCCAAACTTCCATCAGAATGATTATACCCATTTTCGAATGATTCCAACTTCTACTCTATTTTGAAACCGGTGAAAGAGTTAACAGCGAGAGTAAATTTTCATGAAGATGCGTATAAAATAAGCCGATTTTTCCTACCACAAAACCCTTAACTCCAAAATTTCATTAAAATCGTTATATTTATTCTTGAGTAACCCAATTTCTTCCATATGTTGCAAAAGGCAGGTGAATGGTTAACAGCGAACGCAAATTTTCCTGAAAATGCGGATAACTCCAATCAATTTTTCACACAAAAATACACTTAACTAAAAAATTTCATCAAAATCTTTACATTACTTCTGAGCAAACCCAATTACTGCCATGTGCTGTAAACGACGGATGAAGGGTTAACAGCAAACGTGAATTTTCCGAATATGAGGATAAGTACAATCGTTTTTCTGCACCAAAAAAACCCTTAACAATAAACTTTCATCAAAATATTTACATATATTTCTAAGTACACCCAATTTCTGCAATATGTTGCAAACGGCTGATGAAAGGTTAACAGCGAACGCGGATTTTTTGAAGATACGGATAAGTCTAATTGATTTTTCAGAGCGAAAAACCAATAACTCCAATCTTTCATCAAACCCTCCCCTAGACCAATTAATTGGCTAGACGAAATTCTAACAAGAAAACCGCTAATAAATAAACTAAATAGCATCTTCTCCTACTTAATGAACATTTCAAACCTAACAGATTAATATCAAATTCTACTAATTATAATAATAATTCTCTAGTCAAAATTAAATAACCTTAAGTTTCTTCACCCTGTTATCTTCCTCTGTGGTCGTCCGAGTTGCTGCTGAAGATATCCTCATGTAATATCAGTTCTAGATTCCAAACGTCCTGAAGTTGCAGATTACTCAGAAACTTCACCAGTACCCCGCTAACCATCCTAACGTCACCAGCAATCAAGGACCGACTTGAGCCTCAACGTGAATCTATCTACTTACAGATTCTTCCCATGATGTTCAGCAATTAATGCTGATTAAATCCATGCATACGCATGAACTGTTTCTACTAAAGGAACTGCCATTCTCAACCTCAGAATCTGCGTCATCAATTATCAACTGGTTTCGACTCTACAATAACAACTATCGTCAGCATGCCATTTGTCGCGTGGGGCCGGCTGGGCCCGGCATGCCGACCAAATACTTTATGTACATAAATATCTGTAAATACTCATCGCCCTCTGTCGCTGGTTGGCTAAGCCAGGCGATGCATAATGTAATTTTTTTTTTTTTTTTTTTTCTCAATAAATGTCGGAGCAGCTCACGTGGATTATCCTAGAAGCGCTCAACACCGCTCCTCGAGCGGTGAGCGGGGGCTGCTCCCTGTTAAATCTTTCATCAAAATCGTTACATACATTTCTGACTAAACCCAACTCTTGCCATACCTTCCAAACGGTGGATAAAGGTTTAACAATGAACGCGAATTTTCCTGAAGATGAGGATAAGTCCAATTGCTTTTTCACACAAAAAATTGTTTAATCCCAAACTTTCATGAAAATCGTTAATAATTAGCGAGTCTTGGGTTTCCGAGAAACCCAAGACAAATATAAACATATATTACAAGTCATGTGTTTAACTTGTTTAATATAAGCGAAGGATTACGCATATGTCTATTAAAACTATCATTTAATGTTCTTTTACAGAAAAACATTTCTATACATTAAAATTTTGTAAAAAGATTTTCAAATTATTTAAAAAATAATTGAATTGTGATAAGACGTTACTCATTTGGGTGCAGTAAGTTAAAAATAAAATATTTAATATCTAAAATATTTTTCAAATCCAGAATAAAGCTTGATTTTTTTCAAAATAATCGATTCACTAGCTGGAACCCGTCGAATTCGACGATCATTTTATTGACCGTAATGTTTCAAAAAACATCGCATCATTATTTAAATGTATTTCAAGTTAAAACATCTAATATAATTTACGACATTTCACTTAAAAAAAAAAAAAAAAAAAAAGAAAGTCAGAAAAATGCTTATAAATAGAAATACTATATATGACATCACTTTCAACAAAGTACAGTCAATGTGACGTCAAACTGTCTCCAAATAAACAGTTCCTATCTTTCATTTTCTATTTCGTTTAATACTAAGACTACCTGTTAGCTGACCCGTCCGGCGTTTCCCGGGCCCATGGTAATAACCTTAAATGAACCTTAAATTTGTATGGTTTTACATCTTTAACTCAATTTTGTTTGAATTTTTATTTTTAAATAAAAGCATCGTGAAAAAATAATCAGCTGTAACCAAAAAAATTACCTCGAACCGAACGAAACTCTGCCTTGTGAGCTTGGTGCCTTCAGCAGCGCATACGCCGGCCGCTAATAACATAAAAATATTCCCAAAAATTAACATGGAACCCAATGAACCCGCTCGGTGTTGCCCGGACCCATGATAACTTAAATAAACCTTAAATTTGTATGATTTTATACCTTTAATTCGATTTAGTTTGAATTTCTGTTTTTAAATGAAAGCATCACGAAAAAAATAATCAGCTGTAACAAAAAAAAAAAAAAAAAAAAAAAAAAAATACCTCGAACCGAACGAAACTCTGCCTTGTGACCCCGGTGCCTGCGGCAGCACGTACGCGGGCCGCTAATAACATAAAAAAATTCCAAAAAATTAACCTGGAACCAAACGAACCCGCCCGGCAATGACCGGGCCCATGATAATAACCTTAAATAAACCTTAAATTTGTATGGTTTTATACCTTTAACTCGATTTTGTTTGAGTTTCTATTTTTAAATGAAAGCATCATAAAAAAAAAAAAAAAAAAAAAAAAATCATCTGTAACAAAAAAAAAAAAAAGAAAAACCTCAAACAGAACGGAACTCGGGCTCGTGACCCGGTGCCTGCGGCAGGGTATATACAGGCCGCTAATAACATGAAAAATTTCTCAAAAATTAACCTTGAACCGATCGAACCTCTGACTCGTGTTACCTCTGCCTGTGACTGCTGCCCTGTATAGCAGGCATGCATGCTGCACACGCGTTGCAAATTCCACCTTCCTCCACCAAGGGGTGCAGTATGTTGTATACGAACATCACCAATCGCCTTGAATTTCCAAGACTTTTCAAATAAGGTGTCACTGGTGATGTCAACTGCAAAATCCTTTAGTTGCCCTTTCTACCGCCATGGGGTACAGTGTGTTCTATAAGAACAACACCAACGGTAAGGAAATACCAAGACCTTTAAAATAAGGTGTAACATGATAGGGTCGACTGCAAAATTACCTAGTTCCATTTTTAACCACCAGGGGGTGCAGTATATTGTGTATGAACATCCCCAATCAACATGAAATTTCAAAACCTGTATCACCAATCGCCTTGGATTTCCAAGACCTTTCAAATAAGGTGTCACATGTGGTGTCAACTGCAAAATACTTTAGTTGCACTTTCCACCGCCAGGGGGCGCAGTGTTTTCTGTACGAACATCACTAACGGTCAGGAAATACCAAGACCTTTAAAATAAGATGTAACATGATAGGGTCTGCAGCAAAATCACCTAGTTCCATTTTTCACCACCAGGGGTCGCACTATATTGTATGCAAACATCCCCAGTCAACATGAAATTTCAAGACCTTTAAAATGTGGTGCTACATGCGTGGGTCTAGAACGGATTTCCCTCTCAAACTAATTTCCCCCCTTCCCTCCCATCCAAATCTACTTTCCCCCTTTTCCCCCTTTAAAATCGAAAATTCCAAATTCACAGAAAGTGATTTTTTAGTATTCGACTCTAGTCCCCATATGTACAATTTCTTCACCGTGAAGTAATTTGAAGCTTAGTTAAGCTCGTAAACGTGTTTTTAACCCGGGGGGAAACCGTTCGACTTTTTTTTTATTTTTCTCTTCTCATAGCACATCTACAGACCAAGACCTTTTTTTACACACCTCAACCAAATTTTTACACCAAGTAGTTCTCTCAATGTAGTGGAGACAGACAAAAACATGTTTCAAATTAATATATAGATTGTACTCTGATTATTATATATGCATTATGATCGAAATATTTATCTGCATTGTAAAAAAAAGTCTGTTAAAAAAAAAAAAAAAAAATCAGAAAATTCCTGTAATTTTCCTGAAGAAAAGTTTTGTTTTTTAAAGTTACAGAAATTTACTAATAAAAAGTAAAATAATAATAATTAAAATTTACTACTATAAAATTGCATTTCAATATATTAAAACACATATTTTTTTGTAACCCGATAAAATTTGCAACCATTTATGCAAGATTTATATGGTGGTTACATATGTTTTCTATTTTCCATACGGTGAATATTGTATCAAAGCCAGATTGAAAAATGCTGATTAATAGCATAAAAATGTTACTATGACGAAGAGGCAAGACTGTACAAGAGAGTACCATGACTAAAATGCTAATTAATAGCATAAAAATGTTACTATGACTAAGAGGCAATACAAGAGAGTACCATGACTAAGAGGCAACATTGTCACCTAATATGCGGTGGACTCTAGTTCGATTTTGGCTAGTTGAAATGGAGAAATTTATTTATTGCAAGTTTTTTTTTACAGTGTGCCCTATGGGAGAAATCTATTCTATGTGAATATTTTTTGTATTGTTCTGTCACTGAAAATTAACATTAACATATTTTTTCTATCGCATACGGATATTTTGTGGCAACTTTTGTGTCAAAAAATATCTGTAATATAACTGGATTTTTTTTTTTTTTTTTTTTTTTTTAGTTCCCCATCATACTATAGGTATGGGGAACTTAGGTAATCGTGAAAAATTTCGACCTCGGTTTTTTGACTTTCCTACACGTTTTCAGGTGTGAGGAATCCGAAAATGACAAAATTTCTATGGTGTCTGTCTGTAGGGTGTCTGTTAGTCTGTTAGTCTGTTAGTCT
This sequence comes from Salticus scenicus, assembly GCA_963930645.1. Lineage (NCBI taxonomy): Eukaryota > Metazoa > Arthropoda > Arachnida > Araneae > Salticidae > Salticus > Salticus scenicus. The sequence continues at coordinate 360,767,936 of OZ005652.1, read as the reverse complement.
GTTAGTGTGTTAGTCTGTTAGTGGGTCAGTCCGTTAGTTTGTTAGTCTGTGTACACGATATCTCAAGAACAAATTGTCGCAGAGAGGTCAGATCAGTTTTAAAATATTACTTTCGACACTGGCAAGAACCCTATTCATTTGCAACATTCGATTTTAAAAACTTCGTAAGTTATTCGAAATTTACGATTTTCTTAACATGGGAGAATAGGACAAAAAATCACTTAAACGTGCATTAAATGAAAACTTTTTATTGTAAAAATGTCAGACCAGTTTTAAAATATCAGTTTTGATGCCGGAATGAACATCAGTAACTATAAATATGCTACTTTGAAAATTTCGCAAGTTACTGGAAATTTACGAATTTCTTAACATGGCAGTATAGGGGAAAATTTCACATAAACGTCAATTTTGAGAGATATTTTCATCGTAAAGATGTCAGACTACTTTTGAAACATTATTTAGGACACTGGCATGAATATTAATTACTATGAATTTTCCAATATAAAGATTTCGTAAGTTATTGGAAATTTACGAATTTCTTAACATGGCTGAATAAGAGAAAAATTTCACATAAACGTCAATCTTGAGGGATATTTTCATCGTAAAGATGTCAAACCACTTTCGAAATAAGAAAGCCAAGATCGCCAAAAAAATCGCCAAGGAGGGAAATAGTCGCCAAATTTGGCGCCAAATTTATTTCTTCCCTTATAGGAGCTTTTTAATGCGTTTTTAAAGAAAAATTTGGCTATTTTAACGCTAAAACGACTATAAAGGCACAAAATTAGCATTTTATCAACTTACTAAACCTCTTTGAAAGAATTTATACAAAAATAAATGCAATTATTTACAATTTCGTAACACTTTATATCATATACAAATAGGTATACAAAGAGAGATACAACGGGGGGTTGAGGGGGGCTGCCGCCCCCCTCAGGAATGTATTTGATTTTGGTAATAAGTCGATCGAATCAATATATACTATTATATAATAAGGAATAAATAAAAATGACCTATTGAATAATGTCTGATGCAAATAGGACGTTGAGGCTCCTGATCTGCAGATCCACTAGTAATATGTCTCGCACTAGAAATTTCTGAGAACATAAATATGATGGGGAACTGAGCAGAGTCCACCTATGCCAACTAGTTTTAACAGTGTGGGTACATTTTTAAGTATATGCAGCGCTGTTCAATTTTTTTTTAGTTACTACTAAAATTATACAAATTTTTTGATCAAGAAAATTTAAAAGAAATGAGTCGAAAATGCAACATGTGCATTTGTGTATTCCAAAAATATTTAGAAACTAGAACAACAGCACATGCATTGTATTCTCAATCATGGACATGAAACATAATTCAAAAGTAACGCTATCCTTGTAAAGTTAGTAAGTACTTTATAAGAAGGATATGTGATTTTTCCTACCTGCTATTTTTCTTTTATTATTATTAAATAAATATGCTTACTTCCTAAAATCAACTAGAAATAACATTTTTACTTTCTTCTACATTCAATAGAAGAAAATATTAAATTCATGAAAATGTTTGAATTCCAGTTTTCGATGTATTTAAACGTTTTTAGACGTCCAAAACCAGGTGATACTAAAAAAAAAAAAAAAAAAAATAAAAAAAAAAAAATAAAAAAAAAAAAAAAAAGCTGTCTGTGTGCCTTTTTGTGTGGGACAAAAATTTTACGGAAGCTCTAGCTCATGAAGTAATACATAGAATTTCATACAAATTTATATGTAATTGCACATTGAAATAAATAAATTCCTGCCAAATTTTGGTGAAATTGTTCAGCAGGTGACGTCACCATTCCTTATTTTGGTAATTTTTATTATGGCAATATAGAATAAAATTTCATATAAATGTTCACAATGAGAATTATTTTAAATAGTTACTGTAAAGTAAAAAAAATTAGTAAAAATAGTCAACTAGATTTTTTTTTTTTTTTTTTTTTTTTTTTTAATGTAGGAGTATCACTTCACACAGCTCCATTCATAGTGGGTATAAATCAGTATATTTTAAATAAACTCGTCAATATTTTTAAAATTAATGGTTAAATGATTATGCTGTAAAAATTTAAAAAAGATTAGCGTTATATATATATATATATATATATATATATAATCTTTGGGGGGAAAAAGTAAATAAACAAATCCTTACATATCATTTGTACGCCAGGGAATTTCATTCGGCATTTAGAGTTATACTTCTCCAAGATGAAAATAATCTGAATTTATCATATAAAATAATTATAATAAATAAATATTCCAATAAAAGACTTTCATGTGTGAATTAATATAAGAAAATGTAGTAGAAAATTATGTGATCACCATAACATTCCAGTATTAGTCACAATGTTACAACAGAGCTTGTGATAAATGAACATTCCTCAAAACTCCACATCAAAAAAACGCAGATTTATTCTGTTTAAATTAATATTTTATTCTAGAATCTGTAACTGTTATATTTTCAATCATTACAATTCCTAAAACCTTTATTATTAAAAAAAATTACGTTAGTAGCACCTAAATAATTATTTAAAGTAGAGCTTAAATATTGTCCTTCTAAAGTTTAAACCAAGAGAAAAATGTAGGATAATGATGTATTTGTTTTCATAAAATATATTTTTTCCCCTTTTATGGAACACGTAATTTATAACAAAGAATGAAAATAGCATTTTAGCTGATGCAAATCAGAAATGTATATTTTCTTTTTAAATAGGAATAGCTTTTCCTCCGTAGTAAAATTCATTTTCCAAGAAAACAGTTTATTTATTCACACCTTTCGTTTCGCTCAACAAATTTTAGCTTCATTGATTACTCAAGAGCCTCCAGCTATCTAACTTAAGAGCAATGCAGGTGCTGTTTTTCATATTCTCAATAAGTTTTCTTTCTCCCTTTTTCTTTATTTTTTAACAGAACATTTATTTTTTTCTTTCGGCACAGTATATTTCACAGCAAGTAGAATTTCTTTATAAAAAAATACTATAGCCTCCAGGTTTTTGCTTTTTTCACATACTTTATATATATATTTTTAAGGCATGTAGAAGTAAATATATCAAAACAAAATATTCCTAAAAACTGATTTTTTAAAAAAACTTTTTAGGAAAATAAATACAAATGGTAGGGCACTTTAGAACTTCAGGAGGGAAAAGGGAGAGAATCTAAAAGTTACAAATTTATTACTTATACGTATAAAACGCATAGTTTGAGAGCTTTTTAGTTATCAATTAAATAAAGTAAATACTTTTTATTCGGTCAGACTTTACTCATTATAAAAATATTGAGTACGCATTGATAAAAAACATTAATTTCTGGGTCTAGAGATGAAAATTCTCGGGAAATATATAACTTAAATTAATGATTTTTTATTTTTTAAACGGAAAATTTATGAAAATATTTTTCACTCATTATTTTAGCTGACGAATACAGTAAAATGTCATCGAAAAATCTATTTATTTAAAACTAGAGTAAGTGCCTTCTCGTAAACGGAATTAAGTTCCAAAACAGCTGCGTAAATTGCTTCTCGATATGCAATCAAAATGAATCAGCAGAGTTTTATTTAATATATTTCTCTATGTTTGGTACACTGTAGATGCTGAACTTTTCCTGAAATGAGAGGAAATTGCACGCTGTTCGGCGATATAGCCCATAAGCATATTGGCACCAATTTAAACCAAGGTCCAACCAAATATCAAGTTCGGTTAAATTAAGTCCATTAGTTCATAAAGTGCAGAGTTTGAGCTCAAAAAGACAGATATTTTCTAAAAATGGCCGAATTGAATTCAGGAAATCTCGAAACGTGTAATTTCATCGAAAACCGAAAATCTAAATTTTTTCTGAATCTTATGCTTTCTTTTTATATATGCAGAGGATAGAATAATAAATCCACTTTTTGAAAAATAAGTTGTTAATTTCAGTTAATTCAAACCCAAGGAAATCTTAAAACGTGTAAATTAATCGAAAAACGGAAATCGAAATTTTTTCCATATCTTCTACTTTCTTCTTACACATGCAGAAGTTAGTAATAATAAGTAGTCAATTTCATTTAATGGAAAGGCAAGGAAATCTCAAAATGTGTAAATTCATCGAAAACCGGAAATCAAAAGTTTTTTCATATCTTATACTTTCTTCTTATATATGCAGAAGATATACGCAAGCCATGTGTGACGTCATTGACCGTCGGAGACAAGTAAAAGATTTCCTGTGTTAATCATTCATTGGATTTTTTGTAAAAAAATATTAAAAATTGAGGAAAATTATTTCCCGATTTTAATCCCCGTATTTGAGTATCATATCTGTTCCTTTGAGATGAATCTCATTCCTTTGAAATGAAATGTCTATGTTTATATTCGAAAAAGGTAGTCTGTCCTTTTACTTTTCTAGAGTTTTGAAATTTAAATTTAAATTTAAAATTAAAATTTTAGGAATTTTACAGAAAAAATAACTCAATTTAACATATGCAGACATTATCTTGCAACTATAATCATACATGGGGATAAAAATCGGAAGATAATTTTCCTTAATGTAAAAAAAAAAAAAAAAAAAAAAAAAAATCTAATGGACGATTAACGTAGGAAATCTTGTGCCCACGAACGGTCAGTGACGTCATCACTTCTCTTGAGTATAGTAATAAATTCATTTTTAAAAAAATAAGTAATCAATTTCAGTTAATTGGTGAGCATTATGTTTTTGCTTAAAAATATGTCTTCATAAAGCTGACGTAAATCACATACATACCCATGAAAAAGAAAAGAAAAAAGAAATTAAATCTTAAAAAAATTAGAGAAAAAAAAATTAGAACTCTCATAAAACAAACCTTTTTTTAACTTGCGTATATTTTCGACAGTATAAACTGTCGATCTATCACTCATTCACTCAAATTTCTACCACTTAACGGTTGTTTTCTCTTAGAATAAAAAATCTGTAGTCGTGAGTGTGATGCCACATTGTACAAATTATCGTGTCTGTGGTTTTATTTGAGTTTTAAGAAACTGTCAGGTTTAACAACTTTCTACTTTAGGCATTTTTAACTATAAAAGAATACGTGTATAAAATGGAAAAATGCATAACAAATTAAAAGTATTTTTAAATATCTTCGTGATATCGCAAGAAAATAATTTTTCTATTCTGCAAATCTGGCTAATCATATCTTTCGAATGATATCATTTTCAATACTCTACTCCCATAATTAATATGTTAAAAGTGTACCAGAAATTTCAAGTTTGTCTGTTAATATCATTAATAATATATAGATAATGAAAACGATAAAAACTTGCTAACTTTCTACCGTCTACAGTTACAGTGTTAATAAGTTAGTTTTTATCAAGTTGTTAATTTTCCTACAAGTATAGTATTTGAATAAAAATAATAATGGCAATTTTCGTTTTTAGGACTGAGGACTATTAGTTTCAATCTGGGATTTTTGCGTTGTCGTTTTCGATAGTTGGACATTTGTTGAAATCATTTTTCGATAGCTGGACATTTATCGAAATCTAAAATTTATCGAAAATATAATTAAATACTTTGAAAGCGATGTTATAGTTTGAAAAAAAAAAAAAAAAAAAAAAAAAAACTAATAGTCCTCCGTCCTAAACTAAATTCTGCTTTTGCCAGAATTTCATCAAAATCATTTTTTTTTTAAGAAAAAGAAAAGAAAAATTAATAATAATCAGTATCGTTACAAACAATATCGAATTTTTTTTTTTTAAATAATTTTGAATTAGGAAATAAAAAGTGCGCGAGCAATATGGAATAAAAATTAGTAAAAAAATGAATTTAATGATTTAATTTTTAAATAAAACATGATCGTGTGCTATCTTAAAAAGTAGATGTAAAATTTAAAGTTTAATTTTCTTGGCAACAATTATAAATTAAAATAAATAATTTAATGAAAGTTTAGGCCGCCCAGACGGTGGAGTGGTTAGCGTTCCTGACTTCTACACAGTTGGGCCCGGGTTCGAATCCTGGAGAAGGCATGGATGTATGCATTGTCCTTGTTCATGTTCTTGTATCTGTTCTTATAATAAAAACTTGTAAACCCTTGTGGTGTAGATTATTCGGGATATAAGCGGCCCTAGAGGCAAGCAATAAATCTCATGTGCTCATCAAAACCAAACCAAACAAAACATGAAAGTTTAGAAGTTAGAATTTCTAATTTTATTTCTTTTAGTTAGCTTATACATTTATTTTTATTTTCGTTTTTCTTTTAAGTATTATTTAAATGTGAAAGCAAATTGTCAGATAGAAGCATAAATGAAAATTCCATCCAAATAACAAAGACAGGATGCATGAGAAAATTGTTTTCCAACTTTACTAAATAAACTAGATGCAATTTTTTAGAAGATATTATGAATGCACATAAGAAAACTTTATGTCGGACAACAAATGAACTGTTCTGCCTTGTAATGTGTGATAACTGTATCTAGGAAATGAAACAAAACTTCGTGTATGGAATGTATTTACTTAAGGAAATAATCGTTTTGTCAGAAAATATTTTCAAAGGAAATATTTTTACTTTTTAAACTTTACTCATAGAAAATTACGTTTATTTTCTAACATTCGTATTAATCAGATTTTTAAGATAATTCTTCTTTTAATAATTCATTTAATAATAATAATAATAATAATAATAATAATAAAAACAATATTATTTAGTTTTAAGGAATATCAAAATCGCACACTTTGTTTTAGATACATTAATAATGAATACCCGAACATTCCTGTTGAGAGATGATGAATATTAGTTGTAAGAAACACCATAAATTAGAAAATAACGGAAAATTGCTTCGGGTATAAATGATAAAATACAACAGTTTTACCATGCCTAAAAATGTAGGCACGGCTACCACATAAGAGCAGCAACACCATCATTCAGCACCAATATTTCGAAATATTTTTTATACATTTCGCTATTTGATGTCTTTCTGTTTTCGTTCTACACTCGTGACAGTAATATTATTTCGACTGATGAAGGGACGAGTTTAATTATTTCCCCCATTTTTGCGTGTTTTTTTAAATTATGCTGAATTCTTAAAAATTTTCAAATTGAGATTTTTTTTATATATTTAAAGATTTTGCTCTTCTCTGAATCCGAAAATCAAGTTTTGCTTATCTGTGAGTCAAGTGTATGACTTACGAGCCTGTTATTAGTATAATTCGCACAGAAAAATCAGAAGGAAGTTTAAATTTGGTATTCTAAATTTGTATCATATAGGAATGTTACAATAAATTTGCAACTTTTATTGAGATTGGAAAAGGGGTTCACCTTATTAAAAAATAATGAAATAAAAATATTAAAATACATTCCGTTAATGGTCGAAATTTTAGTAGATATAGTTTAGTATCTTTAGATTGCTCTAAACAAAATGAAATTGTGTGTTTTTTTTTTTTTTTTTTTTTTTTTTTAAATACAGAAATAAATGTTTTCCTTAAAATAGGGCATGAAAACTATTTATCCTTCGTTTACAGGGCCACACAAAAGGATTCGTATAGATTATTATCATGTTTTGAACTGTACTGAAGTGAACTTGAAACTTTGTAATATACTTTTTGTGCTAAATTTAAGTGCAGCGTTTGGTGCGTAGTTTTAGATAATATACTACTTATAATTAGTTGGATAAATTAAAAAAAATATTGTAGAAGAAAATTCTCGAAATAATTTCAAATGATTTTGAACATTACTACTATGGAAGCTATTTTATTTAAACTTGCAGCTTGTAAAAAATAGACTCGGGTAATCAAATGATTTTCAACTGATTTGACTCTACACATGTCTAAGAACTTATCTTAACGGCCCTCTTCATTTACCGTCGCCGGAAGCCCGAGCCAATGTTATTCTATGGGGAAATTTTCTTTACAAATAACTTAGTAACTAATACATGTTTTTAAATTCTGTTTTCACATTCAGAAAATCCCCAACTGTTAAATTGACGGACTTTTTTTAAAAATGTACTTTTTTAATTTTTTATATTTTATTTTGAAATTGCAAAATGAAAATATTTCACACATTGAAAATTCATATTTTGCAGCTTCAAAATAAAATATTAAAAATTGAAAAAATACGTTTTTTAAAAAAATCCGTCGATTTAACAGTTGGGAATTTTTTGAATGTGAAAACAGAATTTAAAAATATGTATTAGTTAATAAATTATTTGTAAAGAAAAATTTCCCATAGAATAACATTAGCTTCGGCTTCCGGCGGCGGTGAGTGAAGCGGGCCCTTAAACGTTTCTCTAAGCAATGTTTAACGTATAAAGAAGAAACGTACAAAAAATAGGGAACATTTCTGAAAGACTTCGTATTTCTCCATTACAACATTATTTATCATAGTAATGTGTTTTAACTTTTCTCTAAGCAATGTTTAATATACAATCTTTAATATAACCCAAATATACAAAATATTAGAAAGGCTTTATATAACCAATAGAATATTATTCATCATGGTAACAGGAAAGAGAAAATGTTACTTTGGAGAAAACAGATTCGAAACTAGAAATCAATTTACTACGGATTTTCATGTCTCCCACATATTTTGTTCATTTTTTGGACGCCAAATTTAAATCTTTCTTAAACTTGCCTTCTGAAATCAAGTCGTAATGTAATAAAAAGAAATCATCATTAAATTAGTAAATTTTATAAATGTGTTCAAAATATATATTATAATTGGAGAAGCTTTCGTTTTACCTTAGGTTTCACCTAAGTCAATATACTTTTTAAACATTGTCACAAAAAAAAAAAAAAAAAAAAAAAAAAAAATATATATATATATCTTTATATATATAATTCTTTTGTGCGTGTGTATGTCACTGAACTCCTCCTAAACGGCTGGACTGAGCTTAATGAAATTTTTTGTGTGTCTTCAGGTGGATTCGAGAATGGTTTAGATTTACAAATGAAAGTTGTAACTTAATTAGTTCTTTCTTAATTAATTTTTAACCAACTCTTTCAACAACTTTTCCACCTAGATGGCGTGAGTTGTTGTAAACACGATGTCAGAATTTATTTAATGTTGAAATGAAAAATGAATTTTTAACCGTAAGTGTTTAAAATATTTTTTCAAAATTAATATTTTTAGAATCGTAACCGTATCTTACGAAGTGTTTAAAATATTTTTTCAAAGTTAATATTTTAGAATCGTAAACACGATGTCAGAATTTATTTAATGTTGAAATGAAAAATGAATTTTTAACCGTAAGTGTTTAAAATATTTTTTCAACGTTAATATTGTTAAAATGTTAAAATTAGTTAAAATGGTATATTCTTTTAAAAAATTCGTCAATATCCGACGGAGTTATTTTATGTTAAAATGAAAAATGAATTTTTAGGCCATTATTATTTGTGCAGATGGAAAATGTACTAAAAGTTTTCCGAAAAATTTCACGATCACAAATGTTGACGGATATCCAATATATCGTCGAAGAAATCCCGATAATGGCGGACAATCTTATAATCTATGGCGATGATCTATGTCAACAACATAGATATTGACATTGATAACCGTTCGGTGGTCCCATATTCGCCTCTGCTGAGCAAAGCATTCAATGCTCATATTAATGTTCAGTTCTGCAGTTCAGTGAAGAGCATCAAATACATTTGCAAGTATGTGAATAAAGGCAGTGATATGGCTGTATTTCGAGTTGAAAATACCAATGTGAATGCTCCTCCGGTGAATAACAACGATGAAATAACACTTTACCAAATTGGCCGGTACGTCAGCTTCAATGAAGCTGTTTGGCGTATCTTTGGTTTCCCAATTCATGAACGGGATCCAGCAGTTCTTCATTTCGCCGTCCATCTTGAAAATGGCCAGCGCGTATATTTCACGAGCGAGACAGCGATTGATCGTGCTATAAATCCACCAAAAACTACACTCACCGAATTTTTTGAATTGTGTAATCGTGCGGATGCTTTTGGTGCTTTTGCACGGACATTACTCTATTCAGAAGTACCACGCTATTTCACATGGGCTCCAACAAAAAAATGGATGCCCCGCAAGCAAGGCACGCCGATTGATGCATGTCCCGGTTTATTCAAATCAAACACCTTGGGACGAGTATTTACAGTCAATCCAAGGCAGACTGAGTGCTTTTATCTTCGACTGTTATTGGTTAATGTCATCGGCCCTTTGTCATTTCAAGATTTACGTAAAGTGAATGGACAACAGTATCCAACGTATAAAGATGCATGCCTTGCACTCGGCTTGCTGGAAGACGACAACCAGTGAGAGTGTATGCTTGCTGAAGTAGGACTGAACTGTACAGCAAAACAAATTCGTCTACTATTCGCTATAGTGTTGACTACATGTTTCCCGGCCCGAGCAGAGACATTATGGGATAATCACAAAGATTCAATGACTGATGATATATTGCATCAACATCGTTCATGGTGCAACGATCTAACGATAGTATTCAGTGACGCTATGTACAATGAAGCATTGATTGCTATTGAAGATCTTTGCATTATCATTGCCAACTTACCACTCAGTCATTTCGGTATGCATTCAACAAATCGAAATGCATCTGATTTAATAAGCACTGAATTGAATCGTGAACTACAATACAATACTGTAGAAATGGCAGCGATTGTTGCTCGCAATGTCCCACTAATGAATGAAGAACAAAGAACCATTTACGATCGCATCATGCTCGCAGTTTTGGCAGAATAAGGTGGATTCTTTTTTTTTTTGGGGGGTGCACCAGGTGGAACTGGCAAAATATTCCTTATTTCGCTAATTCTCGCCGAAATACGATCAAATAATGGCATCGCATTGGCTGTTGCATCATCTGGCATTGCGGCAACTTTATTGGGTGGAGGCAGAACAGCTCATTCATTATTTAAACTGCCACTAAATATTCAAAATAACCCAGACGCAGTGTGCAACATAAAAAAACAATCGTCCATGGCCACAGTGCTGAAATAGTGTAAAATTCTTATCTGGGATGAATGCACTATGGCACACAAACATTCGATTGAGGCGTCGAACAGGACATTGAAAGATATAAAAACAACGACAAACTATTTGGCGGCACTCTGTTACTCTTTTCAGGTGATTTCAGACAAGCACTTCCCGTTATTCCGCGTTCAACATACGCTGATGAGATCAACGCGTACTTAAAATCATCGTCATTGTGGCTTAATGTTGAAAAAATACAACTGAAAGTAAATTTGTGCGTTCAAAAGCTTCAAGATCCATCCGCTAAAACATTCTCAAAACAATTGTTAGATATCGGCGATGGAAAAGTTACTACAGATGAAACTGGATGCATAAAATTACCGACCGATTTCTGCACAATCATTGATTCTCAAGATGCTCTTATTGACCAGATATTTCCCAATATACACAGACGATACACAAATCATAAGTGGCTGGCAGAAAGAGCAATTTTAGCAGCAAAAAATGTGGACGTCAACGAATTGAATCTCAAGATACAACATTTGTTACCAGGAGACTTGGTGTCATACAAATCTAATGATACAGTTTGCGATGCCATCGAAGCTGTAAATTATCCAACAAAGTATTTAAACTCATTGGATTTACCAGGCATGCCACCGCATATTTTACAACTGAAGGTTGGATCTCCGGTTATTTTGCTTCGTAATTTGAACCCACCACGGTTGTGCAACGGCACGCGATTAGTCATAAAAAATTAATGAAAAATGTTATCGAAGCCATCATTTTAAATGACAAATTCCGAGGTGAAAATATATTACTACTGCGAATCCCTATTATACCCACAGATGTGCCAATTCAATTTAAACGCCCTCAATTTCCAATTAGATTGGCATTTGCAATGACTATCAATAAGTCTCAGGGCCAAACGATGTCTGTATGTGGCTTAGATTTGAGCACATCATGTTTTTCACACGGACAATTATACGTGGCTCTCGAGTGGGCAAACCATCCAGTTTGTTTGTATTGGCGAAAGATGGGATAACAAAAAATATTGTCCACTCTGTTGCATTTAGGGATTGATATTGTTTTTTAGTAATATTGTTATAAGTAGCGATATGTATATAATTTTAAAGAATCAATTTTAATAAATGAAAAAAATAAATGCTTGGTGTTTTGTTATTTTTATATTCTTTCACCGTTCACAGCGCTCCATACATCTTCCACTTATATATCCTTACACACTTACAATAAGTTAGTTATTTTTTTCTAACAAAATATTCTCTAGAAATAATTTATATGACAAAACAACGTTTGTCGGGTCAGCTAGTATATATATATATATATATATATATATATATTTAAAAACTTTCAGCTTGTAAAAAATGAAACTTGCATTAAAAATCGCTCTGAATTAAATTACTTATTTCAAGTACTTAAGACAGTTTCTTTAAACATTTCTTAAAGAAATATTTCAATAAATAAATAAATAAAAAAAAAATATTTCAAATGAAAGAGAAAAATGGCAGAAAAGTTTTGTGAAATTATATTTTTAATTTTCGTACGGAACATCATCGCCTTTTCTCCGGGTATATTATTTCCTAATTTTGTAATAGTGATATATTAAAGAATTTTCCAGAAACGCATTTCAGTTTTATTATTATTTTTTTTTACCAAATTCTAATTACGTGAGAAACGGAGAATTCCTATAAAAGTTTTCTTCCCTTTTGACGTGGAAATCGAATATTTACTTTTCTACGGAAAAAAAAAAAAATGAAATCAGTCAAAGTTCATAAACAGGAAAAGTATCGAGTTCCAAAGTTTACTAAGCAAATAAAACAAAGTATTGCCAGAAGGAAAATAAAACTTTTCAGAAATTTGTCATTTTGTTATATCTCAGAGTTAGTATTCGTTTGTAATATGTATATATCTATACATATATTTATTTCAGATACGAATGCAAAAGAAAGGCATTGTTAAAAGAAAAAAAAAAAGTAAATTAAAACAAATTTTTTATTACGCTTCTTATTTTAGTAATATTTATAAATATAATGAACAGAAAATGTTATGTATATTTAAATATATAATCAAATAATAATCGGTACATTTTCTTTGCATTTTTATTAAATAACTATATAAAATAGTGCAACTGTTCTTTTTCAATTTATATTACGCATTTATATAAAAGGTATTTCAATATTATTAAAGATTTCCATTTTTCACTTCTCTCTCTCTCTTCTTTTTTTATTTTTGAACTGTTACACTGCTGATTTCACTCCGTGATCGTATGAATTAATCTGAAGAATGAATTAGTTTGATGAATTAATATGAATTTCAATTTGATGAAGGGTCGTATTTAATTATTTCAAACGGAAACTATTATTGTTTACTGTCGGAATTTACTGTGTTTGCTTCGAAAGTTTTCCATCACGCAAACACAATCACTTTGAATTAATTTTATTACATAATTTGTAAAGGAATTCAGAAAATAAAGGAATACCTTAGAAAAAAAAATAAGATTTATAAATATAGTATGAACTCTGATCTCTTTTAAATTATATTAACATATCACAGCGTGTTTTCATATTAGCAACAACGCTGTTAACCACAGTTTAGTGAATTAATTTCTACTCTTCCAACAATGCCGTTTTCAAAGCACTTATTTTTCTAGGAGAAGGATTGTTCGTCCAAAGTAGTCCCATACGTTCTCTAAAGGTTTAATATAAGGTGAGTACGCTGGTCATTGTATTATCTCAATATCTTCCCTTTCAGAGAATTCTTCAACAATGTTAACTCGATGTGGACAATCATTATTGTTCATAAAGAAAATTTCAGAATTATGTGATTTTTCAATAAAGTTTTATACACTGCGAAACAAATATATACCGCTTTCATCTAGAACGAACAAGTAGTCATTTTCCAAACCCCTAAACTAGAAATATAGATTTCCGAGTCATGCGTATAAAGTAAACAAATAACCAGGATAGACGAAATGATCAAGAATTTCTAGTGTATACTTTTCTAGGTGGTGAAAACAATATTATGAATCTTTTGTATTGCAAATTCTCACTTGATTTTCTAGAATTGGGTTATAAAACAAAATTACAGTTACTAAAACTCGCCTTTTGTATTCTCATTTACTTACAGAGATTTTTAAATAAGATTAACCGCCATAGTATAGGAAAACGGTCTAGGGGTATTAAGAATTCGCTATGAAAGGGAACTAGAATTTATAAAAATGGCATGGAACTATTTTTACTAGAGCCACAATTTAGATACTAGATGTCAATAACATAATTTTTTTTGTCAGAGTATGAGTCTTTGAGACCTTGTATCAATATCTCTGGTCGGTCACAGATCTGCTAATGAAAATGTTTAGAGCATACATTCTTCGACCATGATTCTCCTCTCCTCTACACCAATACACGTTATAGGTCACCATTGCACAAATATCGTAAATTTCGATGAGTGTACAGCTTACAGTTTCACTTATAGGATAAGAAAGATAAATTCTATATCATTATGGTTTATGGACTCAAATTATTTAAAATGCGATAGCATCTAAAAGCCTCATTTGATTAAAACAGAAGACGGTAGTTATGTTATAGATCACCTCCCGCGATTTGTATAGGTTTTAATGAATGTAGGATAAACAATTCTTTTAAAGGAACACTAGAAAAGGTTCTGTATATCATATCGAATTATAGACTTGAATTATTTGTATAAATAATGCAATTGTTTTGTGAACAGGGGCTCACAAAAGGTTTCCGATGCAATGCATTATAGTCTACGAGCGGCGTTTTTTAAAAGCATATTTAATATCTTTATATTGCAATGAAAATAACAAAATTAGTATTTATCACTAAGATATACAAAAACATTTTATGTATGGAATAAAGTATGATTAGTGTAATTTAATAGGTTTTTTGGGCCCCACAATATTGTTCATATACATTATGATCTAGAGCTGCACCGATTAACTGATCAGTCTTCAGTCTCGACCAGTTTTTCTTTTAACCACGTTAATTGGTTCGATTAAATCGATTAAAATTTCCATATAACAATTAAAATTTTAAACGGCGAAACGAAAGCAAAAATTTAAAATACAATTCTGCCTACATAAAAAAAAAAAAAAAAAAAAAAAAGAACTTTGAGAAGATAAATTTCAAAAGAAATGCCTTTTTATTTCAGTGCTGGAGGGAGTATGTTTAATTGCTTCCAGAAACAGAAAGAATCCAAAGAGCTGAGCTCAAGATAAATAATATAAACAATGGTTACACTTTTATGGGAAAAACTTAACTGGTTCCCGTTTCTGCAGTATTTTTGGGCATATATTTTCCGGTCAGAATTGCAAATAAAAATTATTGGAGTCCAAAATATGAATTGAGACTTCTCCGAAATACAAATTCCGAAAATGTTATAGTGCTTGTTTGTTTATGGGATTCACTAAAATAGTGTCTATCTCTTTTTGTAATCTGCTGTGTATAATAAATATAGAAATAATTCTAGATATAAACATGTATGGGAGTTTCATTATAATCTTTCATTATGTATGAGAGAGTATTATTTTAAATATATTGATAGTTGAGAACTAACAGCAAAAAATCTCCCATTTCTTTATGATTAAATGTCAGATTGACAGAAATGTATTTCACAAAATAAAATATGATTTATAGATGCTTGTCAGACACTTTGCAATTGTTTTTCAGAATGTTATACTATCTTGGTATTTAAAATAGTTTTTCCTATAAAGAAATATATTCCAGTCATATATGCTGTCAATTAAATTATAAAAATATGAATAAAAACATACTTTTCAGCATATCAAACTATTTATAAAATATCTTTACATTTCGACGTTTCGGTTAATATTCAATTTTTAACCATCTTCAGGGAAATGATATACATAAACTATAAATATAAATCAAATTAAGTCATTCTTTGGACATTACGATCACTATTCATAAAGATATTAAAACATGATTACATAACTTATATAAAAAACACTCTATATACATCTTAAAATAAGTTAAAAACATCTAAATAAATCACCATCATGCACATTACAATAATTGGAGTCAAAGGATCACAGCGCAGGGTTGCCAGAAAAACAACAACCGGGTTACTTTAAATTATTTTAAGCCTAAGAAACGAAGCCAAATTGAGGGGGGGGGGTATAGATAATGTATCATTACAAATTTCGGATTTCCTTTTTAACTTCAAACTAGTTGGCATAGGTGGACTCTGCTCAGTTCCCCATCATATTTATGTTCTCAGAAATTTCTAGTGCGAGACATATCACTAGTGGATCTGCAGATCAGGAGCCTCAACATCCTATTTGCATCAGACATTATTCAATAGGTCATTTTTATTTATTCCTTATTATATAATAGTATATATTGATTCGATCGAC
Source organism: Salticus scenicus (assembly GCA_963930645.1). NCBI lineage: Eukaryota > Metazoa > Arthropoda > Arachnida > Araneae > Salticidae > Salticus > Salticus scenicus. The sequence continues at coordinate 360,751,630 of OZ005652.1, read as the reverse complement.
TTATTACCAAAATCAAATACATTCCTGAGGGGGGCGGCAGCCCCCCTCAACCCCCGTTGTATCTCTCTTTGTATACCTATTTGTATATGATATAAAATGTTACGAAATTGTAAATAATTGCATTTATTTTTGTATAAATTCTTTCAAAGAGGTTTAGTAAGTTGATAAAATGCTAATTTTGTGCCTTTATAGTCGTTTTAGCGTTAAAATAGCCAAATTTTCCTTTAAAAACGCATTAAAAAGCTCCTATAAGGGAAGAAATAAATTTGGCGCCAAATTTGGCGACTATTTCCCTCCTTGGCGATTTTTTTGGCGATCTTGGCGAGAAAATCCTTATTAGGGATATACCAAATATGGAAGCTCTAATCTCATTGGCTGATGTGATACGAGAATTTTCCAGAACAGTCTGTTTTCGATAGAAAAGTATAAAAGGAGCATTATTTTCGCCAAGGGGGTCAGTCTCAGATCTATATCAGTTTCGTCAAATGCTTGCTCAATGGGCTCATGAATATGTGTACCAAATTGCAAGTCAATAGCGTTATTTTGGGGGCCGCTATCGCGGTACATACAAATTCTTCCCATAGGCCATAATGGTAAAAAAAACTTTGGCGTGTCCCTGTACACGAACTTACAAATGGAATGTACACCGAAAACTATACAGCTAATTTCGTGGGCATCATGAACATGTGTACAAAATTTCAAGTCAATAGCGTGTTTTTTGCTTCCGCTATCGCATGACAGACAGACAGACAGACGGAATCCAAAATCCTTTTGAGTCTCAACAGAGGGCCTCCATTCACATTTCGGCAAAAATTGGAAGTCAATAGCTTGATTTTTGCGGTGGCTATCGCGGTACATACAGATTCTTCCCATAGACCCTAATCATAAAAAATCTTTGGCGTGTCCCTGTACACGAACTACAAATGGAATACACACCTAAAACTATACAGCTGATTCCGCTGGGCTCATGAACACGTGTACCAAATTGCAAGTCAATAGCGTGATTTTTGTGGCCGCTATCGCGGTACATACAAATTCCTCCCATAGGCCGTAATGATAAGAAAAACTTTGGCGTGTCCCTGTACACAAATTACAAATGGAATACACACCCAAAACTATACAGCAGATTTCGCGGGGCACATGAACACGTGTACCAAATTGCAAGTCAATAGCGTGATTTTTGTGGCCGCTATCGTGATACATGTAAATTTCTCCCATAGGCCGTAATGATAAGAAAAACTTTGGCGTGTCCCTGTATACGAACTACAAATGGAATACATACCAAAAACTATACAGCTGATTTCGTGGGGCTCATGAACATGTGTACCAAATCTCAAGTAAATAGCGCTTTTTTGGCGGCCGCTATCGCGCGACAGACAGACAGACAGACACAGCCCAAAACCGTTTTGAGTCTCAACAGAGGGCCTCCACTGACGTTTCGGCAATAATGTTAAAAGAAATCAATTTGACCAAAGCTTCATACAGTGACAGAATGAAATCCCCGCCTAATAGGCTATCCACCGTTCATTTCGATATATTTATCTTATTCTAATCTATTAATTTATTTTATCAGGGTCAATTTCGTTGTTTAGTTTTCATGCTACTATTTCCAATGCAATAATCCTCAAATTCATATTCATATGAAAAATTTACAATTTCGCTATGTTGATAAAATCGTAAATTACGAATAATTTACGAAATTTTCCTATTAGAATATTTGTATTCAATCATGTTCAAACAAATATCATAAACGTAATTTTGAAGTTGTCTAATGTATTTAGGATCCTCAAAATGGAAGTTTATGCTCAATTTTGCTTTATTCTGACATGTTAAATAAATCGTAAATTCCAAATTACTTACGAATTTTTTAAATTGGAAAGATCATAGTCTATGATATCCATGCCAGTATCCTAAATATTATTTCGAAAGTGGTTTGACATCTTTACGATGAAAATATCTCTCAAGATTGACGTTTATGTGAAATTTTGCTCTTATTCAGCCATGTTAAGAAATTCGTAAATTTCCAATAACTTACGAAATCTTTATATTGGAAAATTCATAGTCATTAATATTCATGCCAGTGTCCTAAATAATGTTTCAAAAGTAGTCTGACATCTTTACGATGAAAATATCTCTCAAAATTGACGTTTATGTGAAATTTTCCCTTATACTGCCATGTTAAGAAATTCGTAAATTTCCAGTAACTTGCGAAATTTTCAAAGTAGCATATTTATAGTTACTGATGTTCATTCCGGCATCAAAACTGATATTTTAAAACTGGTCTGACATTTTTACAATAAAAAGTTTTCATTTAATGCACGTTTAAGTGATTTTTTCTCCTATTCTCCCATGTTAAGAAAATCGTAAATTTCGAATAACTTACGAAGTTTTTAAAATCGAATGTTGCAAATGAATAGGGTTCTTGCCAGTGTCGAAAGTAATATTTTAAAACTGATCTGAGCTCTCTGCGACAATTTGTTCTTGAGATATCGTGTACACAGACTAACAAACTAACGGACTGACCCACTAACAGACTAACACACTAACAGACTAACATACTAACAGACTAACAGACTAACAGACACCCTACAGACAGACACCATAGAAATTTTGTCATTTTCGGATTCCTCACACCTGAAAACGTGTAGAAAAGTCAAAAAACCGAGGTCGAAATTTTTCATGATTACCTAAGTTCCCCATACCTATAGTATGATGGGGAACTAAAAAGGAGGAAATTTTCAATTCAAAACGTATGTTTTTTTTGTTGTTGTTTGTTAGCTCATAACTTCTGATCGGATGCTCCGATTTTGATACTTTTTGTTTTGTTGAAAAGGTCTTGGTCTGAAATAGGTCTCATTGTAATATCTTTACGATCTAAAGAAAATACAGGGTGCCCAAAAATATCAGTCCCAACTCTTTTGACTGCTAAACGGTTGCAGCTATAGTGATAAAAATGGTATGTAAGTGTAGCAAAGTGGCCATGCAGTACAAAGTTAAACCGCTTGCAGCGCCACCTGGTGGAAAATAGCGGAGTTAGTGTTCCTATCTCGAAAAAGGTTCTAGAGAAAAAAGTGAATTAGAAAGCTGAAGAGAATCATCGATTTAGTACAAAAAGATAGTTTAGACATTCATGCTAGCGTTCCTATCTCGGAAACGATTCAAGACAGGGGAAAAAGAGAATTATAAAATTGCAGAGCATCATCGATTTAGTACGAAAAGATAGTGTAGACATTGATGCTAAATATACAATGCTAAAAACATGCATTTGTTTGTTCGCAATTTCTTACACTATGCACACTTGAGCTACATTGCACACGTTGTAGCGTAGCTGGTGAGACATACGCTATATAGTTCAAAATACGGTTACTTGATACTTTTTGTTTTGCTGTAAAGATCTTGGTCTGAAGTAGGTTCCATTGTAAAAACTTTACAATCTAAATAAAATAAAGCGCCATCTGGTGCAAAATAGAGGAAATAGCGCTCTTATCTCAAAAAAGGTTCAAGATGGGAGAAAAGTTAATTACGAAGTTGTAGAGTATCATCGATTTACTACGAAAAAACAGTTTTTAGACATTATTGCTAAAAATAGAACGCTTAAAACGTGCAGTTGTTTGTTCGCAATTTTCCGCACTGTGCACACTTGAACTACGTTGCACACTTTGCAGCGTAGCGGATGACACGTATACTCTGTGGTTCAAAGTACTGTTAGCGGTCACATCGATTAGCGCAAAATCGTTTTCAACCAACTTTAGAAAGGAGGGTGTTCTTAATTCGAGCTATCTGTTTTTGTTGGTGTTTGTTAGCTTATAACTTCGTAAGAGATGCTCTAATTAACCCACTTCAAAAAGGAGGAGGTTCTCAATTCAAAGCGTATGTTTTTTGTTTTTGTTTTTGTTTGTTAGCTCTTAACTTCTGAACGGATGATCCGATTTTGATACTTTTTGTTTTATTGTAAAGGTCTTGGTTTGAAATAGGTCCCATTGTAATATCTTTACGATAAAAAAAAAAATACAGGGTGTCCAAAAATGTCAGTCCCGACTCTTTTAACTACTGAACAGCTGCAGCTATAGTCATAAAAGTGGTATGTAGGTATAGTAAAGTGGACATGTGCTACGCAATTCAACCGCCTACAGCGCCACCTGGTGGAAAACAGTGGCGTTAGCGTTCCTATCTCGGAAAAGGTTCAAGACAGGGGAAAAAATTAATTATAAAATTGCAGAGCATCATCGATTTAGAATGAAAAGATAGTTTAGACATTAATGCTAAAAACAGAACGCTTAAAACATGCATTTGTTCATTCACAATTTCCTTTTTGTGGACACTTGAACGACATTGCATATGTTGTAGCGTAGTGGGTGACATATATGCTATGTAAAATTCAAAGTATGGTTATTGTCAGCGGTCACATCGATTAACGCATAGACGTTTTAAACCGACTTCATAAAGGAATAGGTTCTCAATACAAACCATGTTTCTCATTGTTAATGTTGTTGAAATTTGTAAGCTTATAACTTCGTAAGAGATGATTTAATTTTAATACTTAATTTGTTGTCGTAATGAACTTGGCCTGAAATAGGTTTCATTATGATTTCATTAAGATATAAACAAATTACAGGATACTCACAAAAGTCTGTTCTCACACTGCTGAACGCATGCAGCTACACCGGTAAAAGCAGTGTGTAAGTATCAATGTTGAAACTTCTGTCCGTCAGCTGCAATGCATATTTTGCTCTTTATTTGAACTTTACGCTGCGCAATTTCCAGAGCAGCGGGTGCCACGTATTCACTGTACAATAAATATGCCTAACAGAAGTTTTGGTTACGAATACAGCATATCCGTTCTTTACAGACTTTTTAATTTAACGTATGTTCATTCAATAGATAGTTTTTCGCTCATATCCGATAAAGGCAAGAAAAGTGACACAACTTAAAAATGCAGCATTTTAGAAAAATTAACTTAAAAATAACTTGACTAGAATAAAACTGGCACAACTGTCTCTCGAGTGGATCACCTTCTAGATGGAGATGTAACTTTTTTGTTCACATTTGGTGCATTTCATGTATTTTTCAGTGACATAAACCATTTTTTAAGTTATGTAACTTTTCTTGGAAGTTGGCATTTGTGAAACTGCCGTCGAACGTCTTCTGATGTTCTGCTATATGAATAAGTTTCCACTGAAAAGAGAAAAATAAAATCTTTTTGTAAAAAAATAGGACCGACTCCAAAAAGCAACTACTATTTAAACACCTAAAAAAAAAAAAAAAAGAAAAGAAAAGAAAAATGGTATGAAATGAAACTGTACATTGCGCCTAAAAGTATAAAATAATTTCCTTCGCCAAACAACCTATAACACTACAATTAATCATAACTTTTGAAGTCGGCGCAAAATTAAGTAAAGTTTTATACCTTTATTCAATACAAAAATCAAATCCTATTCAAAATACACATCTCACATTGTCACCTGCAAAACGCAGCCGAAACCTACTTTGATTCAAGAAAACAAATAAGATTTCGTAAGCAGCAAAAGTTAGCCAAGATGATGGTATCTGACGTCCTTGGTGAAAGAAAAATCGCAAAATTATCTGGCAAACATATTTAAATTTTTTTTGGATATCATGATTATTTTGATAAGGTATATTAAGAGATTAATCAAGAATATGAAACTATATTTAGTACTACAATTTTTTTAATAAAATCACACAATCAACTGTGGAAGAAAATCATATTTATTGAAATTTAATTTTTCCGACTGAGTGAAAATAATGCCTGGACCGGGACTCGAACCCCGGATCTTTGACTTACAAGGTCAAGGCTCTACCAATTAAGCTATCCAGGCCGACATCCCGGTCAGCATTACTCACTCAGACAAACTTTAGTACATCATATATTAGATGTATTTAGTACATCATATATTATGAAAATATACATATTGCGTGTATATTTTTGCATTACGTTTTGATCGCCAAATCCAAAAGCCACAAAGGATGATAGTTATGAAAGTTATAACATATTTGCAAAGGAAACTCTAAGTTCATAGAAACATAAATACCGCATTGTGAAGAATGTTAACTGTTTTATGTAGATGCTACTAATGGACCAATTGTATACAGTCATAAAATAATAAAGGAAACACCAAAATGGATCATTCGAGACAACAGCATTTGTTGCTACCGATCTAAAAACAAACCTTAAAAAATTAGTTAAATTTCATTTAATTTTGCACCGACTTCAAAAAACATGATTAATTGTACTGTTATAGGTTGTTTGTCGAAGGAAATTATTTTATATTTTTAGGTGCAATTTACAGTTTTATTTCATGCCAATTTTTCTTTTTTAGTTGTTTGAATAGTAGTTGCTTTTTGGAGTCGGTTCTATTTTTTTACAAAAAGAATTTATTATAATTTCAAAAGATTCATAAAGTAGTGCTTGGTTTCTATTGTTAGTACTATAAATTATACGGGCATTTTCAAAATCAGGTTCAATGGGATTAGTTTTATAAGTACGTGAAAAAGCAGTGCAGGATCTGTTATATTTTAAATCTGCTATATGTTCTTTCATTCTATTGTTAAAAGATCTAATGGACATTCTTATATAATGGTTAGTTTTATCAATTACTTTATATGGCTTAGGCTTAAAATAATTTAATGTAAACCGGTTGTTGTTTTTCTGGCAAACCTGCGCCGTGATCCTTTGACTCCGTTTATTAAAGAGCTTTATTTTTCTTGTAATGTGCGTGATGGTGATTTATTTAGATGTTTATAACTTATTTTAAGATGTTTATAGAGTGTTTTTTATGTAAGTTATGTAATCACGTTTTAATATCTTTATGAATAGTGATTGTAATATCCAAAGAATGACTTAATTTGATTTATGCTTATAGTTTACTTACATCATTTTCCTGAAGATGGTTAAAAATTGAATATTAACCGAAACGTCGGAATGTAAAGATATTTTTGGAATGTAAAGATATTTTCTAAATAGTTTGATATGCTGAAAGGTATGTTTTTATTCATATTTTTATAATTTAATTGTCAGCATATATGAATGGAATATATTTCTTTTTTGATAATGCCGATATTGGGTAATTTAAGAATTCCACAAGCTATTAAGCATGAATTTGGTCTATTCATTAAAATTCGTTTGAAATTAACTTCTACTTGATATAAATTTTTTTGAAAAAATGCCAAAAGAAATCCATTATTCCTAATTTCTTACAAGTACGTAATTTTTTTATGGAAAAGTACTACCCTCATTCATTTACCAAAAGTGGTTCAAAAGTTTAAAACTTGCTATAAAATACAAATATTCTCAAGTCAGTCATGTTGAATTTGAAGTTTATGATCTCTATTTGGAAGTAAGCAAAGAGATCCCTAATGAATTCTTTGATATTTTAATGGGAAGATTAGAGTATAATATTCAAAAGACTAAAAAGGTAAAACTAGAAAATTTAGATCATCAATTTAATATACTACTACTTAAGCAAAAAAGATTTAATCACACTCATAGTACATTTCATTATCCACATTTAAATTTATCGAAACACAAATTTTCAGAAGAAGGGGTGCTGGGACAAGGCCCGAAATTTGTTCCCCAATATAAAATTAATTATTAAGGTTATATATCCGAGCTAGAAGATGCTATTTTATACACAGATGAAAATCAACGAGAAGAATTAAGATTCCTGATTTATAGTAAATTTTATCGTTCTGTTAAGTCAAAAACATCTAACAAGTTTCATAAAAATATTTATAAAGTTATTCAAAACCTAAAAAATAATCTTGATATAATAATTGTTGAATCGGAAAAAACCAAGAAATTTGTTGTTTTAGAAACTAATCAATATATCAATCTTATGAAGGAATCTATTGAGAAGACGGATTGTGTACAAATTGAAAAAGATCCTACTACTAATTTGAAATATAAAGTTAAAAATTTAATCAAGAACCATAACTGGCCTGATAATATGAAAAAATTGTTAAAGAAATGTTTTTGCTTTTCCTCCTCAATTAATTGGTAAATATAAAGATCATAAAGAAATACCTCCAGTTAGACCCATAGTAGCAAAATATTCCAACCCTATATATTTTATTGAGAAAACATTAGTTCCTGTATTAAAGGGTTTACTTCCTGAATTACCTTATTCAGTGTCAGACCCGACAAAATTTTTGTATGATTTATTTGAACAGAATATACAGCCACAATATTCCATAGTTAGTCTAGACATTGTGAACTTATTTCCCTCATTTGATATAGAATATGTTTTTCAATTAATAAGTAATAGACTTGATTTTTCCACAGACTATACAGAATCTGAAAAAACTGCTATAAAAGAAGCCATAAAACTGGTAATATATAATAATTATTTTATATTCAACGGTAATATTTATAAACAACTTAATGGAGCCCCTATGGGCTCAGCTATATCAGAACTGTTAGCTGAATTTGAATTAAGAGATTTTGAAAGTGAATTTATTAATAAACAATTGCATTGAATTAAATTTTGGAAATATTTGTTGATGATATATTTATTATATGGTATAATCCATCTGGTTTTCTTAATGATTTTTTGAATGTAATCAATAACATAAAACCCAACCTTAAATTTACATTAGAAATTGAAAATAATGAAAAAGAATTAACCTTTTTAGATATTAAAGTTTCATGTTTTAATCAGTTTGTAAATACATTCGATTCTTTGGTTGGTCCCATTTTGCTGTTGTTAAAATTAATTTGGATTTTTCTTCAAAATGTGTAGGTTATGTTTGGTCAAAGTTAAAATATCCTAGAAAAATTAGTCTAATTACTAAATCGGCTGACATAGATTTCTAATCAATAAGCCCGTGTCTTGGTTAGAATAGTTTTGGCTTCAATTTCAGAAACAAATACCTATATAAAGCATAAAACTAATATTACTTTTATTGCTTTTGATATAACAGATATTTTAGATTAAGTTCTCTATGCTCCAAAAATCATCAACTGAATTTATATTTCTGTTTGCGGCTGATAATAAGGCATTTAAGAAATTTGTGTTCGCATAGTTATTCAAAAGGGAATAATGCTGAAGTTTTATGTAGGTTAAATACAATATATAAAACTAATTAGAGTTGTCTTAAAAAAAAAAAAAAAATCGTATATAATATACAAATTTAAGTTAAAAAACCTATTCTACTTTCAATGAAAGCAGTTTAAATGTTTCCTTTGGATATTCACAATATGATAAAATTGTTTTGTAAGGGATATCTTTAAGAAAGATTTCACGCATACTCCAATAAAATAAAAGTAGAGTACCAAAAATATTTTATTATAGTTTATGAGATGTATAAGAAAAAGGAGTATATTAGCTAAAACTTTTTATTTCGCTTAAGAGAGAAATTCATTTCAGCTGAATCCGATAAGAATTCATATTTCTGTATATCCACTTCTTCTAAGTTGTTTGTGGCTGCATTTCAGAAAATCGTTGATTCGTGAGATTTCTTATTTTTACTTATTTAGAATGCATGAATCATGATAGATAAAATGGGAAAAATAACAGAATCTGAGATTTTTTTCTAAGAAATTCAACTTTTCGTATCTTCTTTTAGTTATGATCCAATCCTTTGGGAAAACCCTTGTATCACTGAACATTGAGTAGAAGAGAAAGTAGCAGTGAAATGCAAAATAACCAAAAGCTGGCCTATTTAAATTTCGTGTCAGATATTTTACAAACAGAAAAAGAAAATATATTGAGGGCCAACTTCTCTCTTTTCTTGTTATTTTGCATATCTTTTTATGATAGAATATCTGACTGAATTTCTTCATCTTAGAGTTTTTCAATATCGAGTTTTTTTAGGTATGCGAAATGTATGTAAAAAATATTGTATAAATATTTTTTTTTTTCTAAAAATATAACTTTTTAAAAGTTTTTTATCTAATACTTTTATTCAAAATATGTTTCTACTTTTCTGCATGTGCATTTTGCAGATTTTTTTTTTTTTTTTTTAAATAAGTACATTTATTTCACCATATAAGCCCCACATTAATTTATAATGCAAAATTCATATCTCTAACTGCAGAATGTTTAAAAAAAAACAATTATAAATTTTGAAACATTTTATTTTGTAAGAACTTATAAATTAATAACACAATTTATTTTCTTAACAACAGTTAAACATGCTATACGCCACTTTTTTTTTTTTTTTTTTTTTTTTTTAAATAATTTTATTTATTCGTTTAAAGAGGAAAATCTGAACTCTGACGATAAAGAAAAATGAAAAATGAAAATAAAGAAAAAATAATTATGTAATACTAATACTGTTTTAATTACCTTAAGAATACACCGCAGTAAATCTCGATTTATGTTCTCAAACATGTTCGTATTGTTTTTAGCTAAAATCGCAAGTACGCATTATTTTTGTTCATTTTTAATAAAGAACTATGGTAGGATTAGAAAGGTAAACAATACATTAAGTAAGTTTAGAGGAAGAAAAAAAAATGAAGATGCAAAATAAATTTTTCTTTACGAAGTTTATAGAAAAAAAAAAATATTTTAAGTATTTCTGAAAGATTTATTTTTAAAATATTATTAATAATAATAACAATAACATTGAACGCTTTTTTAAAATTTGTTATCGCTTTTCCTTGCCTATAAAAATGGTCATAAAGATTATACCTGCAGCATTATAAATTTCTTATTAATGAAATACTTTTTTGTAAAACAAATTAAAACAAATTAGTGTGGAATTAATATGAAGATTAGTGTTTAATATATTTTTTTTTAAATTAAGAATTAAGAAATAAACGCATTATGTACATTGTAAAAAATCTTAACAACGCTTTGAAAAATTTTATTTTAACGTTTAATGTATTCTGGGAAAATATGTTTCTAAAATTATTATTATATTTTTTTTTTCAGTGAATAAGTTCTACATTTTTTATAGTTATTTATTTCCAGATAAACACAAATTCTTTATAAGATAATTCAATTTCTAGATGAATTAAGCAAAAGGAAATACAAGAAAATGTGTATATTTTCATTAAGGTAGGTGAGCCAAAGGTGGCCATACTTAAGCTTTGAGATTTTTTTTTTTTTTTTTTTTATATATATATATATAATTTTCTGGTTGGGTTTATGTGGCTAGATGTTTTTTCTTAAAATTCTACACTTATCTCTTACACATATGAAGTATAATTTTCTTTGTAAAATGTAATTTAGATATTTTTATAATACGCTTTCAAAATTGTAACCTTTGGCGCATAGTAAATTTTAATCACATTAAAAACTGAGACAGGCAATATACGCTAAAAATATACAATTTAAAACATAAAAAACACAAAACATAAAATTAAACGTTTCGAGACTTTTACAAGCTCCTCACCAGTAAAAACATCAAATGTAAATGCTGAGAAGAACAACAGACTTTCATTAAGGTAGTACAATGTATTCAGCGGGAACTGCGCATGCCTCATTAAGTGGTGAAAAAATTTGATTTGTGTACCAGCCCTCCAGAAAAGTTCTTGAATGGTAATTTAAACAGTTAGATATGATTATTTTAGTATTGTTAAAATCAGGTAAATTGTCAGTTTCTATGGCATGCTGTACAATTTTCGAACGTATATCACGGTTTTTGAAATTTCTTTTATGTTCCAGAATTCGAGTACGAAGAGAACGGCCAGTTTCACCAATATAAACCGAACTACAAGATTTACACAGGATATTATAAACAACACCTGTACGGGAAAAGGGGGGGGGGAGTAACTGGTTTAAAATTAGAAAGGAAACTACGAATTAGAAATTGGGGTTTATAGGAAACAGATAAATGAACAGTGCGTAAAACTTTGGCAATAGATTCAGAAATATTTCGATAGTAAGGAATAGTAACGAACGATTTAGGTGATTTAGAGGAATTAATTTCATGATTATCCTTATTAAAGTCATACTCTTTTAATTTTCTTTTAAGCCAGCGAGACGGATAATTATTTCGCTTTAAGTCCGGAAAAATCCTTTTTAATTCCAACTGGAAAAGCTCATCATTACTGCAATATGATTTTGCGCGGTGAAGTCATATTGCAGCACTGATGAGCTTTTCCAGTTGGAATTAAAAAGGATTTTTTCGGACTTAAAGCGTAATAATTATCCCTCTCGCTGGCTTAAAAGACAATTAAAAGATTATGACTTTAATAAGAATAATCATGAAATTAATTCCTCTAAATCACCTAAATCGTTCGTTACTATTCCTTACTATAGAAATATTTCTGAATCTATTGCCAAAGTTTTACGCACTGTTAATTTATCTGTTTCCTATAAACCCCTATTTCTAATTCGCAGTTTCCTTTCTAATTTTAAACCAATTAACCCCCCCCCCACCCTTTTTCTGTACAGGTGTTGTTTATAATATTCCTTGTAAATCTTGTAGTTCGGTTTATATTGGTGAAACTGGCCGTTCGATTCATACCCGAATTCTGGAACATAAAAGAAATTTCAAAAACCGTGATGTACGTTCGAAAATTGTACAGCATGCCATAGAAACTGACCATTTACCTGATTTTAACAATATTAAAATAATCATATCTAACTGTTTAAATTACCATTGAAGAATTTTCCTGTAGGGCTGGTACACAAACCAATATTTTTCATCACTCAATGACGTATGCGCAGGTCCCGCTGAATACGCTGTACTGTCTTAATGAAAGTCTGTTCTTCATCTCAGCATTTACATTTGATGTTTTTACTGATGAGAAGCCTGTAAAAGGGGCTCGAAACGTTTAAATTTATGTTTTGTGTTTTTAATGTTTTAAATTGTATATTTTTAGTGCATATTGTGTGTCTCAGTTTTTAATGTGATTAAAATTTAGTTTAGCTACGAGTCGTAATGATTTTTAAATATTTTAAATGTAAATATGGATCGTCAATTTGCAAATATTTGGCGCATAGTGTTCCAAAGGTGGCCCATATATTGAAAGCACCTTTAAAATGTGCTTATAAGACGCTCTTTTGTTATGTTTCGGTTTTTTTCCTTATTAATCTTATCTTTTCACGTAAAAAATCTTTCAACCACCTTTTGTGCAAAGTAGTTCAGAATTTTTATTCTGGGATTCATTGACTTTTTTCGGAAGAACTCTGGTATTCTGAATAGTGTAGGAATTGTTGGAGAATATACGATAATAAGATTTTTTTAGCTATTTAAGCAGAAATTTTGAGAGTTATCCTTATTACATTAATTTCTATTTTCATATGCTGAATTGGCTCACGTGTTCCAAGGTTGCCCGATATCTGGGCCACCTTAAGAACATGCATATGGTTTCACGGCATTAAACTTATAATCTGACAAATTTATTAAAAATAAATTTAATGAGGTTAAAGAGAAATAAATAAATTTCCAGAAAACATATCGCAGTACAAAGTTCTAAGAACTTATGAAGCTGTAAACGGAAATATCTTCTTTACTGGAAATTAGAATGACTTCTCATCTAATTTGAAATCACTACATATAGTGGTAATCAAGCAAGATAATCTCTTCAAATTCTGTCACAAACCCTGGAGATACATGATTTACAATGCACTAGCGCCATTTTATGATTAAATATTAAATTAAACATCTTTTAAGAGGGTGGGCTACCTTAGGAACAGTAGCCACCTTTGGTTCACCTACCTTATACTTGTATCTCACCAAACGTGTTCCAAATGTCAGTCCTGTGTGTATGTGCATATTATTTTTAAATTTCTGTCTGTCTGTGTTTAGATTCGAGTGCTTCGACAATGCTTAAGCAAAAATAAAAAATAAATAAAAAATCATTAAAACATAAAAATAGATTTTGTCGATACATAAACAATGTACTTTGCCTGTGCTTACAACCTATCCTTCTAAAAAAAATAAAATGAAATAATGATAATAATAATAATAATAATAATAATAATAACTATTTTAAAATTAAAATTAAATACTAAAATGAACATTTTCAATGGGGTTAGCCACAAAAATAAATAAATAAGTATAAAGGAATAAAATATAAGAATAAAAAGTATTATAATATTTTAAAAACAGTAAGAAACAACATAAATTACTTGTCTGTAATGTACATGCCCTAATTTCTGGCGGGAATATCTGTTCTTCAATTAATATGTGCATTTACGATAATTTGCGCAATAACCCCTCCCCCTCTCTTTTTTAATTGTGTAGTAAAACTGAACTTCGGGACAGTTATATCTCTAAGACTGCATTTCAAGTCTTTTTATAATTTGCTTTTAACTTCTAAATATTCTCAATTCTATTAAGTTAGTTATTCCAAGATCTTTCTTCTCATCCAATTCGGGGAATTTTGCGTGTTTACGTAATGTAGATAGGTTCTTAAGAACTCTTCATTTATTTTATTTTACTTTATTTGCAAATGCATTGTTATATGCGCTTAAATATAATAATTTTTACCTTTATTTCATTTTAGTTTAAATTATCGTATGTTTACATTGTATAGTTTAATGATCATATTACTGATTAGCAATGTAACCTTATTTTTATGATATAATAATTATAGAAATCACACACATTAAAATTTTTGCTCGTTTAAAAAATATGTACAGATTGTTAAAAAACATATATGTTAAAAAAAAAGCTTCTTATTGGAAATCATTTGTTTAGCTTTCAACTAATTCTCGTTGAGTCTTCTTCGGTGTAAAAATAGGCTTAAAATAGCTTCTAAAGTAAATAAACTTAAGTCAATATTTCGATAATTGATCATCAAATCCTTCAAATCTTATTTCTCAACGGTCTAAAACAATGTGAGATACTTATCATTAAATTCCAAAAACATAATTGAATATTTAGAGGATGTAATAAATAGCCTTAAAGTACAATCAATATAATTTTTTACTGCAATGAAGTACATTTAGTACAAAATATCTATTAAACTATCATATACCTTACGATGGCACTTGGAAAATAATAAAAGAGTGCCTTCTTGTAGGGTAAAGTATCAACATAGAGAAAATTGAAAAGAAGAAGAAGAAGAAAATAAAAAAATAAAACTTTTTTCGGTGATTCAGATCAAACGTTATGAACTGTGAAAGATGGAAAATCGCTGCAATATCTGTCTTTCTTTTACATTTGATAACCTTTGGTTTTGCACTGTCAAGTATTGGGAAAGATTGTGAACGGTTCGTCAGAATTACCAAGATATATATTTTCCAAGACGTGAATGAAAATTATGATGTGCTTTTTTCATATTTAGTTTTAACAATCCCCATATAGAACCCTTTTCTTTTTTTTTTTCTCTTTTGTAATTTACAAATTATTATTTAAACCAGCTATGCTTAGTTTCATAAAAAATAAACAAATTTATAGTGCAACCACATTTCCAGCGCCTAGCATTGAGGAGGATTCTAAAAGCTTCAGGGCTGCCAAATTGACCGAAAGGTTGGGTTTTGGTACACATCCAGACATTCAGCGTTCCCTTATCACTTATTTTCTTTCAACCACAAGGGTTATCACCATCCCTATTTTAACACTGGATTCGTTGAGAGCACATGCGCGCAAGCTCTCGTGGTCACAAGAAACGTGATTGAAGAATATTTGTCTCTTATTTGTTAACTTATCGCCACCTATGTTGTCTTTATTTAAATTTCGGCTTTCTTAATATTAGACACATTGGTAAGTGAATTCTGTAAAGAAGATGTCTTAAAGTTGTTCACTCTTTTGAGAAGAACACTCTTCTGGATCGAATAATAATTTTATTGGACTATAATAAGTTCATTTATACACTACATTCGTCGACTAGAAATTTCCCATTTCTTTACGAGCTGCGGCCTTAACGCAAAAAAGTCGAAAAATTTTCATAAGGATATTTTTAAGGGCTCTGTTATTAAGTGTTAAAATTTTCAAGACTCCTTTATTTCATGTAATGACCAAATATTTTTGGGTTTGAGTAACTACTTTCAAATGGAGATTTATACAAAATTCAAGAAGTGAGGTGGAAAATTATATGTTATAACACCTATAAACAAAATTTTAACGTTCTAAGTCCAAAATGTTTTAAGTTATGCGAGATTAATACGTAAATACATACGCACATATGAATGTCACACATACACACACAATATATATATATATATATATATATATATATATATATATATATAATTGCAGATATTTCTAAGTTAGGCAATTAGATATAGACCAATTTTGAGTTATGCAAAATATGAAATCTGTTTAGAAATTTATCAGTTTTACGATAGTTCTATTTTACTTACACAGCGTATTAAAGAAATCAAAATGACAGGGAGTGTTTTATCACCATTTATTTCCAATTAGCTTACACTATATTATTATTAATTGATTTAAAAAAAAAAGTGGGATAATACACTTGTGTAATTTTGCTTTTCTTTGAGAAGAACTGAAATTGTTTTGTTCTATCTACGATAACTTTTTGAATTTTCAGGATAACTGCTTGGAATTTTTATATTAGTAACTTAATACAGCTAATAAATTACGCAAATGAAATTTTGTTAACGCTTGCTTATGAAAAATTGAAAATTATTTAGTATAGATAGTCATATTTCATAAGACATTTAATATTTTTTATATTAAAATTGTGTATAGCATATTAAGGTTTTTTATGAAGTGGCATTGCATTGGGGAGAATATCACACATGTTATAATGAAAGAGAGAGAGAGAGAGAGAGAGAGAGAGAGAGAGAGAGAGAGAGAGAGAGAGAGAGAGAGAGAGGACAATTTCTTATCAAATTTCTTAAAGAAAAAAAGCCTTTTTACAGGCTAAATCCCACAAATATTGTTTTATTTCATTAATTTTTTACTATTTTTTTTTTCCTGAAATAGATGCATAACATGCTTCTCACATTTCTGAAGCTTCAACAGTATATATTAAGTATTTATTTAGATATTAGACAAAACGTCGAAATACGATAATGTCTAAATAACTTTATCTATCCATGCGTACATTTTATATTAAAAACTCGAAACAGCGAATTTAACATTCTGTATCGAAATAAGGATATAAATGTCACATAAGAAAATAGTTATAATAAACGTATTCTGATTATTCATGTCGAAGATTTTTAAGAATTTAATAGCTTCGAATTATTAAAATTATTATCCCAATAGCTTTAAATACATCTGTAAAAGTCCGAGAAATTTTCTATTCTGAAATTAGATAGTTTACATATTAAGTTTTGTTGATTTGTTATTAAAAATTATTAACCTATATCATATTACTTACAATCCTATTTTTTAAAAAACGTATTATTTAATAACTTACTTATTAATGTGATGCATTAAAAAGTAAGTTAATAACATTTATTGTTGACCATTGTAAGATTTAAAATAGTAAATGTAACAATCAGAAAATAAATATGTATATATGTATATAAATGAAGTGTAATAAAGCAGTAATGAAGTAAAAATCTAATTACAGTGAACTTCCGATTATCCACGGGCGCAAAAAGAAAGGGGGGATTAAGAGAAAGGGTTTTCTCAACAAGAAATAAAAACAAATGATTACTTTTTTAAAGAAAATAATTTGGTGTGTCACTCACACGACTTTTTCTTACTCTAAAATTTAATACTATAAATACAGATTGGAGATTAAGGGGTAAGATAACTGGTACTGTTATGTAAACCTATGTTAAAACAAGACAAATTAGGCTTAGTAACAGCTTAGTTTAACAAATAATTCTGTGTAAGGTGGCTACGATTACCTGCATTTATATAGAATTCAAATCTGTTACTAAATTCAGAAGTTCATTTAAAATTATTCAGACAACTTTAACACGCAGAATTCCTTGAAACTTATCGATATTGATAAAGGTTTTCTAGTAACAAACGTATTAACTTCAAAATACAACATTTGGATCGCCTAAAATTATTTGTTTTCGATTTACTGTAAGAGATACAAGCAAAGATCAAGCGTTAAAAACTTGACTTCGGTATTTAGGAAGCCTAAAAACGTGTAAATATACAAAAAATCAAGCAAAGAATATTTAGTTTAAAAAAATACATTATTACCCATATGGCCATAAGGAATTAATTTCAATTCCTGAGCAGCTTTCCTTGATATGGTAAAATATTATAGTAAAGCACTTCCACTAACAATAAAAAAGAATGATATGGCTTAAATATTGGCATCCGTGTATATCTTCTGAAATTATGTACACACCACATGATACGCATAAATATAATCCTATATTAATAAAACACAGAACAATCTCAAATACACTTTTACCAATTTTCAAGTATTGTCGCACTATAATCTAGTTCTTTTGTGTAGCCCTGTAATCGAAAAGTGAATGATTTCTACACCATATTCTACATAAAACATGTTTTTACGCATATAAAAATATATATTAGATTCATTTGGTTTAATGCAGTCTATAGGTACTCTACTTACCTGCAATTTCCTCCATAGACGTAATGTATTTGAATCCTCTTGAGTGTCCCTGTACACGAACCATTTGCTTGATCTCAACGAAAATTGTAGTGTATCATCTCTATATGATACAAATTTAGAATACCACGTTTGGGCATTCTGCAGTTATTTGTTCTTGAGATATGCTGATAACAGACATACACACAAGCACACACACAGATACATAGACCAACCGCTAAAAACATGATTTTTGGATTCAGGGACTTCAAAACGTGTAAATATAACAAAAACTCGTTTTAGAAAATTCGTCCCAAAACAATACTTTCTATACCGTTTACATGGGCAAAAGAAAGTAAAAATGCTAGTATAAAGAACTATGTTACTTTTGTTTTATTTTTTGTACATTTCAGAACGATACCAGGCATGCCATCATTTTAATTTATTCGGGAGTATTGTTAGAACCCGCTTTCTTTTTCACACCAGTTGACTTGAAGGATATTTTTCTTATTCTTTAATGGCAATTATATATTGGAGATAATTTTAGTCTAAATAAAGTGGCATGTAAAACGAGCGGGTATTCAGAATGCTCTAGAGTGTAATGAAATGTCAGCATGTCTGTGGTACTGTTGAATTTAGTGCATAAAATATTTTAGTAGTTGTGCCTTGGCTTCATCGTAAATGCATTTATTTTTGTTTATTATTGTTACATATTACAGAATATAAAAAAGACTTATTTTTAGTATATTGAGAAAATTTTGATTGTTTGTATATAGCTGCCAACTTGTACATTTTATTTATTTATTTTTTTTCCCACCGGAAATTCTGAATAGAAATATTTAGTAAGTTTTTCAGCAGTTTTCCATGATTTAACATGATGAAATGTATTGCAAAGAAAGAGTGGTGTTTAAAAAACGTACAAGTTGGCACCTGTGTTTGTATTATGTTTTATATAACAATACAATCACATTTTTGGGACAGAACATTTTTTTAATATCCTTTATCCTTTAATTCGAACCTTTTTGCTGCTTATCCACGATTTGCATTATCACGAAATCCGTGAAACACAATTTCACTGATAATCAGAAATATACTGTACAAATATTCAGTTTTTTTATATTTTTCTTTTTACAGTTATACAACAATTTGTAAGATTAAAAAAAAACATTATTTTCCTTAATAACATAGTTAATATGTTAATATTGCACAGTTTTTTATTAATTATTTTTATGTTTTCTTAGAATCTCTTTTTTCTAAACGATATTGTCAAATAAATTAGCTTGAAATTAATTTCATTTTGTATTAGTTTTATTGCACACCAGTCTTCATAAAGAAAAGTGAGTATGTTTTAAAATTAAAATTTTAAATGTTGCAATCTTTTCAGGAAATTTGCTTTTGTTTTACCCAAATGTTTTTTCAGTATTTGTTTTATTTTTAACAAAAGAACAAGAAATGCATTTTCCTTAATGTACTCTGACAAATTTCTAGAATAATATGTTAAAAATTAAAATAATTCCTGCCTCATTTCTAAATTAAATAAATCTTTCAATATTCTATATGAAAAAAGATACTTTAAAAACATCAAATTTAAAAATGAAAGATTAGATTAGAAATTTATAACTTAGTTATTAATTAACACATTATTAATTTTAATATTCTTTTAAAATCTTAAAAATTTTTTAATCATGGCGTACGAAAATTAAGTTGAAATAATATATATATATATATATATATATTGGAAAATATATAATTATCATGTATTTTTAAAGCGTAAAAATAGATAAAGTTTACAAAAATAAATTTATTTATTATATTTCTTTTATAAAGGTTATACAATTTAACTCCCCCCCCCCCCCTGGTTTTTCATTTCATGTTATTCACTTAATATTCTTATTTCGAAAAACAATTATAATAATGTTATTTATTATGCTTTCTTTTAAATATTTATTTTTCGGATTCTTTTGGATTACATGATTTCTAATTTGCAAGTATAAATAAAATCAGTAATCAGTTAAAAAAAAAAAAAAAAAAAAACCTTTTATAGAATTTGAATTAAATTAAGATAACATTTGTTCAAGTTTCAGGTTGTTATTTTTGCGTAAACGAATTATTTCATTAAATTTGTTTTTCTATATTCATTAAAAAGTCTGTTTTTATTTCTATATAAAAAGAAATCTCTTAGTAAAACTATTTTTTTTTTTTTAATTGATTTTGTTACCCATAATCATATAAAGTTTGTTTTTATTGTTCACAAGGGAACTACCAAAAAAAAAAAAAAAAAAAAAAAAAAAAGAAAAAAAAAGTCTGTTTAACAAACAAATCTTTTTTTAATCACAAAAAGTCTGATAATTTTAAAGTTTAAGAACTTTAAATAATCACTAAAGATTTAAAAGAAAAAAAAAATGTAAACAAAATAGTATAGCAAATGAAAAGCATTTTTAATAGATATTTTTTTTTTCTAGTTTTAAATAAAAATATATCTTTTTGGAGAATTGTCTTACTCACAAGGGAAGTATGAATGAGTAAAATTCCGATTTAAACAAAACCGAGCTTAAATTAAAGAGCATGGTCGAAAACATACGGTAGCGTACAAATTTACTGCAACAACCCCCCATGGAGCTAGAAAACGACCCTAAAAGTTTTAGTTCTTTCTGTAAAAACATACGAAAGAGACTCCGTTAACAAGACGTTGTGGGCAGAGGTTAGAGTAGTCAATTCCAGTGCGAAAGGTCGTAGGATCGAACCCAGGCGACTGCTCGTATTTTATTTTATTTTATTTTATTTTATTTTATTATTTTTTTTTTTAATATTATCATTAATATATATAAATGAAATAAAACAAAATATTAAAATAAATGAATAATTTTAGAGAAAATAATTATAAAATTTAATTATGAAATTAAAAATATATATACTCTATACAAAGATATTATTAAGGAATGTAGGATAAAATTATCTCTTAAAGGGAAATATATATATATATATATATATACTTAAATTTACAAATTTAGTGTCAAGTTAATAATGACTATGATTAGAAATTTAAAAAAAAATTATCAAAACATAAGCATTTTTCAATTTACAAGCGCAACGTATAAACGAAAATTTATCACAATAACGACAAGTAAAAGTTATTTCTTTTTCCGCCTGAAAAATAATTCAATTAAAAGCAGATGATCAGCTTTTGGAGGCGCTTTATGCTTTAGCAGCGCTGGGAAAAAATATTAATTAAGAATTTATATAAAGTAAAAATAATTAAATAAATAAATAAAGGTAATATTTTTCTTTGAATTATTCATTTATTTAATTTAGAAAGAAAATTAAAAGCATTTTTTCGCTTGAAATAAAATGTTTTAATAATTTAATAGGAATATTATTCATTTTTATGTACGAAGAATAACAAAATTAAAAGCAGACGATCACCATTTGCTACTAGCGGCTTTGACGTAAAATATTGATAAAAAAAATTAACTGAAACTTTAGGAAAGAAAAAAAAATGTGTAAATAAAATTTATTTTCTCTTAAACTCGTCATTTATATAAATTACAAAGAAAAATTAAAAATTGAATTTTTTTTTTTTTTTTTTTTTCAGTTGAAAAAAAAAATGTTTTAATAATTTAATTAAACATTTAAATATATTTTTTAATTAAATTTAATAATTATCTTCCTTAATTTTTTTTCCTCTATTTTATTAAAAAAAAAAAAAAAAAAAAAAAAAAAAAAGTTTGCATATAATATATCTGTATATGCATATTTGAGAAAGAAATAAAAAATTAAGTGCTCCGTCGGGGATCGAACGCAGGAACTACGTAACACGAATCCAAGACCTTGCCACAGCACCACGCTTCTGCGAGCTAAAGTCTTCTTTTTTCGATTTTGATAAAAAGCATCTAAAAGTTTAAGGATCATTTCTTGCCCCCTGGGGAGTTGTTGCAGCAAATTTGAACGCTATCCTATGTTTTCGGCCATGCTCTTTAATTTAAGCCTGATTTGGTTTAAATCGGAATTTTACTCATTCATACTTCCCTTGTCAGTGTTTTGGACTTTGAACAACTAAATATTTTCGCTCTATTCATTTTAAATTGAAAAAAAAACTCTAAACTAAAAGGAAGATTATGAGCATTAGACTTAAAATAATTAATTGTTTTAAAAATATTGAATCCTCTAATGATGAACTTGAGCGGATTGGATTTTTTTATTTACTAGATCAAGACTTTATAAAATCTAATATACAAAATGCGTATAAGATATTAAAATGGCGAAAAGGCTTTACTTGTTATATTTCAGAGTTTATTGTTTAGCGGCATAATATTTTCGAAATTTCAATTGATTCTAAACAAGCAAATTTGTATTTCATTGAGGAGTTATTTATAAGTTATTCACTTTACGTTATTTGATTCCGCTGCTAATTATGGAAACGAATGTGTGATAATGAAAAACATTTATCTATGTTTCTAAATGAATATAGTTTTACTTATTCAGGAAAGAAAAAATTTAATCGTATGTAATGGAAGTATTGTTTTCGGTCCAAAAAGTCAATATCGAGTTTACACCTATTTGGAACGTTTTAAGGTGTTCTCAGTCCAAAAAAGTAGTTTTTGGCAATTGGCTAGTGTGTGTGTGTGTGTGTATGTATATATGTGGAGAATCTTCTGGCTACCATATCTCTGATACTAATGAAGATAAAACTACAAAACTTCAGAATTGAGATAGGTGTGATATACGGATATATTTCCCAAATTTTTGTGAAAAGTGGGAAACCGGAAGTGGGACCGGAAGTCCGTATATCAAAAACAGCTCTAACGATTTTTTTCAAATTTGCTATATAAACACTCTATTAGATGTACTTTCGAATGAATGAAATTGTTGGTTAGATTAGGAAAACTAACAGGCGTCCTGCATAAGTAGCTCAGTTTCAGGTCTCGCAAGTGTGTTCCTTTAAAAACGGCGGTATGTATTTTTTTATTTTATCTTATTTTATTTTAACTAGCTATATTAACTCCCTTTTAAGTATCCTTTTTGTATGTAATTATTGTTTTCTGGTCAATAATTGAGCATGACAAGTTTTGGTAAAAGTTGGTATCTCAAAAACAGTTCTAACGAATTTCTTGAAAACCGTTACGGTAAATCCATTTTAGATATCCTTTTTCATGTATTACATAGTTATTACAGGAAAATTAACGGATCATCATGAATGGGTAAGTCAGTTTTAGAATTCGGAAATTGGTGTTTCAAAACATTACTCTACATTTTTTTCTTATTTTTTAACTCGCTGTATAAACTCTATTTTATATGTCTTTATACGTGGATAAAATTTCTCCTATCGGAAAATTTTATGGTGTGGTCTTCGTTAGGTTAATATTATGTCTTCTGTGATCACATTATCTCCAAAAAATGCATATAATACATGTAATAGTGGGTAAATCAATTAGAATTATACTATTAAGTTTGAAAATACCGAATATTTATATTTAAATAAAAATTATTTTATATGTACAAAGGCTCTGGATAAAAATTTCTCTAAACTTATAGAAATGCTTGACAGTGCAATCTATTCAAAAATCGAATAGAATATAAAGTTAAATGTGATTTATTCATTAGTTATTGAGTTAAATATTCATAAAACATGTATCGCATACGTCTAATAAACAGACTAAAATTTTCCAAACTTATTCCAAGCTTGTTAAAATATTATAAAATATGTAAATATATCAAATCCGGAAGTGATAAATTTTCTTAAATGCAATAGCCACACTTTATGAATACAGAAGTTAGTAAAAATCAATAAACAGTTTGTGTAATTGGTTTACTTGTAACTGAATATATAAAAAATATGGTGCTCTAATTAAAGACACATAAACTTAAAGGGAGAAAACTAGGGTGACCAAATGTCCCCATTTTCTGTGGACAGTCCCCAATTTCGACCATCTGTCCCCAAAAACAAAAGCAGTGACTGGGGACCACATTTTCTGTCGTTTGTCCCCAAATGTCCCCAATTTTCAAAAAATGTCTTAAACATTTATAATTTTGTTACTTTTTCTTTCTTTGTTTTCTTCCGTTTTATTAATAATTCATGTGGTGAAAAAAAAAAAAAAATGCTTCTCCTCATATTAACTTTGAAAAATATGAAAAGCTTCTATAGTTGTATCAACATAATCTACAATGAAAAAGTTTTGACAGCCAATAATGCCAGTTTGAAGATTGCTCTGGGTGAAGACACTTTTACTTGTCATAATGACATGCACAAGCTTTCAGAGAAATCGACAATCGGCCAGAGATATTAAAGAAAGTCCTCTTGACCCAGCATATTCGTGTGACCACAAAGTGAGATGTCATTGTGGAAAATGTTTTTGAATGAAGGCAATGAAAGGACTTACATTAGAACTAGAAAATACATCATTTGTAATCATAACAATAACTTCATGTTCTGACTATTCGAACCATGAAAATGTTGAAGTGTTTTCCATTATAATAAGATGTTATAATCCTGATAAATATACATACGGGAAGCTCTTGAAAGAAAAATGTATACTTATGTACTGCGTGTATATGTTAAGTGTATACTTATTGTATTTTGATCTAAAATTCGAATTAAATACATGATGTCCCCATTTCCAAAGTAAAAAATGGGGACATATCCCCATTTCGGCATCTGAAAATTTGGTCACCCTAGAGAAAACATACAATAAATTGACTATAGTTGGTTTAATGCAGTTTTTTAAACTAGAAACTATTATCTATAAATGTTTAAATCTGCTTGTATCCATGTAAAATGATCTCTCTGAGATTCTAACGTTCGATAAAGTTTGTAATTGCAAAATTAAGTTTTCACTGGAATATTCCCAACTTTTAGGTTGCACATGTATTTGATATATATGACATATATATATATATATATATATTTAGGACATTTTCACATTTACTATATATATCATATCCATTACTTTTCTATACATTTTAGAAGAAAGTATTAGATTCGTGAAAATTCTCTAATAGATTTTTCGATGGCTTTACATTTTCGAGATGATCTCAATACGATTTCACCATTTTGAGAAAGTGACTGTCTGTCTGTTGAAGAAAAAAGTTGTGAGCACTATATCTTAAGAAATAATCTGATATGGTATTTACAGAACTTTCGTTTACCCAGAATGTCAATACTATAAAGACATACAGCAGATTAAGTGATGAGATACAAGAAGTACTGTATATAAACCTACGTCAAAAATAATTCAAGCTAGCTTTAGGAACCGTTTTATCTGATAAGTAATTTTATGTGCAGGCGGTTCCCTACTCTTCTCATCCTCCCCTTTTGAATACAGTGTACCTAAATTTACATAAAATTAAATGCTGTTATTAGATTTAAAATATTGCTCTAATTTATCTGGACAACTTTTACCAGCACCGCTTCTTGATATTTATTAATCTTGAACAAACCTTTCAATTAGAGACCTCATATGAATTTGAAAATACAACATTTGAATTGCTTGAAATTATTTGTTTTTAAGTTACTTTTATAACTGACATGCACATAGTTTAACCGTTAAAAACTTTATTTTATATTCAGGAAACCTTCAATGTCGTAATTGTACAAAAAACAAACGCTGAAAATTTAATTTGAAAATTACTTTTTTATAATATGGATATTAGGAATTAATTTTCTTTCCTTAGCAGTTTTCTTGGACATTGTAAATATAATAAGGCACTTACAACAATTACAATCAATAAAAAAGAATGTTTTTGCTTACTTATTTGTAGCCTGTATGTTTTTCATAAATTATGTAATTACAATAATGTGTACTTTAAAAAAGCTGCATGATATTAATATCATGCAGCTGAACCGGAAATCAACTTAAAGCAATAATAGTCCCACTAAATTCTACTTAAGTAGCCCTTTAACAAAAGGTTAATGATTTTCAGGCCGTATTCTACACAAAACATGATTTTATGCATATAAAAAATATATGTTCATTTTATGTTGTTTATTGCTGCCTGTAGATGTTAAACTGTATCTACCAAAAATTTCGCCCATTGTCGTAATGAATTTGAATTATCTTGGATGTTTCTGTACAAGAAGCATAAGCTTGATTAAAATGAAAAGGAGTAGTGTAGCAATACTGACACTGATTTAGAATACCGATTTTGGACTTCCTGCTACTGTCTGTTCTTGAGATATGCTGATAATAGCACACAAGACAGCCGCCAAATATATGTTTTACGAGTTCAGGTCACCTCAAAACGTGTAAAAATAAAACCTCTGTTTAAGACGATACTTTCTTTACCATACGGTAAATGAAAGTAAAAAATGTGTTTATTCCCTAAAAACTTTATGTTAAATTGAACCCTGACATAATTTTGTGCTGATTAAATTTTGGTATATGTTGCCTATCAGACGATTATGCTACAGCTCTTCGTCGTTTTTCTGAGATAGAAATATCTGAGCTTTTATAATTACATCAAACTAGATAAATGAGATAACATTAGAGAAAATATTATGCTGATTTAGTTTGAATACATATCAGCCGTGACGTGGCTCTATTTAGCCACACTTTTCATGGTGTATTTCTTGATATCTTTGTTTTTATGTCATGGGATATTACGAAATTGGTATGTAAAATGCTTATGCTAAAAAATCCTACTAAGTAAATTTCGGAGGATATTTTATTCGGCAGATTGCCTGTTAATACTATGCAAACCTTTAAAAATTTTTTCAGCTAACATTTTTCACACGCGAAATCTAGTGGATATAACCGCACAAAAATTGATACATAAGATGCATATATACAAAATTTCGATATTTTCATTTTTGGGTATATCACATGGGAAGTAAAGTTAATATTTTTAATTTTCTACTGTTTTCCAGATGGCTATAACGTAGTATCTGTTGATTATAAATGTATCACACTTCATATCTAAAATGTTTGTTATGAAAAAATATGTTAATTATATTTTTATGCAATTTAATTGGCAGATGAAACGCTAGATGAAGTCTGCTTAAGGCCACATTTACATTGTTTTCTAAAAATGTATTCCCTCCCCCTCCTTATGTTTATCGTAAAAATTGTAACTATTTATCATCTACGTAACGATTTGTGTGAAATGACTGATCCAAATCTAGAAGTAAAACATTTTTACAATTCGAAAGATTTCGCTTTCTTCATTTGAATGTATAGGAAAATAGCAAAATTGTATAGTAGAGTAGACTAACTCGTACCAAGTTTCCCATTTAAACTTTTATCTGTCACAATCCGTTGCCAATCACATGAAAAATATTTTAATTATGAAGCATAGTTATTTAGATATATAATTTGTTTTTTGGATAATAATATATGAGAAATAAGTATTGAAAATCATTATTTTTCTAAAGGTCTTTAAATGGCACGATTAAGGAAACGAGTTGCTAATTTGTATCTGTTGTTTCCTAAATGGTAGTAACCTGAAAAATATTAAGTAATTAGGTATGAGCAAATAAATGTAAAATTAGTGACTCAAAACAACTGATTAATAACATAATAATAAATGTAGTATTATATTTTTTTAATATTTACGAGAACGGGAATAGTATAATATAAACTTGAAAATGGTATTAGAAATTACGATATAAAGTAAAAAGTTAAGCGCAAGTTTTTGTGTGAGAATCTTATTAAAATTTCGTTAAAAAACGATGAAACTACCTTATATCTAATGATTTGACAAATTTATATGGCTTAGTTAGATTTAAGTTATAATTGAATGCACAAAATTTAATTTTGGATTTGAACACAAAAATTTTAATTTTGGCACAAAGTTCAAGTTCTACAAATTAGACATTGCTCTATGCATTCAATTGAATTAGCCTCATACAAAGCAAAACCATTGGTCAGGTGCAAATTTGATAACGACATCATCCACTGTCGAAGTCGATGCTTTTTACTTTCTTCTATATTCAATAGAAGAAAGTATTGGATTCGTAAAAATTTTCGACCTCGGGTTTTTGTAGGATTTACATGTTTTGAGAGCTGTAGAACACGATTTGACCATTTTTAGAAAATGTCTGTCTGTCTCTTCGTCTGTGCGTGTGTGACAAAATTTGTTTCAACTGTATCTCAGGAACTACTGCACAAAATTTCATGCAAATTGGTATGTTGTTATACCTTGACATAAATTTACTTTTACGGTCAGCGATTGGGACATTTTCTGCTGATCACTGACCGTAATATAGTGTGCAGATTTTTACAGTGCAATTCTTCACTGCAAGTTGTATTTAGTCGCTCAACAACGTCATGCAATTATTTCTGTTGTAGGCGGACATTCTTTTAGCTTTACATTGTGTTGCTTATCTTGTATGATAAATTTAACCTGCTTACACTTAAAAAATGTCCCTGACTTTAATTGTATTCAATGATAGTCGTCATGGAAAATGTATTAAAATTATTATTATTATTATTTTAAAAGAATATTTTACTCGAAGCAACAGAAAATTTTAGGGGAAAAAATAAGTTACAAATTAAGAAAAAGGGCATTTTATGAAGATATTTTATAGATATATTGTTATTATTTTATATGGAAAGAAAAAAAAAGCTTTGAAAATATTAATACTTTCTTAAAAATAAGACGAACTCTGCTTTCAAAAAGATTTTTTTTTACAACTATTTGAAAAATAATCAAATCCTAAGATTATATGAAGAAGAACGAAGCAAAACGAATACAAGATTTGAAATGAAAACTAAAGATTTTTCTCCTTTACTTTTTGTAAATATTCAGACATTCAAACTGTGCGACAATCGTTACTAGAAATAATTATTTTTTCAGTGTTACAGTATTATAATTTTTATTTCTCGTGAATAGGATTTTTTTTTTTAAAGTTGAGTAATTTTCTAATTTCAAATAATGCAGAAATCACAGAACATGCACTTTCTTGAGTGATTACTTTTATGATTGCTTTTGTAGAGTTTTTATCAAAATGTTTTAAATCATAAAACTTTAAAAGTAAAGAAAGAAAGAAAAGAAAAAGAGAAAGAAAAAGAAAAAAAAGTACCTGCTTTAATAAAGAAAAGCTCTGCAATACTATTTTTCACGTTTAATGGAAGAAAATAAACCTGCTTTTTAATATAATAATAATAATAATAAAATACAATACATGTATTGCTCATAGAAAATTAAAACAAATTGATAGATTACAGGCTAATGTTCAAAGCTACAGCTATTTACAACAAATGAGTGCACACAATTAATACTCGCTTAATTTCAGCGTAAATTATCAATTTAACATGAAATTACTAAAAAAACATTACTCATGTTTCTTAATAGTTATAGTTTTTGGCCGTAAAATGTAAAAAAGTCTTTCCAGCTCATTCGGAAGAACAATTTTTTTTTTTTTTTTTTTTTTTTTTTTTTTTTAATTGGGTAAAATTTTCAAATAAGATGGCGGATCAATTTGGTTGATAAATTTGGTGGATATTTTGATGTGGTCTATGCACATATCGAGTTTCATACAAATAAGATCTTATAGGCATTTTTATCTAACATTGGATAATTAAAATGGCTGTCATTAAAAAAAAAAAAAAAAAAAAAAAAACAGTTGACAGATCAAATTGCTTTATAAAATTGATTGAAACTTTTAATAGGTACTTACCAAGTTTCATGCATATATTTTCATAAATAGGAATTTTTATGTGAATTTGAAAATTTTGAACTGGCCTCGACTTGGAAACAAGATGATGGAATGAGTCTGTTAACGAATGCATGAAACATATTTAAGATGAACGCACCCTAAGTGCACTTTCCATCTTTAGTTCAAATAGGAATTCAGTATTTAGGAAATAAATAAATTTTTTTCTAGTGGCCGCCAATTTTTAAACAAGTTGGTGGATTAAGTTAATTAATAAACTTAGTTGATACTAGATCTTGGTTATGTATATATGAAATTCAAAGTAAATGGATTCATAAATATATTTTCACATGAGTTTGAAAATTTCAAGCAGACGCCACTTATGTGTGGTTTACAAGAAAGGGATAAAAAAAAAGTCAGATTTTGTTTACAAGCAAAATTAGAAAAGCCGATTTATGACTGAGGGGGGGGGGGGGATTTGAAATCACTTGTATACCGTTCATTCCCTTCAACATTGGCCGAGCTTAAAAATTCTGTTTGTCGCGAAATTTCTGCAATTCATTCCGACATGTTGCATTCAGCTGGAACCGGTGCTATGAGTCGCCTTAGTAATGTAAAGTCGTAGAATGTGCTAGAAGTCAAGATAACACTTGTTATTGCACGAAGAATTGAATGTACTGTACTGTTACCCTGTTAATTGTGTTTCGGGTTATCGGCGCCCTCTCCCAGTAACATTTTTAACCAACATTTTTTTTGCTTCTAAACAAAATGCGAATTATTTTTGACCCGTTCCATGCAAACCGCACATCTTTATCATCATTCCTTCCCCCTTTTCAATTTCCGAACGTATATATGTAAGGGAAGTATTGCAATCATGTCAAAAATCCGAATTCAAGATTTCGGTGTTTCTATAGGTTTTGAGGTCCCCTGAGTCCGTATTCACTATTTTTACGATGATATACGTACGTATGTGTGTGTATGTATGTGAGTGAACACGTTAGCGTCTAAACGCTTTATTCGAATGAGCTGTAAGTTGGTACGCATATTGCAAGTCACCATAGCACGAACCCTATTGATTTTGGTGAATCTGGCACTTATATTTTTTTACAGGGACACAAAGAAAAATTCTTTATCGTTATAGTATATGGGACCAAAATCTTAAAAGTGCGATAGCATCTAAACGCCTTATTCAATTAAGCAAAACATTTATGCACATATTATAGGTCACAGTTACTCAATCTGTATAGATTTTGGAGAATCTGGCACTTATAGTTTTTTTGCAGGGACACAAAGAAAAATTCTTTATCGTTATGGCCTATGAGAGTAAATTTTAAAAAGTGTGATAGCGTCAAAACGCCTTATTAAACTGAGAAAATAATTTATACACATATTATAGGTAATAGTTGCATGAACTGCATACAGTTTGGTAAATCTAGCACTTATAGTTTTTTTTTTTTTTTTTTTTTTTTCAGGGACACAACAAATAATTCTGTATCATTATGGCCTATGGGGTGAAATTATTTAAAGTGCGATAGCATCTAAATGCCTTATCCGTTTGAATCGAAAATTTATATACGAGTTATAGGTCACCATCACACAAACTGTATGTATTTTGGTGACTATAGCACTTAACGAGTTTTACAGGGACACAATTAAAAATTGTTCATCCTTAAGACCCATAGGCTTAAATTATTTAAAGTGCGACAGCGACTGAACTCCTTATTCAAATTAACTGAAAATTTATATACATGTTTTACGTCACCGTCATACGAACTTTATGAACTTTAGAGAATCTAGCACTTATGGTTCTTTTTAGAGGGACAAAATGCAGATTTCTTTATAATTGTGGCATATGGGCTCAAACGTGAAAGTGCGATAGCGTCTAAATGCCTTATCTGATGGAGCTGAAAATTTATGTAAATATTATAAGTCACTGTTGCACTAACTATAAGCATTTTGGTGAATATAGCATTTGTAGGTTTTTACAGGGACACAATGAATTATTCTTTATCATTATGATCTACGTGTTTGGTAAAATAGCGTTAAATTAAACATCGTGTACTATATAAAGAAAAATACCCAAACACCCTTTTATAATTTTCTCTTTTGTTTATTTAACAACTCCTATTAATTTACTTTATCGACAAAACCGTTAATTACTCAATGTTCGGAAAGTCGAGTGGAGTCACACCAGATTATATATATATATATATATATATATATATTTTATTTTTTTTAAAGATAAAGTTTTAAAGTTTTAACGAACTTTTGTCTCATCCGGTATAACGAATTAAATTGGCCAAATGTTGTTCACATACAAAAGAAAATGATTTTAAACAACAAATAAATTGTTAAATCAACAATAGTTTTCATTTCATACAACATCAGCCATTATTTTGTTAGCAGAATGGTAAGGAGAACATCGGTTACTCATTGGCTGTTCACGGAGAGATCTATGACGTAAGTTATCGGACTATCCACTCACATCGAGTTGTCTTTCAACCATATTCTTGATCCTCTCCGTGGAGGATCAGAATTGTGATGGCCTGTCTCCGGATCATCCTTAGGTGGGGAGCTCCAGACCGTTGATAATTTCCCATTGCGCAGAAGTAGTGCTATGGTAAAGTCAAATAACTATTCTTTTGCTCAGTGGAAGCAAGTTGGTTTGTACAAAATTATTCTTAAAATGACAAAATAAATTTACCAAATCAGTCAACAAAATAAATTTGATTTTCTGTAACGAATTTTTTTTTTTTTCAATTCAAATGATCTGATCTAATGAAAAATATTTTGATGCATCTGATAAAATTTATTTTGATACATTCGATCGAAAATATTTTGATATAGCTACAAATTACCATTAATTAAATTACTATCTGAACACCAATAGTTGAAATGAATACTTAATTACTGAAACAAAAATTATGATACATCTCAAACTATGTAAATTTTATTGCACATTCTTAAAATCATTTATTTATATTTGTATAAACTAAATTTCAAATTTCAGCATTAATAAGTTTTTCTGAGTAATTAAAGAGGATCTGACAATTTAAATAACTTTGTGATTTCCAGCAATCCATTTTTGTCCATTAGTTGTTTGATATTTAAAAATATATTAGCCTATAATAAAAAATCTGGAGTGACTCCACTCGACTTTACGAACATTGAGTAATTAACAGTTTTTTAGATAAAGTAAAGAAAGAGGAGTTATTAAACAAGCAAAAGAGAGAAAACCATAATAGAGTATTTGAGTATTTGTCGCCATATATTACACGATATTTTATTTAACGCTACTGAACTTTGAACCCATAGATCATAATGATAAAGAATTTTTCGTTGTGTCCCTGTAAAAATCTATAAATTCTATATTCACCAAAATGCTTATAGTTAGTGCAAATGTGATTTATAATATTCATATAAAGTTTCAGCTCAATTGAATAAAGCGTTTAGATGCTATCGCACTTTTAAAAATTTGGTCCCATAGGCCATAATGATAAAGAATTATTCTTTGTGTCCCTGTAAAATAACTGTAAGTGATAAATTCACCAAAATCTATACAGTTGGTGCAACTGTGACCTATAACATGTGTACAAATTTTTTGCTCAGATTAATAAGGTGTTTAGACGCTGTCACACTTTTAAAAATTTGGCCCCATAGGTTATATTGTCTTTGTGTCCCTGTTAAAAAAATTATAAGTGCTAGATTCTCCAAAATCTATACAGAATGAGTATCTGTGACCTATAATATGTGTATAAATTTTTTGCTCAGATTAATAAGGCGTTTAGACGCTATCAGACTTTTAAAAATTTGGCCCCATAGGCCATAATGATAAAGAATTTTCCTTTGTATCCCTGTAAAAAAACTATAAGTGTTTTATGCTCCGTATTCACCAAAATCAATAGGGTTTGCACTATGGTGACTTACAATATACGTACCAATTTTCAGCTTATTCGAACAAAGCGTTTAGACGCTAGCGTGTTCACTCACACACATACACACATACATACACACACATACATATATCATCGCAAAAGTAGTGAAATCAGACTCAGGTGACCTCGAAACGTATAGAAACATCAAAATCTAAAATTCGGATTTTTGACATGATTACAATGCTTTCCTCACTGTAGTGTTCGGAAAGTAAAAAGAGTTTTGTGAATATTATCATGTGTGAAGTAAAAAAAACAAAACAAAGTATAATGTTATAGTATTAATATTTAAATAACTTAATATTATCGTGTACTCGTAATAATATTAATTTATTTAAATATTAGTACGAGGTTTAAACAAATAATATTAATAACAACAACAACAACAACAATAAAACAAGCTTTAAAAGTGTGCTAATTTTTATAGATATCTTACTCCTGAAAATTTTATCATTGGAAAATTTTTTTTATCCATCGCTCAACACACATATTTCAAAATTCTGATCTTAATTTAAGACATTTAAAGATTCAAAAATAAAAAATATGATGGACATAACTGGCAATCACGACAAAAGATACATTTTTCTGGTTGAACCTTATGCTCCGTATTCAAGATTATACTTCAATACTTTCCAAACATAAAGAACTTTTATTATCGAATTTTGTAAGTTTATAGGAAACTGGGGTTTCAGAAAGAATGATAATAACTCAGAAAAGAATCTTTAACCGGAAAGTGTTCAATAATTATTAGAATACAGAATTAATAGTATATTTAAAGATTTTTATTTTACTTTTTTTTAAAAGTTTAACGGAAGGTTATTGAATTTCAGCTTTTTGTGAATTAGCATATTTCGTTAACATTTTTCACCCATGACTACGGTGACGATATTAGAGTACCTTTATAATAAAATAGTGTTAAAGAGTATTAGAATACCCAAATTTGGGAGTGCTTTTTATTCTAAGCAATTGAGGGCCAAAAGGAGAATAATTATAATAAATAATTTTCTTACTACAATATTTCACAGCTTGGAAAGAATATTTAAAAAAAAAACAGGGTGTCCTCGAATTTTGAGAACATATACTAGTCACCCTACTTATGCCCATTTTCCATATTACATAATATAATGGCAATTAAACTTATGTAAATATTACGTTACATATTAACCCGTTAACGCCCGAATTAATTTTGCAATATATTATTAGCTGATTATCTAACTTCGAAATTTATATAGACAACTCACAGTAAAATATATTAACTTAAACAATTATTCTGATAATTTTAAATTTGAAGCCTATCCTCATTTATTGACGTTTAGAGTTCTAGCAAGAAAACTTCGAGATAGAGAAACTTCGAGATAACAGATTAATTTCTTATTATATGTTGACAAAGATCTCGAAAGTAAAGTATTATAATATATGTATTATTATTCAACGTGATTTAAGTTAGTGTACCTGCGCAAAAAGCAAATATATGCGCGACGAATAAAAAATCATAAAATGACTATCCAAATTATGAATAATCAATAGTAGGCCCATAAAACTTTCAGGGATCATTTAGAGTGCCGCTATAAACTGTCACTAAAAAGCAGAAATCATTCTAAGAAACCACAAAAAATATACGTGCTATTGTATTAGCTGTCCTCAAATGAGGGTACTGGGCGCTAACGTGTTAATTTTTATGGGTAAATACATAATCTACCAATAAGTATTTGGGCACTTTCGAATTTAGACGTTTTGTTAAATATCTAGAAAAGTTCTTTAGCAATCCTCTTGAAATTTTGGTAGTGTAAAGAACATGCTATACTTCATATATTTCAGCAAAAATTTTGTCCTAAACAGGAAAAGAGGACCGGTAAAAAGTTAAACAAAAATACAAAATGTTTTGGATCACCCTGTCGAAAGTAATGCTCAAAATGCGTTTTCATGAGATTATGAAAATATTTCGAATTATCTTTATTATGACGCTACGACGTATATTCATGGATATATAACGTTTTCTTTAAAAAATTGCAAAGAAAATTACCGCTCTTTTTTTATTATATCACGTATCGTATTAGACCCAGTGCAAAGCCATATTTAGGACACTTAGCATACAACACTGGACACATCATATACAGCAAATAGAATGCAAACATTTTAACATTTTACGTTACTAAATTTGAACATGTTTACAAAATGTTTTTTAACTACGCATGAGCAAGCTTTTAAAATTTCTTTTTCATAACTTAATATCCAAACGTATTGAGCTACTTATATGAAAACCCCAAATAAATATCGTGAAAATTAAAAAAGTTATGAGAGATAGAATGAACAGAATTTCAGTTCTCTCAAAATAAAAACTAAACTATTAGGTGTTTTACTCACATTTTTATTTTAGTTCACTCAACGCCCAATGGTGATATAGTATTTGCTGATTGCAAATAAATATTGATAAAACCCTCTATCGCCTTCCCCCTTTTTTTAAAGAGGAACTGAAATAGAAGTTAATGAGATTTTTTTGAGAGGAACTGATTTAATATATATATAAATATATATATACATACATAATTTGACTTATTAAACTTTACTCTATAAATAAATGAAGTAAAAGTTGATAAGTAATTATATTTTTCATTTGAGAATGATCCAGAATCTGTAACTGACCAATTATTTGGAAAAACCATGCCACGAAGTTAACGTTGTCTGTTTAATTCATCCATCTTCGAATCCCGTCTAGAATAAGGTAATTTATTTTGTTCTTTGAACAGCAAGCAGTTTACAGCAGATAAATGAAAATGTAAAGCGCAAATAGATGATAATTGTCCTGAAATTTTTGAGCAAAGAGTGGTTTGCCGATTATGGCAAAGAGTGCCGAAATTATCAGCATAGTGTGTTGTAAATTTATACTTTTTTTTTTTTTTTTTTTTTTCATTTTAATAGTGCTAATTTTATTATTTGATAGTTATAAATGATTTTTTCATAATTTGATAGTTATCAGAAAACAAGCAGTGTCTTCTATAATTTGCTTTTTAAATTTTCCGGTGTCACTTTCTTTTTCTTTTTCTTTTCCCATACATGTGATTGTAAGTTTATTCCATGCTGTTTTAAGCAGCTGCAGTACTGTGTATAGTTTCGTCTTTTGTAGTGCTTTTCTTAGCCTTTCCTAATGTATATTGCTCTTATATAGCATACCAGGCGGGTTTTGACGTAAGGGACTACTAACAAGGGAGCGTCACCAACTGTTTAAAAGGTATTTATACATATTATGTATCATCTGAAAGGTCTTACTGAGCTGATAACAAAGATATCCATCTTATCGGCAAAAGCGCCCCCTAGCGCGAGTTATTATCAATTAAATTTTGTAAATTACAGATCCTTTAACAATGTACTTCGTATAGTTTCTATCATTATAATAAGTTTTGTAAAAGATTCCCATTCTAAAAGAAAATGTATATATTATTAGTAAAAGTCGCCCGTATGTTGTTGTGGTTAGCGTCTCTAACTCCCTGACAGTAGGGCCGGGCTCGAATCCTGGACAAAGCATGAATTTGTTATCCCTGCAACTGGTGGCGATGCCCGCCTACTGGTCACTCCTTCACAAATGGTTATTAGTTCAGCGACCGCACAGTCAATGCTCATTTGCAAGTACCGCGCTATTGAAAAACAAATAAATAAATAAACATATTATATATATATATATATATATATATATATATATATATATTATTCCATGTAAAATATTTTACTGTATAATAATTACTTTGTGTCAACAATAAATTTATGCATGCTAAACTGCATGAAAAGTATTAAAAAAAAAATAAAGTAAAAAAGAAGCTATTGTAATTTTTATTGTAACGAAGAAAACTATTACTTTATACAATTAATTTTCATTAAAATATTATATTGTAGGCAATAATATAATTATTAATTTTTTAAAAGCAGAAATTTATTTTTCCATTTATTTCCCCCTTCCATTACTATGTTAGTGCATTAAATTTCTTTTATTGTTCCCCCATGCATTGTCACTATCCAAAATATCGATTATGTACAGGAAAATCTTTCTGATTGTAAAAATATTTTACACATGTTACATATATAAAGTATTGGATTTATAAATTTAATGCTGTCACAAAATATTTTTTAAACACATAATAAAATACTTTACTAACACTATAAATAGTCATAATTAGCACGAGAATCTGTTAAAAAATTGATTCTCATGATAGAAATTTTTCAAAGTACATTACTGAAGAGCCTGCAATTTACAAACTTTAATTGAGAATAACTCACGCTAGGGGGCGCATTTGCCGATAAGATGGATAGTTTTATTATCAGGTCATTTTGAGCTTTAAGAGGCTATATAACATGTATAAATACCTTTTGAACAGTTGGTGACCCTCCCTTGTAAGTGAAGTCGTCAAGTTTACAAAAAAATTCATTACTAATTAAATAAGTTAAATTAATTTTTTTTTTATTTAACTAGAAGTGACAATGAAACTTGTACTTACTGGGTAATTCTTAAGAGTTGTCATCGAAAAATTGATCTGTGTTTTTGAATTTTCTTTTTAAATATTAGGTGTACAAATTAATTCGGTCCGTTTTCGAAAGATGGCGCTAGCTGCCACAAATGCTAGGCTATGACAGCTGTTTTCGGTGGTTTTAGAGAGGATATATATTTGTTAAGAATCTTCAGTGTACAACTCTTTCGCTTGTTTGAAATAGCCTGATCAGCATTGCATTAAACATGTCAGGTTTTGAAGTCAATAAGCAGCATTTGCGGGAAGCGTTGATTTTTTTCTTTCATTGGAAGAAAAGTGCCGCCGAAGCGCATCGAACGCTCGTAGAAGTATACAGCGATAGTGCTCCGACTGACAAAACATGCAGGAAATGGTTTCGACGATTTAAAGATGGAGATTTTAGCGTTGATGACAGGCGTCGCTCTGGACAACCGAAAAAATTTGAAGATAACGAATTAGAGGAATTACTGAATGAAGATCCGACTCAAACACAAGAACAGCTTACAGAACAACTGGAAGTGACTCAGCAAGCAATATCGGTGAGACTAAAAACGATGGGAATGATCCAAAAAGAAGGAACATGGGTTCCTTATGAACTGAAACTCAGAGACGCAAGGCCTCATGTCGCTAACCCGGTGAAACAATACTTGGAGACGCTAAAGTGGGACGTCCTACCGCACCCGCCGTATTCTCCGGACATCGCCCCTTCCGACTACTGGTTGTTCCGACGAATGCAGAATGATCTGACCGGTCAGCGGTTCACTTCTTACGAAGAAATACAAAAATGGCTCGAAACATGGATGAGCGAAAGAGATGAGTTGTTTTATCGAGATGGAATCAGACGATTGCCGGAGAGATGGGAAAAAATAGTAGAAAATAATGGACAATACTTTGAATAATGTATTTTTTGTTTTGGTTTAATAATAAATACTTTTTTTATTGCTAAAAAACGGACCGAATTAATTTATACACCTAATACATATTTTCTTTTCTCGAAATATTTAGAATATATTTTGAAATTTGATTAACTTTTTTAAGAGATATTATTAAATTTTCAACTAGTATAATTCGTAAAATATCAGTTACTAAAAGAATTAGTGCATGCACACATGTTAATAACAGAGAATAAATACCATTCTTAAAGCATTATAAACAGAGCAAAAAAAATTAAGCAACCATGTCTGACACATAGACTACTACTCTATTTTCATATTATTAAAAAATAAATTCCAGTACTGACAACTTTATTTTCTTTATAAAATATGTTCATTATTTTTATACATGATGCATCTGTGTTTATAAAGTGTATATTTTCAGACACTGTAATTTTTGATAAAGAATAAAAATAGCGTATTTTATTCAATTTTTAAACAGAACTTTTTTTCAGATACAAATAGTTTCTCTCCGTAGTAAAATCATTTTTCAAGAAAATAGTTTACATAGAGATAGATTTTTTGAATATTCGCACCTTTTACTTTTTCCCCACAAATTTTCCCTTCATTGATTACTCAAAAGCCTCAAGCTATCTAACTTTTAACGCCAATGTAGGCGCTGTTTTTATGTTCTCAATTTTTATTTTATTTTTTTATAGAGCGTTTAGTTTTCCTTTTAGTAATAGTGTATTTCACAGCGCGGATATATATATATTTTTTTTAAATAAAAAATACTCATGCTATTGCCGCAAGGTTTTTCTTCTTTTCACATATTTCATATTATTTAAGGCATGTTGAGTCAAGGGAAAACAAAATGTTCCTGAAAGGAGTTTTTTTCTCTCTTTTTTACTAGTCTTCATGAAAATAGATGCAGATGGTGGTATGTTTTGAAAATTCATCATAAATAATGCGTTACATATAGAATCTTTACAATGCTTAAAAAAAAAAAAAAAAAAAAAAAACAGATAATATGCTTTTGTAAGCATTTTATTTATTTTTATATTTCAGAAGCGGATGATTGTATACCAATACTGCATTTTAGTAAGTAAAATATATGGTTATCATTAGGTAATAAAAATACAAAAACCAAAATAAATAGAAATTCGTTAAAATTTTAAATTGAGGGGCTAATTTTCGATTATATTCTAATCTATTGGTTTTTACAAAGTTATATTCGGTGACAATTGATTAATGACTTCATTTACATTACAAATTTTGTGGTACTAATTTTTTTTTTCTTTCCTTTTTGCAAATTAAAATAAAAAACATCATTTGTAAAATTTAGTGGAGTAAAGTGCAAAAGTAGTGCATTATGAATTAAAATTACTGGTGTAACATGAATGACATCTCAATTCTGCAGATTTTTGAGCTCACTCTTATTTTTATGGGCTTATTTAAAGTCTAAAATCTATGTTAATAAGCTAAAGTCTAAAGTCTAATGTACATGCATATATGTACATGCACACACACACACACACAAAAAAAAAAAAAAAAAAAAAAAAAAAAAAAATGGGGCAATTTTATTTGGCTAACATCTTTTTTTTTTTTTAAAGCCCACTTTTCAGAGAATGACCCATAGATATATATATAGATAGATAAACGAAGTGGTTGCAATAGGTCGATTTCTAAAGAAATCAATCTAAAACTAGAAAATCGGAACCACTGTGCTGTAAATCTCTTGCATATAAATAATTTTGATATTCGACAGCTGTTTAATTTATCGTTAATTTAAACATTTAAAAAAAGTTAAGCATTTGTTAGAAATAATATTATCATAAGATGCTCCTTAAAATTTAAAAATTCTAAATATTAGAAATCGAAAATTGATTAAAGTATCAAAATGACACTATAAATATTTTTTTATTTTGCTAAAGAAAATTAATACCGATCTATACTCACACACATATTTTAATGGTGTTCTTATGAGAGTCATTTTAGAAAAGTTTTCAATGTTTTTCTTAAATCAATCCAAATAATAATATACTTTTAGGATTATCATAGCTGTAATTATTGATACACTTGAAAAATGTATTTGTAATTAGAATACAAAAATAAATCTAAGCGGATGTCATCTAAAACTGCATTTCACTCTGTTTTCCTTTCCAGAAGTTTAGTTTTTAAAATACGTATATAATGATATTCTTTTTGAAGAAAAAACACTTACACAAAGGAAATAGCATGAGGCATTTTCTGCTATATTAGAAATTCACAGAGCTCAAGATGTTATCAAAATAATATGCACCACTTGAGATTTTATTTCGAAAATCAAAGTTTGATTATTCTGTTACTTTGACAAAATTTGTAATTTCTTTAGAAAATGTAAGTCTTAAGTATTTATTATTATTATTATTATTATTGTTGTTGAAAAAAGAAAATAAAATATTTTGAGTCTTGATTTTAAACAATTTTCTATTATTTACTGTATCGTATGATATTTAATATCGGTATAAATAAGAAAAAAAAAAATGATTTTTTGGTAAAATTTTAATTTAGGAATTTAAATTACTACGGTTCATAAAATATGCATTTATTATAACAAACAAAATAAAACTTTATTTCAAACATAAAATTCTATATTTAAATAATAGCATTACCATAAAGTTCTGCGCAATCCCCCCCCCCCCCACTCTCCTTAAAAAAAAAAAAAAAAAAAAAAAAAAAAAAAAAAGTTTTTAACATCAATGTCAATGTTTTGAGAAAACTTCAATGCCTATGATTTGAAGGAATTTGATGTAGTGGATTGCAAATTTGCAATGTTATAATGAGGAACGAGGGCTCTTAATCAGAATTTTAACAAAAAAGGTAATCGTAGAGAGAGGATCCTAAGGAGGGTGTGGGTTATGGGGGGACTTTTAGCTGGGTAGGGACGCTTGCTAGGAAATTTGCGGTAATTCAATAAAAATAATTTAATAATGATATTTATGAATCATGAAAAAAAAAAAAAAAAAAAAAAAAAAAACAGCTTTATTAACTGCAGATGTAATCTATTTTGTAAGATTTCTTATCGAAAAAGAATAAGTTTTGAATTGCAAAATAAATAACAGATCTTTTTCGATTTTTAAGAATAGATTTTTTTAATCGGAGTGTTAAAGGGATATTTATACTTTCTGAAAGCACGTTATGTAATACATAAAGAAATAAATAGAAATTATACAGACCTGTGTTTATTATGAAATGTTAGGTAATTTGTTATTTGCCGTAAAAAAAAATTAAATCTAATGTGAACTTAACTATTAATTATTATTATTAATAATAATAATAAACACACAGACAATTGTTCTGTATGCATAATCATGCTTGTTAAAATATTTCATTGCTTTTTACAGGAATATGCGTTAGTTAAAAGTTTGTTTGTAATTAATTTTTCTGAATAAGATTTTCCCTTCATTCGCTAATGTTAGAACACTGTGTGTCAATGTGTTGTCAGCATTAAATAAAATTTTACTTAAAAGCATCGCCAGTTATTTCATGTAGAAAAATATACGGAATATAAAAATGTATTAAGCAGAATATGCAATTTTCTTATGTATGTAACTACATTTTTGAATCCATACGTCTACTTTTTATATAATGTCACAAAAAGCATTTCAGTAAAACTATACATTTTGGCAATCGGAACACACGATATTTCGAAAGAAAATTTGCTTTCTATTAATTTTTTGGAATTCCTCATTGTCTAGTGCTCATGTTATAATATTTATTATGAATTATATCTATGCTAAATGTCATATACGTATGCAATAGATTTCATCGTTTATATTCAAGTGATATTATCAGACGCATTTTAAATTACCTAATAAATAGAAAAAAATGGCTACTATGAAGAAGCGAAAAAATTCACAAAAAGAAATTTCACAAATATAATTAATCTGGGAATATAGTAAATCAGGGTTTACTAAAATATTTATTAACAGTGCATTTTTCTGAAAAATAAAACTTTCCTAAAAACCGACAATTATAAGGATTTTAAAGTCTAATTTTACAAATAAGTGGTACTGATAAAAATACAGAACTGCTTCTAGTTATAATTTTTTTCTTTATGCATTTAATTTACTGATTAATATTCTAATCTCATTTTCCACAACTTAAATTTTTAAATCAATTTTATTCCAGCTTGATAACTTAAAGATCTAATTTCTTTAAACTTAGGTTTCACTTAAAATAAATACGTCAAATGAGTAAAATTA
This sequence comes from Salticus scenicus, assembly GCA_963930645.1. Lineage (NCBI taxonomy): Eukaryota > Metazoa > Arthropoda > Arachnida > Araneae > Salticidae > Salticus > Salticus scenicus. The sequence goes on along the minus strand of OZ005652.1, from coordinate 360,708,147 downwards.
CATTAGACAATATTCTTAAATTACTTTTAAATAGTTTTATTAGATTTAAACTGAAAAAAAAAATTATTTTCAATATAACAGCCTCCCTTTTCACTATTATCAGTATTTATTTCATCCTTTATAAAATAAATTACCTACCTTTATTGATGTTTCCTTTTTATTTGAGATTTTTCTTTTATTTAAAATATCTTTCGTTAGCATCATTTCTAGAATTGGAAAGCCATTGAAATTTTCAAAGAAGATATCTAATTTCTGGAACGAAACGATAATCAATTACAAAACAAAAAAGGTTCCTTTAGTTGTATAAAAGTTTTTCTTTATTTTTCAAAGAGATATCTATACAAAAAATAACATTCTTAAAAAGATCTTTTGGGCTTTCATACAATTTGTTTTGTATTGAAACAGTAATGAAACTTATAGCTATAAACTAAATATTGATTATAAAAGATAATATAATAGTTAAAAAAAAAAAAAAAAAAAAAAACCTAAAAACGTTTTAGATTGTAAAGTAGAAGTATATGCAGCTTCGTTGAGAAATGTCATAAACAATAATAAACTAGTATGATATGGATATTACAAAACTTTTTTTCTGTATCATTCTACGTAACAGCGATACCTACTCGTCGACATGAGCAAAAATTCAATATATCTCACAATTATATTATATACTAGCCGCCTTCGGCGACCGGCTGGTTCACAATCATTGAAAAATCTGACTGTATTAAACTCCCGCTCGTTGGCGCCCGTGTCGCCTTCTCTCCGTTTCAGAACCTACAACAACTTACTCGCTTATAAGGCAAGCACCTTTGAAAATTTTCACTATAACAAGTCCCAATTGGTGCTTATTCATGATCTAAAACAGCCTGTTCGATCGTCGTAAAAACGACCTTTAAAAATTCTAATCGTGAAGCATATTGTGCCTGAATGTTGCACTGCTATGCTGTAATTTTTCCTGTTTCATGAAAAGCTATAGCTCAAAATCTAATCTAATGTGCACAACTATACCATATTTTCATTACCCGGTATTAAATTGGTGTGTATAATGGCCGAAAGGTAGAGCTGCTGCGCTATAATTTTCCTTGTTCCGGAAAAAGCTATATCTCAAAATGTAATGTACTGTGTATAATGGTTGAAAGGTGGTGCTGGTATCTGTAATTTTTTTTATATATATAAAAGCTATATCTCAAACTCTAAAATGCACAACTACACTATAGTTTCCGTACTCGAGTTTAAATTTCTGTGTATATCGGCTGAAAGGTGAAATAAATAAATAAAAACAAAATCATCAATGTAGGGAAAATGAAAAATATATTAAAAAATCAAAAAGAAATCATCAGAAACAAGTGTTGTATCTATTAATGAAAAACATCGATTTTACAGATTTCGCGAAATCAAGCGATAATTTTCTTAATCATGTTTAAATGTGTGCATATAATGACTGAAGTGTGGGGCTGCTATGATGCAATTTTCCTTGTCTCTGTAAAAACTATGTGCACAACTACACCATATTTTCCTTACTTTTGTTTAAATTTGTGTGCATATCGGCAAAAGGTGGCGATGCTTTGCTATATTTTTTCTTGTTTCTGAAAAAGTTATATCTTAAAATCTAATACGCACAACCACACATTATTTTCCTTATTCATGTTTAAATTTCTGTGTATATCAGCTGTAAGGTGACGCTGTCATGCTGTTGCATAAATTAACGATTAACTTATATTTTACAGGTTCAGTATCAAGTGACAATTTTATTAACTATTTTTAATTGTGTGTTTATAACGGCCGAAAGGTGGCGCTTCTATGCTGTAATTTTCCATGTTTCTGTAAAAACTATATCTCAGAATCTAATATACACAAATACACCATATCAGGTTTAAATCTGTGTGAATGTCGGCCGAAAGGTGGCGCTGCTATGCTGTAATTTTCCTTGTCTTTAATGAAGTTATATCTCAAAATCTAATGTATACAACTTCACCATTTAAGCTGTATTTTAAAATCGAATGTGCATAGCTTCATCACATTTTAATTTGTGTGTGTATTGAACAAAAGGCTTTTTGTTATAAAGATATAAATCATGTTAAAAAATAATTCATCAGCGTAGGCAAAAAAAAAAAAAAAATAAATAAAAAACATTTTAGAAATTGTCCGTGGGGAAATATTCATAATTGTTCGGAAATATTCATAAGACCCGCATCATTAGGTTGTATGGGACGTAGAGGCCCTAAACTTTTAATTTCATAGCGATCCGACCGTAAGTTTAGAAATTAACAGAATCGTCCGGGGGGGATATCCGGCAATAAGACCCGCATCATTAAGTTCTATGGGGCCTAGAGGCCATAAATTTTTGGATTCATAGTGATCCGCCTGTAAGTTTAAAAGTTAGCCGGATCGCTATGGGCGTCAGGCAATACTCATTGCATCCTCTCCGGCAATATTCGTAAGACCCCCCCCCCCCCATTTGGTTCTATGGGGGTCTAAGAGGTCCTAAATTTTTAATTTCATACCGATCTGACCATAATTTTAAAAGTTAGCCGGATTGCCATGGGAGAAGTGTCCGGCAATATTCGTAAGACTCCTCTACCATTAGGTTCTATGGGGTTAAGAGACCCTAAATTTTCAATTTTATATCGATTCGACCGCAAGTTTAGAAATTAGCATGATTACCATGGGAGGGGGCGGGGTCTTGCAATGTTCAATAGGTCTCTACCGCTTGGTTCTATGGAGTCTAGAAGCCCTAAATTTTAAATTTCTTTGCGTTCCAACTGTAACTTTAGAAGTTAGCCGGATCGCCATAAGGTGTCCGGTAATATTCATTACATCCCCGCCATTAGGTTCTATGGGGTCTAGAGGTCCTAAATTTTTAATTTGATAGCGATCCGACTGTAAGTTTAAATGTTAGTCGGATCGCCATGGAGGGTCCGGCAATACTCCTTACACCCTTAACATTAGATTCTAAGGGTCTAGAGGCCCTAAATTTTAAATTTCGTAGTGATCGGACAGTAAGTTTAAAAAAGCTGGATTTTCATGGAGAGGGGGCGGGTCCGGCAATATTCGTTAAGACCCCACCATTAGGTTTTACGGGGTCTAGAGACCCTAAATTTTTAATTTCATAGCGACCATTAGGTTCTATGGGATCTAGAGGCCCTAAAATTTTCGCTCCCCAAAACCTAATAATACCAATTTTCAATGCTCTATGTCTACATTTTAGACCCTTCGCCCCCTCCCTATTGATTTAACACTTTCGAAAGTATTTTCATTCTATCCACCAAACGTGAAAATGTCTCTGTACGAAATCTAAATGGCATACCTCAAATATAGTAAAAGAAAAAATAATCTTACACCGTCTTTCGGTAACGAGTGTTATGTTATAATAAATTTTAAATTCTCAACAAAAATGTAACTTTTTTGTTTATTAATTTAAGTTGATGAAATTTAAACTGGAGGCTGGTTTTGCGATCTCAAGACAATATATTAATTTCTGTGTTCGTGAGTGAAAATTTAAGAAAGTTAAAAATTGCAATTTTTAATCCTACTTCAAAGAAGACGTGTGATATCTTAATGATCTGAAAGCATTTCCTCCACGACAAATGTCTAGGATAATGTCTACATTGAAATTAAGTGTTGACACCTAAATTTCATACTTTAGTTAATAATAATAATAAAACAAAAACCTAATTATCGTGTCGAAATGCTGTTTGCACACTTGGATTGAGAAAAATCGTCCCTTTAATTTCATACCGAATTTTTAAAGATTGGACCGATATTTCGAATTTATTTGGGCATTTAACGCTGCTTAATCTCAGAATCGACTCACTTATTAATTGGCATAGGTTGACGTTTTAATTAATATATCCGCAACTAATTAAAATTTTTAAATTCTTTTTTCACTGTTCCGTCGAGAAGGCTCTTGAGTACCCGTATGTCAATTTTTGTACTTCTACGTTCAGTGGGGGTTGAAAGTATAGATGCATACGCAGACAGAGAGACAGACAGATATCTTCTTTTATTATTATAGATAACCAAATATAGTGCAATTTTGACCAGTGGATGTAGAAATACAGCTATTTGGAAAGTCATAGCGAGTAATATCCGCCTGTCGGCCGTTACACACGAAAATTGGATCAGCATATTTTTTCTTAATATATATGTCTCACATTCCAAGGTTGCTGCATTTGTAGTATATAGAATCTGATATATCATCTTTTCGTAAACAGAAAATATTACTTATATAACATCCATTATAAAAATATGATGTAATATTCATTAATAAAATATTCAGTATAAATATAATATAATTATAATCCATTTATAATCGTTATATTAAAAATACATATATAGTATCCATTTTACATACTAAGGCTTGTGGATTTATCAAGGAATTTGAGATATTTTCTTCCCCAGACACGACTATTCTGCAGCACAGTTGCGTCACCTATTGGTAAATTTGCCCCAAATAGATTCAACATACTTTTATGAAATATATCCATCTCACAGACCAAGTTTCAGGCATTTATACTCGATAGGTTTGAGATATAGCATTTCCTTATATAGAAAACATCCCAACATAGCAGCATCACCTCTGGCGATGTATCCTGAATGTTTATCAGCAATAATGTAAATATAAGTCTAACCATAATATCATGTTTGGTTAAATTTTGTCCGTTGTTTCGTTAGATACAGCATCAACAAAATTTTAGTACCACACACACACAGACTGACATGTGACAGACATATAGGCAGCACACAAACAGACATTGTGTTAAAATAAGTATGAAATCATGTTCAGGGCATCTCTCTATGCATATATTTATTGAAAGTCTAACGTCGAAATATTTTACAAATCCAATACTATCTTCTTTATGTATAAATAGAAGCAAGTGAAAAAAAAAATTACAACATTTTAATATAATTCACTAGCAAAGCCATGTTATCCTCAATATTATCACTAATAAAAATAAATATAATCACTTCTATCTATTGGTATTAAGAGGATAAGGTACGATGAAAATTGATAAAATCAATGCGAGAAAAAAATATCTAGATGGTTATTATAGAATGTACTAAGCTATGTAATATTTTAAAAATAATATCAATCTACAGTTCTTCAAACATTATTTAAAGCATTTTAAAAAGTTGTAAACTTTAGATTTATTTTTCTTGGATTTCGAATTTCGGGAATAATTAGTTCTTATAATTTCCCTTGCTAATTTGTTTTCATCAAATCCCTTGAAGATTTGGGCGAATGTTAATCGGTGTATTTATAACAAAACTGGGCATTTATTTTTAAACCAAGAAATTATTACAGTTACTATGAACTTTTAAATTCAGTCGCGTGACAAAAATTATAGAGATTTTAACTTTTTTGTTTGTAACTTATGCTATAATTGAGCTATAAAAATAAATCATTGCACAGATGTGTTCAGTTACATACAAAGACATACCGTAAAGAAACTGGAGCTTTAAAATAACTTAGAATTAGCATGAAACGTTTTGAAATTGGGCACTGTTTTGTATAATTTTTTAAATAAAAGAGGCCTTTTTATCTAGAAAATTATTTTTTATTATTTAAAACATGCTATATGCATAAAAATGATAGATTTCATGGCAGTACTGCTGTTTTCTTTTAATTTAGACACTTATGTGTAGGTACCACGCAAATTGAGGAAAAAAACAAGAATAAAATATCATGCAGTACGCATTGATTATTAACACTTTTTAGCTGTACGTACTTGTTGTATCGTATAACTTTTAATATTCTTTACCTACGTCATCACACAGCAGACAGACAGAAAGACTAATCAGTATATAGGTTACCACTTTTAGACATTGTTGGAAAGTGTTAAAAAGGCTTAACGCAAAAGAAAATCCAGCCGTTAGATTGTAATTGCAGCCCTTAATGTATCTGAATATTTTATTGCAGCCCTGTAAATCAGAAGGTTAATCATATCATATTCTATACAAAACATTATTTTAGAATATTAACAATACATGCAAATTTTTTTATGATTTTTACAGTAGAAAGTTATTTAAGTGTGATTTTTATTTTAAATATGTGTTCTAAAACACCATGCATTGGCATTTTTTTTCTTTGTTTGTCCCTGTACACAAACTAGTTGTACAGGTCCTATTAATGTCATTTTAAATAGGGGGCATTTCATACTGAACTTCATTAATAGATCTTTAAAAATTCTGAAAATATTTACGGACGCTGGGAGTGGAAGACACATAGAAAGAGAGACAATCGGAAAGACACATAAACAAATTAAAATCATATTCACATATAAAATTTTTTTGAAAGTGTTAAAAACGCTTAGTGTAAACGAAAATGCAATTCCAGTAAATTTATATTAATAGCTCTTAATGTAACTGAATATTTTATAGGGACGATTTAAGACTAATACTAGTCATATTGTATTCTATAGAAAGCATTCATTTGTGCATATCAGTAACATAGTTCAATTTCATTGTGCTTTGTGCAAAGTAAAGTTATTAAAATTTTGGTTTGTAGAAATACCTCTCGTAGAACGCAATGCTTTAGAATACTTTCAAGTGTCCCTGTACGCAAACCAGTTGTAGTACTTACTCCATTTTACATAGGAAATATCTGATAATAAACTTGAATAACATATTTCAATTTAATTAAGATTCGTACAGTAAAATTATTAAAATATGATTTATAAAAATACCTCTCATAGAACACAATGCTTTAGAATACTTTCAGGTGTCCCTGCACACACACCATCAGTAGAGGTATTAACTCCATTTTTAATAGAGAACATCAGATAGGGAACTTGATTAACATATATCATTTTCAAGATATTCCATAAATATTTACGGGAGTTAGAGCGCAGACAAACAGACAGAGAGATGGACAGACCAACAGACAGTTACACAAATTGAAATCATATTCACATTTAAAAATTGTTAGAAACTGTTAAAAACGCTTAATGTAAACGAAAGTGCAATTCCAGCAAATTTTTATTAATAACTCTTAATGTAACTGAATATTTTTGTGTGGCCCTGTAAATCTAATGTTAATCATACTATATTCTATAGAAAGCATTCTTTTGTGCATACGAATAGCGACATATTTCAGTTTCATTAAGCCTTGTGCAAAGTAAAGGTATTAAAATATGGTTTATACAAATACCTCTCACAGAACACAATGATTTGGAATACATTCGGGTGTCCCTGTACACAAACCATTGGTGGTATTTACTCCATTTTACATATGAAACATCCGATAGTGAACTTGAATAACACATTTCAATTTCATTAAGATTTGTGTAGAGTAAAGTTATTAAAATATGGTTTATAGAAATACCTCTCATACAACGCAATCCTTTGGAAAACTTTCAGGCGTTCCTGTACATAAACCTGTAGAGATATTAACTTAATTTTCAATAGAATACATCCGATAGTGAATTGGATTAACATATATCTGTTTCAACAAAATTTCATAAATATTTACGGGAGTTAGAGCGCAGACAAGCAGAAACACGGACACTCTAACAAACAGACATTTTCAACTTTGTTGGAAAGTGTTAGAAATAGATATTGAATTGGGTATTGGGTTTTGTTTCGCAAGATAAACAACAAAACAAAATAGACGAAGTTTTTATTAAAAGCACCCATGTATAAAGTTTCATTTGATCGAATGGAAGAGATGTATACAAAGCTAACATAAAAATCAAGAAACTTTCAGCATAGCAGTGATACTTATTCTGAAAAAAATATTGTCAAATCTCTCCTAAGAGCCAATATATCTCAAGATACAAAGGAAATAAAAAGTTTCATAAAGATTCGTGCATTGTGTTTGGATTTACAAGGTTTACAAATCTTCGGGAAAACACATTAATATACCCAGAAAGGCATGCATTAAAATAAATAGGCAAATAAATTACAGGGTAAAGATATGGTTTATAAAGTTGTGATTGCGGTTGAATGGGAATCAAGACGATTGACTATGCTAAAGTCTTAGGCCTGGGTAGAATGTCCTCAGTGGAGGTTCTTTTTAATGGGTCCTAACCATATTTACTCGACTTTTGGAGAAAAATGCAAAAAAATCCGAAAGGTGTGGCTGAAGAGCACAACCTGCGATTGAGCCTGGAACTCCATGTCTTCCAGTTTTGAAAGTGAACCTAAGGAAGTAATCTATCAAAAACCGTATATGTGTTTCTTCACGAAACTAATGTTTTATTCGAATATATCATTTTCCCTTGTAAAATGGATCGTCTAAATTATTTTATTCTTTAAAACATTAATGTATATTTATATATTTAAATGGTAACAATAATTTTTGAGCATATTCTTTTATAGTCAAAGAGTATATATAGTAAATTTTGTCTGTTAAACGCTGTGTTGCATTTACGGAGAAAATCATTCAAGATTCAAAAGACACGCTTGGAGCTCACAGTCGACGAACTTTGTTGTAAACACGGAATTCAAGAGGATAAGAAACTTTTAGCGTGGAGGGATTTCAATTAAACAGGAGCCAAGCATTTTTTTGAAAACACTAAATACTTAAAACTTGAAAATTCTTTCATAACTTTTATGGCAAGGGAAATGGTCTTGTAAAAGAACATAGTTAACATTATGAAGCAAGTAAAATATAATAACTTTTAGGAAGAATTGCGTAATCGTTATTATTATTTGAAGTTCTACATCTGATAATATTAATGGTTTCAGAATATAATCATTCGGTGTTGTTGGATCGAGCAGATATAACTTGAGATTCAGACTAAATGGGAGTGGTACAAGGATTATTACATACGATTTCAACTAAGCAATACTAAGGCCTCTTTTCAGGTTATGGATATACTCCTGACTTCTTCTTTTAATTGTACGTCTAGTTTGACCAGTGTAATGAAAAAATTTTGAATGGCGAGAAATATATTCACGAGTGAAACAGGAAAATGAAAATGTACCACTTTTACAGCTCTTTTCTTCCTATTTATTTTTAACTGATCGTGGTATTGTTTCACTCCAAAATAACTGTTGGAAGTTTTTTAATTTTGAGGCATTTGTTTAGAGTAATTTTTTATTCATCCCATTTTAACATCAGTATTTTAGTTCATTTTACGACATTTTACTGAATAGCATACGAATTAAGCAGATGAATTTTTTCTTTCTATTTCTAAATTTATTCTTTCAAAGAAAATCAATGGAAAAATTATTTTATTTAAAATATTTATAAAATATTGATGTTTACACATATAACAATATTTAAGTGTTTTAGTCCAAAACTCTCAAACAGTTTTGAAGTCTCCAGTCACCCACAAGTTTATCCAGGCAATATTTATGCTCATAGTAGTAGCCTGTTGTGTTTATATAAATTTAAATAGAGCTTATTTTCAGAGGATGTTCTTAACATTTTCAGATTAATACAATTTTTATAATTTAAAACTAATTTTTAATGCAAAAATGAGGTTACTTTCAACTTTAACATTGATTAATATACCTTTGTTTACAGTTTTGATTATCGTTGCAAGAAATTCCCAGAAAACTTTCACAGTCACATACAGCTTAAGTCTCTCTTATATCAAACACAGGGATTAGAATTTGGCACGTATTTTATACCACTATTTATGAAGAAGTGTTTTATTCTTAATCAATTTTAGATTGATCAATAATGTTTGATCAAAATTTCTTTTTGTGAATAGTGGTACAAGTTCTGCGCGATATTTCAATCCCTGCAAATTCAATAACATCAAGACTCAGTTTGACAATTTGCAGCAGACACTAAATTCAATGCTGAAAAGCAGATAAAGCAGATAGGGAGACAATAAAGTCAAATGTACATGATTTAAAAGATGAAGCATTTCGGTATCATTTGTAATTAAGATGAGGAATCTTGGAAGGGAAACCAAGCATTTTTTAGCAGTAAAAGGACAAAAAAAATCAGTTTTAAAAGCTAATAAATTAACTAAAATTGTAAACAATTATGATAATTTGAAAAAACACTCAAAAATTGTTAAAGGTCGAAATATTAGTAAGATCCTTTATCATGCGTACAAAGCACGTACGAGTGCAGCATAAGAGCGACAAGGCAAATTAATGCGAGATTTTATAGATTATGTTGTTTTCATACAAATTATATTACTTATTAAATAACTTTCAGTTTTTTCATAATAAGTATTCTTATAAGCAATAAATATTTTTTTAAAGCTTTCATAAATAATTTTTTATTTTCGGTTGGTAAAAGGATAATTTTATTAAAAAGTTTTATCAAATAGGTCCGATTTACATATAAATGACAAGTGTTATTAGTCTAAAGTAAAAAATTAATAAAAAAGTGGAAAGTTTAAAAAAAAAAAAATTAAATGACAAGTTTTATTAGTCTTATTTGTTACATAAGACTAATAAATGACAAGTTTTATTAGTCTAAAGTAAAAAATTAATAAAAAAGTGGAAAGTTAAAAAAAAAAAAATGTTATGCATAAAACGTATCAGAAATAAATATTTTCTTATGGAAATACTTACTTCTAGGTGAAAACGAAAATAAGTAACATTCGATATTTTTTCATAACAGTTACCTTTTATGAAATTGAAAAATCTCTCTCTCTCTCCATTTTTTTTTTCTTTAAACTTAGATATAGAATAATAATACATTTATTCAAAAATTTTTAAAAAATGTATTAAAATTTGTTACATAAGAATAGTTTTTAGGATTGATATTATACAGTCTATTCATTAATCAAAAATGACATGTGAAAAAAAAATATATTATCTATGTTGCATGCATCAGAAGTAAGTTTTTCCATTTTAAATAATTTCATTTAAATGAATATTCATTCATTCATTCATTCATTCAAAAAAAAAAAAAAAAAAAAAAAAAAAAAAAGTCACAATAATAATAACTGAAATAAAAAATAAAAAATAAAAATCAAAGACAATGAAAACACTTTCTAAATAGATTTCTTTTGAAAGAGTTTCAGAAAATATTGAATTTTTTCCCATTTTACTTATTTTTTAAGATCATTAAAAATTGTTTTTGAACATATAAATGGCATAATGATTAATTATTACTTCTTATAGAATATAATGATAAAAAATGTTCTGGGAGCAACAGGGATATAATGATTTATGATAAATTTATTCTTCATGCAGGAGTTAGCATAATTTGCGATAGTTAAATTAAGTTCCATTAGCAAGTTTATTGTAATTTTTTTTAAATTAATACAAATTATGATATAATATGACAAACAATAATTTGGCATTTAAAGTGTATGAAGGTTTTTTGGGCGAGTGATATGTATTAGAGTTGAGACCAATTGTCTGGGCTTAAAAACTAAGCATGGATAGAATGCACTGCACGGGGGGGTTCTTTCTAAATGTCTTAGACAAGATTCAAGTGATCTTTGAAGGAAATCGCAAAAAATACTGTACGATTAGACTGATGAGAATGACTTGAATTTAAACACAGTGCCCCCCGTTTACCATTTTACAAATTAAAACTCCTTGGTCATTTTTATAAGGAAAAATATCATAAGTACAATTCACGATAATTTTTAAATACATAATTGTGTTGTAAAGGCAAACAATGAAGTAATATAATAAGAAATTACTTTGAAGTTTATAAATATAAAGAAGACATTTTGAGAATGCATCAAATTTCATTAGAATAGGGTAACACAATACAATTCTTCCTATGAACGCATAAGTTTAATGGTATGAACAACAAAAATTTAAAAAAAAGATTATAATGAATTTAATGAATGCTTCAAAAGGTTAAAATTAAACAGAGTTACTATCGTAAAGGATATGCGTATATATTATATGATCCATAAAATTTTATATCTGTACCCCATTTTTTGACAAGTTACTTTTAATATAACAAAAAGTTTTTCACAGTTTAATACTTTACCAAAAGACTACTAATATATTAGTTTAAAGTGTTTTGCAAGATTAAGAATGCAATATTTTTAATATAAAAAAGTTTTTTAATAATAAAAACTAGATTTTAATTTCGTTTTGTTGTAATTGTTCATTCACGAGTTTTCTTCTTGAAATTTTGTCGAATAATAATGCTAATAAAAACAACAATTTAAGATTGCAAAAATATTCCTCTCCAACATAAACTGAAAAAAGTAGATTTATGTTTATACAAATAACTGAACTTATGATAATATTTTAAATTAAATATACTATGTTATTTTATAATGTATGGGAAAATTTCACAACAAACATGCATTAAGTGCTTCAATTGGTTTCAATAAAATAACTATATATCTGAATGAAATACATATTAAACAAAATGTTCCTTTAGAATCTAAACAAAATATTTTATTAAAGTTTATGAGATCTACTGTAAAACGAAGACGAACCATTTCTATTTAGCATTAATTTGATCTCGAATGTTTTATAAGCTTCAAAAAACTTTTTCGTCCAAATTTTACGGAAACTTTGTTTAATCCACAGCGAAACATAGAACGAGAATAAATTTAACCAACACTCCAAGTCACGAAATCCTTTCTTCTCAAGTAGATTATCTTTTTTAACAACCGAAAAGTTCAACCGGAATTCCTTCAGGGCATTATTTTCTAATTTTGGGATCAAGATTTCGTTTTAAATTCTCGTTACACATTTCAATTTCTCTGTTTCGTCACGGAAGTTCTAATTAGAGAAGTTTCAGAAAACTTTGATAACACTTTCATTTGTTCGTATTTTTAACTTGAATGTTGATTCGAAAAGTTATTACTATAAGAAAAGTTGTTCCATTAACATATTATTATTATTAATATTTGGTATTTTCACTAATGGCAATTTTTGTTTTAAATTGTACTTATGAGCGGGGATTTTTTACATGTTATTTCATATTCATGCTTTGGAAATTTTTTTTTTTTTTTTTTTTGGTTGTTGTAGTTAAAAAAAAAAAAAAAAAAAAACTATCAGTAACAGTTTTTTAACAAGTGCTTTACGAAATAAATACTTGGGAAGTACATGCTGATTTCTTTATTTTTTTCAAGTGCCCGCTGTATTGAAATACGATGGTGGATTAAATTGATTCTTAATGGTGGTTAGAACGTTTATTTATAGACTTAATTTCAAGTAATTCGGTTCATAAATTTAATTTTTTTTGTAAGTTTTAAATTTCAAGTGACCGCTGTTTGGAAATAAGATAATGTATCAAGTTCATTAATTAACTTCGTGATGACCTTCATATACCGACTTTCAAACAAATCGGTTTATAAATCTGTTTACTATCCGAGTTTAAAATTTTAAGTGGTTACCATTTTGAAAAGAGATGGTAAATCAAATTGGCCACCAATCTCATAGGAAACATATAAGTGTTTTACCTATCCGGTAATACATATACAGATAATCCTACTAATTGGAAAAGGACGAATCCTATAGAAATCAATGTGAAAGATAAAGAGAAAATATATTTCTTAACAAATGTTATTTTAATCCCAGTGCCCTACAAATTTTCTGATGAGGATAAATCGTTAATTCTTGAAAAAGCCTTCATGTATTTCAGATAAGTCATCGACATAGCTTTATTTCTTAGCAATTTTATCCCTTTGTAAAAGCGCATTCAAAATTAAAACAAATTTTTATACAAATAACAATCTTTGACTTGTGACTTTTTAAACTTCACACTTGTTACTTTTTAACAAGCTTTTTTTAATAAGATGGATGCCTTTTGAGCATTTAAAATGGTTTCTAAACCGCAATAAAGCTATCCCCCCCCCTCCCCACCGAAAAAAAAAAAAAAAAAGTTGTTTAACGACTGTTTTGCGAAGTGAAAGGTGTATTGTGTTTAGTATGAATGGATTATTTGTTTAAACACGAAAATATAACTAATTTATAAAGTATAATAATTGTGTACTCATTACATATACAGTTGCGTGCAAAAGTTTCGGGTCAAACTAATTTTCCCCAATAGCTTTTGAATAAATAAAGATAATAAGAAATTAAATATTATACCGTAAACTTTATCAAATATACATTCAAAATATATAACTAGCGAATTTTTACAATGTAGGGATTTAAATATTATATAATAAAATATATATTTAAACTATGTAGAGGGAACTATGTAGAAATAAATATATTCATCAAAAGTTTCGGACCAAGCAATTAAAAGTTCACAGAGATATTATTGCCCCTAAATGACTGTCTATTTAAGATGAAACACGACTATGTAGAAGGAGGTCGAAATTGTTTACACTTGCGTGTCAGTACTGTGAAGTCAAGATGCGAATTTCACTCATTTAAAAATTCGTGAATCTGTTATTAAATTACACCAAGATTAACGAAGTTTCTCGTGATATTGCTTCACATTATCTATCGAAAAAACAACTGTTGAAAACATTATTAAAAAATAGAAATAAACAAATACTTTGGAAGACAAATCAGTACCTGAAAGACCCAGAAATATGACTGAGTCAGTTGATAAAGGTATTAAAAGAAATGCACTTGTAAGAAAAATCTCCAGCACGTGATTTACTGGGTGAAAACATGGTTGATGTTAGTTGTAGTACTGTTTGGAGTAGATTAAACCAAGTTGGACGTTAGTACAAAGAATAAGAAGGCGAAATTAGAATTAGCTAAAGCACATGAACATGGGACAGTCGAAGACTGAAAAAAAAAAAAAGTTTTATTTCAATACGAAACAAAGGTTAACTTTTTTAAAATGATGTAAAGGGATATATTCGACGACGAAACAAAGCCAGGTATGATTATAGATATCAAATGTTGACTGTAAAACAAGGAGGAAATAACATCAGTACGTAGGAAGCTTTTTCGAATAAAAGTGTTGGTCCTTTAATGACAATGGAAAGCCCTATCAACAAAGTTATATATAACTAGGGGGCTCTGCCCCCTGCTCGCTCCGCTCACCAACACCCGAGGAAGGCTTCGCCTCCCCCCGACTCGCTTCGCTCATTAATCCCTGCGGGATTCTACCCGACTATTCGCAACTTTGCCTTTCATTGAATTGGAATATTAATAATACATAACACAAGAGAGTTGAACAATATTATAGAAATCCACCATATTTGGTATCGCATTGAAATACACAATATTTAATATTATATCGTTTATAATATGTCGAAAATCTGTTATAATGTTCGACAATTTAATAACAATTTACCATTATTTTGAAAGAGAACATAAAATAAACAACCATAGCACTAATTATTTAGAACAGAGAGAAATTCTTGACATCTAAATCCTTTAGCGTTACAACTTTAGTATATGATCGACTTGTTAAATTTTTGTCACTGTTTGACGATAAATTTTTTGGGTGTTATTGCTTGATTGAAGAAATTATGAACTTATTTTTTCTAATACCTATATTTTTTTTTACTATTGAATTTTTTTAGTTAATTTAGGACAATATGTAATACTCTGCATTTATTTCCAGCGTACAGCAAGGTTTAAAATGGTGCTTCCAACACTAAAGATGCAACTTTTTAAAGTGATTTTTTTTTCTAGAATATGATTTAGTCAGGTTGAAGATAAATATCTTATGCGATTATTGCAATTTTTTTAAAAATTTCATTAGTAGTAGTAGTACGACAGGACAATTTCTTTCAGATAGCGATTTTGCATTGTCACCACTTATTGTATTACACCACGAATTTGCCAAGATGCCTGTCAATATCTGATATTACCATTTAATTTCTTAAACTGTATTAAATGCTATGGAACAACTTTAGTATATCCCCACAACGATATTTGGCGAATTTTTGTTGGCGATTATGGCTAAATCATAAATGATACAATCATAATCTAAATCATAAATTATAAAACATAAAATCATAAATCCAAAATAAACAACATATAGGCTGCCATATTACATCGCAAACAGTCCAGAACGACATCGTTATCGTTCAAAACGATGCCAAAGAAAAATCACCAAATTCATCTGTAGGGATATACTAAAATTATATCAATACTAAGTTAAATCGAAAAAAAAAAAAAAAAAAAAATCACATTTTTCGAAACCTACTGATAAGTGAAAAATTCATCCTTGATCTATATATATAAAAATGAATGTTTGTCTGTATGTTATTTATAAAATCGTAAACGGCTTGACCGATTTCGATCATTCTTTTTTTGTTTTTTTCCTTATAGGTCAGGGATGGTTTAGGAAAAGAAAAATTGAAAAAATCTTTAAAATTAATTAAAATATGAAAATAATAAACTTATTGACTTATATTGACTTAATATAAGCCATTTAAATTTTTAATTGTTGCCAAAAAAAGTTTACGAGATATATTTATTTATTGTTTTCAGCATAAAATGAAATATGCTTTCATGCGAAAAATAAGAAATTACTAAATGTTAAATTGGTCGATGAAAAAATGACACATTATAATTTTAAAATAAAATAGTAATATTACAAATCTAACATATTTCTTCTGAATTTTATTTCACAGCATTTTTTTTATATACCTCAACTTAGATTTTTTTTTAGTATGGCGGATGAAACACGCTTGGCATAAAAGTTAATTCAGCATTATGGTAAAGGTATTTTCTTATTGATAATTCTTGACAATTTTTTATAATTTTGATGCTGAAGTAGATCGGACATTTTTCGCCAAAGAAAAGATAGAAAGAAATACGCAAGCGAAGTGATGACGTCACTGGCCGTTCGTGGATGCAAGAAAAATATTTCCTATGTTAAACGCCCATTGGATTTTTTGTAAAAAAATATTAAAAATCGAGGAAAAATATTTCCCGATTTTAATCTGCATATTTAGGTATAGATATGTATTAGTTATCATGTCCATGCATTAGATTAAGTTATTTTTGTTGTAAAATTGACAAAATTTGAATTTTTAATTTCAAAACTCTAGAAAAAAAAAATGGCAAACTTCCATATTCGATTGAAAACACAAACATTTAATTTCAAAGGATGATATTAACACAATAAATATCCAACTAATATACTGATTAAAAGGGAAATGATAAATATTCTATCATAATTTGAAGTCAAATTTGTTTTCAAATGTCTAAATAAAGTATCTGATATAAGATACTAATATGTTGTAGCGGAATAGATTTGACATCGGTCATCCTTGGTAGAAAAATAAAATATCGCCAAATTATTTGGCGAACATAATTTAATTCCTTTCAAAAATCATGGTTATTTTAACAACTTATTTTAAGACAGTAATGAATAATATGAAACAATATTTCGTACAATGCATATTACGAAAATATACATCTGGCATGTATATTTTCGTATTACGTTTTTGATCTCCAAATACAATAAGCGCCAAGAACGACAGAGTTTTGAAATTTAAAATTAAAATTTTGTCAATTTGACAGCAAAATAACTCAATCTAACACATGCACATGATAACTAATACATATGTGTACCCAAATATGGGGATTAAAATCGGGAAATAATTTTCTTCGATTTTTAATAATTTTTTACAAAAAATCCAATGGGCGATTGACATAGGAAATCATTTTCTTGCATCCACGGACGGTCAGTGACGTCACACTTCGCTTGCGTATAGAAACAATAATCGCATAAATTATATTTTGGTCTAAAACGACAACAAAAATTTAAAAGTCGCCAAGGGCATTAAGGCTGTACCATGATCAAGTTTACATACTAATTTATTTATTTTTCTATATACCAACTACTATTAACTAAGCATGAAGTATATATAACCACAAAATAATAATTGTCTCATGCGATAGAAGTTGCCGATCATAGCATATTGTAATATTATATGTGGCTTGAAATTGCTGTCATTCTATGGTTGATTGATTAAATCAAATAAATATAGGAAATAACTTGAGAGCAAATATTATGTACATCACATATAATGTTGTTCATATGTAACTGGGATTCAGATATAAAAGAGCTACTTCAAATTTTTCGATACTGTCCGTATCGAAACTGTTATGTATGATAAGCAACCAAATGGAAGCCCACGGGTAAGCCATTTTCGCAGGCAATAGGGACAGGCACCGGAGATTGCAAGGACGAACAAGGCGCTGCCTAAGGCAGCGGGAACCCAAGGCAGCGGTCAAGCTTTTGACCGATTTCAGTTTTTTTTTTTTCCATAAAGCATATAGAAAAGAGTTTGCCTGCGAAGCGGGCAAAGCCGTCCAAAATTGTTTAAGAATTAAAATATTATTCAACAATTCGCCGGGAAATGAAAAAAAAAATTAAAAATTTCAAACTCATAAATATTATATGAATTTCACCACATAGTTAAAATTTTAATTAACCAGTCACCAAATTATTATTAGAACCAGATTAATATTGTGCAATAGTGAACTAAAATCATACAAAGAAAGGTTTCGAAATAAAATTAATAATTGACGACCCATTTTTTATACTTCCACAACGCAGTACTGTTTTAGTACAGAATCCCTATGGACGATTTTTAAATTTTTATCGCCATGTTGGCGATAACTTTTTATTTATTTATTTTGGCATTTTATTTTGCTTTCAATGAGTTACAAATTTTTTTGAGTGTATTTTATCAGACTCTGTTTTGCACAGCACCACAATGATAAGGTTTCATTTCATTACATATTATGATCAAACCGTCAGTTCCCACACATACACATCAAAATTTCCACGTGAACGAAGTCGCGGGTAACAGCTAGTTGTATTGTAAAAACGAATTGCCGGTTTGAAGTATTCGAGATAGACCATCACCATTCATAAATTGGATGGCTTTTGAATATTTGTAGACAATATTTTCTGAACAAGTGTTGATGATAGCTCCTGAATACTTGTTGGCGATTCTGCTGAATAATTATTATTGTTGTCGATATCTACTGGATATTGATCATGACATCTTAATAGTTGTTGGGGATATCTCCTGAACTTGTGTTGATTTTGGTCTGAATATTTGTTGGCTAATCTTCTGGATATGTACTGATTACACCTTGATTTTTTTTACATATATATTATGTAATATTAAATTTAGAAAAGAAAAAATGAGCGTGGAGAAGGAAATTTAATGATACTGGATAATTTAATTTAATTTACTTTAATTTATAAAAACATCAATTGTACAGGAAAAACTACTTCAGCCATTTTCTTTCTAATAATGAACAGAACGAAAAACGGATATTTTACCTGGGGATATTTCGTATATTTAGACCAAATAAAAAATTTTCTTTTTTTCCCTCGTGAATTAAGTTGAAAAATATTTAAAATAAAATTGAAAAAAGTCGTTCTAAAACAATGGTACAGTTTAACCTCTTGGCGAAATTTTAAATTTGGCACCGAAGTAGCTTAGACGTTTCTCGCGAAAATCTTGACATGCATAATTGCTATAGATAATTTAAGTCATCGTCAAAATAAATGAAAAATTTAAAATGAGCCAATGAGGTCCTGTATTAGCTGCAACTACAATGTTTTAGCAATGCAGTTACTACATTCCTTTATACAGAAAAAAAAAAAATGTCCTGTTGTATTAAATTCTGTTTTCTGCAAAGTTTTATATCAATGCTTAAAAAGCAAAAATAGGTTGCGGATTTTATTATTATTATCATTATTATTGCACCATTTTATAATTTATCTCTATAGGAAAGCATGGCTAGAGTTAAAATGGCTATTGTGGTTGCGTAAATGTATTCCTTGGCGAAAAACGTACGAGCTTCATTTCTAAATTTTAAAAATCGCTAAATTGGTCATAGTAAAAATCTATCCTATAAAACATGTTTTGAGTTAAAAAATTAAATCTTTATATAAACTAATATAAATTTTTATCTCATAAATTCCATTTTAAAAATGTCTGCGCTTAACCTCTAACTCTATACGAATAATTGTTTAACATAATCATGGTATTCATTACTAAATCTGGAACAACTATAGTATTTCCCCTCAGCTAGATTTGGCGATTTTTCGTTGGCGATTATGGCTAAATCATAAATCTAAAAATCATAAATCATATAGCATAAATGCTAAAATCGTAAGCTAAATTATAAATCATAAAATCATAAATCCAAAATAAATAGCATGCAGGCTGCCATATTATATCGCAAACAATCCAGAACGACATCGTTATCGTTCAAATCGGCGCCAAAGAAAAATCGTCAAATTCAGCTGAGGGGAAATACTATAGTTGTACCCTAAATCTTTTTCGCCTAACGTTAAAATAAAGAAACAACTTCAGTATATCCCCACAACGATATTTGGCGATTTTTTGTTGACGATTATGGTTAAATCATAAATCTAAAAATCATAAATCATAATCTAAATCATAAAATCATAATCTAAATCATAAAATCATAATCTAAATCATAAAATCATAAATGATAAAATGATAATCTAAATCATAAAACATAAAATCATAAATCCAAAATAAACAACATATATTCTGCCATATTATATCGCAAACAGTCCAGAACGACATCGTTATCGTTCAAAACGGCGCCAAATTCAGCTAAGGGGATATACTGAAGTTATACCATAATATAAACTAAAATAAAAATATAAACTAATTTTCGTTTCATCTTTATTAAATTTTTACATAATATTTTAAAAATATCGGTTATTTTTAAATGTTTTGATATTCTAAATATTTTTTTCTTGTTTCGAGCATCTCAAAGATGCCAATTATTCAATTTTTCTTATTGACACCATTGATCACATTTTAATTTTCCTGAGGAAAGTGACGTCAGACACACAGAAAAAACGCCATAAGAGAAACTTTTCCCTCCGGTGGCAAATAGAGCACCTTTATAAATCCGCGTTTTTACTTAATAACTTCGTTAATTAAAATGATAGAAATTTGAAAGCAGCTGAAATGCCTTCCTTGAAGCAGTCGGAATACACTGATATATCTCATGACGCGGAGAACCCTGCCCTCCGCGAGAAGTTGCTGTCGCAGACAAAAAAAATTGACGCCAGCGACAGTTACTTTTTTTTAATATATAGAGAAAACATTTTAACAGACTAAATACTTCTCTATACGCTCCAAAATATGTCCCGAGGGCGGAATAGATAAGACCCCAAACTTCGGACTGGACTCGTTCCAGGCTTTTTAATGGCAAAAATTTTGTATCCTTGAATGACCAAGTGAATCTCCTGACTTAAATCCCGTTGAACATTTATGGAAAGAGCTAAAAGTAAAAGTAGAAGCTAATAATTTTTCAAATGAGAACGATTTATTGAAAAAAGTTCAAGAAAAATGGCAAAAAATCGACCATACAAGGATTAAGATTTAATAGAGTGGATCCCTTATCGATGTTCTGATGTGATAACTTCAAATGGCAAGTCACAGATATTAATATTATTTGACCTTCTGATGTGTTAGAATTTTTTTTTTCTATTTTGATAGTTTGTTTTTTATAAGTTTGTTTGGCCCGGAACTTTTGATCACATACATTTTATATGTTTTGTCATAATTTAATATTTTTTTGTTAACAAAATTTGTAAGTCATTTAGTTCGACAATATAATTGATTTACTTTACATGATAATACTACATTTTTTAAAAATCTTTATTCATACAAGAATTATTAACGAAAAAATGTTTGGGCTGCAAATTTTGCACGCAACTGGATATACATATAGTGAAAAATTTATTTAAGAATTTAAATAAATACTGAGGTGTAAATTTCTTTGTGAAATATAGATAATAAAATCCATACTTAAGTGAGTAATGAATTGTTTGTGAATGAAAGACGAATTTTGCAGAAGCTTAAAAGTTTATTTACAGAATACTGCTGAAGATTAAAGGTCTGTAAACTAAGTATCAATTTTTATTTCGCCACATAACGCAGATTAATTAACAGCTGTCAGTGTAAAGATTACAGAATATATTGTACCATAGCATTAGCATGCAGCAACAGGTTGCATATATATGGCAGAGAGTTAATCGAGCAGAGCTTTCTATTCCGTAACGTTATGGTGAGAAACTGACTGACTGCAGCCACGAGGAAATTCCTTTAAATATCCTCGTACAGTACGAGAATTTTCCTGTAACTTCTGTAATAATCGAGTTAAAGCTACATTCTGTATATTGATAAAAAGGATTTTGATAAATTCGACAAACTTGACGCAAAGGACATTGCATGCCCAAGTGAAGCCTTTTAACGAGTTGTTAAAGCAAAATGAGCTATTTTAACGTAAAAACAAGCTAAAAATGCAGTGCTCTTAACATTTGTTCTGATTCTCTTTTCTGAAATCAAATATCTAAAATCCACTGCAAGAGACAGTGGTTGTAACATTTCAATTATGGATAAAGCTATTAAAAAATTACAACCACAGCGTGCTTCGTCTACTAAATTAGTCTCTTCTAATAACATCATTGTTTTACCCTATTTTCCAAAATTAAGTCCTGCCACAGCTAAAGCTCTCAAACAATATAATTTTGAAATAATTTTTTGTCTTCAAATTAATCACTCTTTCTCAGTTAAAAGTTATATAGATATGAATAACTCTAATATTTTCTGACAATGTGGTTTATAATACACTGATCAAATACCGTCTCAAATTCCGATTAAAGGAACATATAAGTTACGTTCGTAAAGAAGATACTAAGAGATCGGCCATTTCTAAGCATTGCTGGGAGAAAAATCATAATTTTAAATTCGATAATACAGCAAAATAATTTGCAGGCCCAAATCTACTCACGAACTCAATTTCATTGAAGCTTTTTCAAAGAATCTTAAAAATAATGATAATTTTGATTTCGCTGTATCCCATTTGTCTGATGTTTAGAAATTTAACAATCAATTTACATTTTCTCAATTACTTTCACGTTTTTCACAACTATAGTTTTTCAATTTCCTACCGGCTAATCGCCCCACATCCCGCTTAATTCCACTAGTTGATCAGAACTCGATCCCTCCCCCCCCCCCTTTTTTTATTTTTTATTTTTTTAATATATATGGGAGCACTTTCCTCTAACTTCTTTATACACTGAAGACGGTACGCTAAATGCTACCGAAGCAGCTATCTGCTGTTTAAGTTTTCTGTTTGATGTTCAATACTATAGAGATATTTCCTGTGTTCATTTTTCTATCGCCAAGTTTCCTTTTTAAAGTTTATTTATATTTTTTTTCTCAATTAATTAATTTTTGACCCATTATTCAGATAGTCCTTTCCTTAATATAAAGCTTTTTTTTTATAATTAGTTAAAATAAAACATAAGTAATTTCTATTTATATTGAAACTTGTATAATCAGAAATTTTGAGAGACTGGGGTCACTCTTTATTTCTCCTCATCCACATTTTCCTTTTCAGTCGAACTTAAACTTTTAATTTAACAGCTAAACTGTCTCTCTAATTATAAATATACTCAATTACTTTTCATCTGTTGCAAAAATTACGTAATTAAAAGAAAAAAAAATAGAAAAGTTATAAGAATAAGTTGCAGATTTTGAATGTAAAGGATTAAGTAGACGTTAAATATTTTTAGCTTAATATTTAAAACACAGGCAGTAATATAAATGAGATTCTAAATTGCTCTTTTCTCCTAACTGGAACATTTAAAAAAAAAAAAAGACTAAAACATCATAATTCATTTTTAATTTAAATGAAATCTACCTTTTGTAATTATAGCGTAGTACTTAATTTCTTGCCTAAAATTCGTAGCAGTGTATAATCCACTCATAAGAATTTCAAACAATTTGGTGAAAAAAAAGAAAAAAAAAAAATTATAATCTGCAGCAGCGAATAATCTGTAAGCGAAAATTCTGTTAAAAAAAAAACTTATATGTTACACAATATCTTTAAAATACAACCTCTTCTCTCTTGTCGGCTCATCAAACAACTATTATCATATGAAAATGTATAACACGTATAAATGTACAGTATAAAATATAAAATATTAATAATTTCTGCATGATAAGAATATTAACTGCAATAATTATTATGCTTATAAAAGATATTTAATTAGACAAAATAAGTGCAAATTCCAAACTTATGTAAAATAAAAAATACATAGAAATCAATAAATATAAAAAAAGGAAAATAATTTAAGGAATTTACTAAAACATAAAACTAATATTACTTTTCTTACTTCTGATATAACAAAGATTTTAGACTAGGTTCTCTATGCTCTACAAATCTTCAGCTAAGTTTGAATTTTTGTTTCTGACTGGCAATAAAGCGTTTAAAAATCGTTTTCACATCGTAATTTAAAAGTGGAAAATGCTTAAAAACAATAGAAGTAGATTATCTAAAAAAAAAAAAAAAGTTATCTTATAAAAAAATTCGTAATTAATATACCAATTCAGGTTTAAACATCTATACTCCACTCAACAAAAGCAGTCTAAATGTTTTCTTTGATTATTCAAAATATAAAAAAAACTGTTTTGTAAGAGACGTCTTAAAAAAAAAAAAAAAAAAAAAAAAAAGGCATACTCGAATAAAATAAAATTAGAGTAATAAAAGATATTTTACCATAGTTTAGAAGATATGTGAGAAAACTCACTATATTTGCTAAAATGTTTTATTTCTCTAAAGAGAGATATTTATTTCAGCTGAGTCTGGTAACAATTCGCATTCCAATATTTTCTCTTCTAGTTGTTTGCGACTGCATTTCAGAAAATCTTTGATTCGTGACATTCCTTATTTTGACTTATTTAGAATGCATGAATCGTGATAGACAAAATGTAAAAAATAACAGAAGCTGAGATTTTCTTTTCTAAGAAATTGAATTTTTCGTGTATCCTTCTGGTTATGATCCAATCTTTTGCGAAAACTGATATCTCACTGAATTGGGGGGAGAAAGTAACAGTGAAATGCAAAATAACTGAAAGCTGCCTATTTAAATTGCGTGTCAAATATTTTATGAACAGAGAAATAAAATATTTTGAGGGCCAACTTTCCTCTCTATCTTTTTTTTTTTTTTTGTTCATCATAAAATGTCTGGCTGAGTTTCTTCATCTTAGTGTTTTTTAATATGGAGTTTCTTTGGGCGTAAGAAGTATATGTAAACAATATTATATAAATATTTTTTCTAAAAATATAACGCTCAAGAGTTTTTCGTATCATACTTTTATTCAAAACCTCTTTATATACTCTATAACAAAAACAGTGACGCACCAAGAAAGAAAAATGCAAACTGGACAAAATTTGACATACATACAGGTTTTAATGGAATCAACCACCAATTCATCATTATCGTCGATCCTACGTGAAACTGGTACTTCAGTGACTTCAAATGCCATTTATAGGCTGCTCAGTGGGGTTGAGCTCAGTCCCTGGATCTCTCTTCCAATGAGGCGTTTGGAGCATCATAAAAAGGTTCCTACAACCAGATCGGGATTTTACCAATCTTACGCAACAATTAGACAGAATTTAGCACGATACTTTACAAGAGCACATCTGTAAACTCTATCAATTAATACCAAGCCGAATAACTGCGTATATAAGGACCAGAAGGGGACCAACGCGTTATTGACATGTTTAGTTTGTGAGTCCCTTTCTCTTGATTATATCATTCAAATTTTCTGAAACTGTAATCAATTGTTTTTCTCTACATCTACCAATTTTTGTCCCATTCGGCCCACCCATTCCACCCCATCTCCCAATTTTTGTCCCCACTTCTTTTCGGTGCGTCGGATTTTTTGTTATAGAGTGTACTTTTCTTAGAGCATTTTTTTTTCTTTTAATAAGTACATTTATATCACCATGAAAGCTCTACATTATTTTATAATGTAATATATATATATATATATATGTAAGAAGCGAATGCTTAAAATAACTGTTATGAAATTTGAAACTTTCTTTTTTTGTGAGATTTTATTATAATTTAATAGCACAATTTATTTTCTCAACAACAGTTAAACATACTATGCAAGACTTTATTTTCTTATTTTTATTGATTTATTTAGAGGCAAATTTGAATTCTGTTGATAAAGAAAAAAGGATAATAAAGAAAAAAAAAATAGTTATTTAATACTTACACTGCTTTAATTACTTTAAGAATACACCGCAGTGAATATCGATTTATGTTCTCAAAAGTATTCAGAAGTTAATTGCTATTATGTATAATTTATGTATGTATAATTTTTGTTAATTTTTAATAATAAGTTATAGTGGGATTAGAAAGATAAACAACACATTGAGTAAGTTTAGAAGAAGAAGAAGAAGAAGAACAAAAAAAAAAAAAAAAAAAAAAAAAAAAAAAGAACACGGAGAGATGCAAGATAAACTTTTGTTTACGAAGTCTTTCGAATGAAAAATTATATTTAATGTATTTCTGTAAGATTTACCTATATATAATAATAATACTTACAACAATAATAACATTGAACGCTTTTTTTAAACTTGTTATTGCCTTTCATTGCTTATAAAAAAGTCATATAAATTATACCTGTGGTATTTTAAAGTTCTTATTAATGTTAATATTTATTTTGAAAGCAAATTAAAACAAATTAGTATGGAATTAATATGAAGAGTAATGTTTTATTTATTTATTTATTTATTTTTTATTAACACTTAAGAAATAACGCATTAATGCATTGTAAAAAATCTTAACAGTGCTTTGAAAAGTTTTCTTTTAACGTTTGATGTATTCTAAAATTATTATTTTTCAGTAAATAAGTTCTGCATTTTTTTACGGTTATTTATTTCCAGATAAAAGCAAATTCTTTATAAAATATTTCAATTTTCAGATGAATGAAGCAAAAGGAAATAGAAGAAAAATTTTGTATCTTCATTACGTACCTGCAACTAACCGAACGTGTTCCAAGAGTGAATCACGCCTGTATGTTTATTTTTTTTTTAATTTTCTCTTTTAGTGTGTTGCTTCGTGTGCTTCAAAAGAGCTGAATAAAATAAAATAAAATAAAATAAAAATAAATATATAAAATAAAATAAAAATAAATATATAAAATAAAATAAAATAAAATAAATATATAAAATAAAATAATTAAAACATAGATATGGAGTCTATCCATGCATAGTTAATGTGCTTTGCCTGTTATTAACACTTATTTCCCATAAACAGAAATTTTCAATTAAATTAAACAGTAAAAATATTTTAAAATTAAAAATATTTACTTAAATGGTCATTCCCAATGTGATTATCAAGAAATAATGATTAAATAAATGAATAAGTAAATAAATTAAATGGAATAGAATGTAAGAATAAAAAGTATTATATAATTTTAGAAACAGTAAAAAAAAAAAAAAAAAAAAAATAAATAAACAGTATACTATAATGTGCATGTCACAGTTTCTTGCGGGAATGCTTGTTATTGAATTAATATGTGCATTTTCAACAATTTATGCAGCCCCCTCCTTTTCTCTCTTTATTTTATTATATATTTTTATTTTTTTAACTGTGTAGTAAAACGGACCTTCGGGACAGTTGTATCTCAAATCTCAAAGGTTGTACTTCTAGTCTTTTTATAATTTACTTTTAACTTTTAAATATTCTTAATTCTAACAAGTTAGTTATTTCAAGATCTTTCTTCTCAGGCAATTCAAGGAATTTTGCCTGCTTATATAATATAGACAGGCTCTTAAATACTCTTCATTTATTTTATTTTATTTCATTTTATGATATAAAAATTATAAGAATCGTACACATTAAATATTTTGCTAGTTTAAATATTAAAATTAATTGCCTTCTTAAAACCTTGTTAAAACCAAACCTTCTTTTTGAAAACTAATTGCTTAGCTTTCAACTAATATTCATTGAGTCTTTTTCAGTGAAAAAATAGGCTTAAAATAGAATCTAAAGTAAATACAAAGAAGATCAATACTTTGAGGATTGATCCGCAAAGCCTTCATTTAATTTCAATATCCTATTTCTAAACGGTCTAAAACAATTTCAGGTACTTATCATTAACTACCAAAAACAAATGGTAATGGAATATTGGGATGATGTAGTAAATAAACTTAAAGTACAATCAGTATAGTTTCTTACCGCAATCAAGTCCATTTTAGTACAAATTATTTATTAAACTATCATGTACCATACGATGGACTTGGAGGTAAATAATAGAGCGCTTCCTTGTGGGGTAAAATATCAATATAAAGAAAAAAAATAAAATAAAAATGGAATATCTTTTTCGGTGACTCAGATCAAAAGGTTAGGAACTGTAAAAGAAGAAAAATCCCTGGAATAACTTTCTTTCTTTTACATTTCAGAATCTTTGGTTTTTCATTGCAAAGTATTGAAGACTATTGTGAGTAGTTCGTCAGAATACCAAGATATACTTTTTCAACGTCTGGATTAAAACTGTGATGGTGTTTTTCTCACATTTAGTCTTAACATTCCCCATGTAGAACCTTTCTATTTTTATCTTTTGTTTAAAAATTTATCATTTTAAATTTATTGTTTAAGCAAGTTTTGCTTAATTTCTTAAAAAATAAACAAATAAATAAATAAATAAATAAAAAATAAATAAATAAATAAATAAGAAGTGCAAACACGTTTCCCACACCTAGTATTGAGGACGATTCTAAATGCTCGAGGGGTACAAAATTGACCGACGATTTGGGCTTGGTAATTATTCAGTCATTCAGCGTTCTCTTATCGCTTGTTTACTCTCAACCCCAAGGGTTATCACCACCCCTGTTTTAACAATAGACTCGTTGAATCAGAACATGCGTAGATGATCCTATGGTCGCAAGAAAAGTTATTAAATAATATTTGTCTCTTATTTGTTAACTTATCGCCACCTGTGATTTTATATCTTTAAATTTCGGCTTCCTTAATTTTAGACATATTGACAAGTAAATGCTGCAAAGAAAATGTCTTAAAATTGTTTACTCTTCTGGTTTAAATAACTGCCCATTAGACTATAATGTGTTCGTTTGATAAAGTACAATCGTTGACTAGAAACTGCCTATTTCTTTACGAACTGCTATCTTCACGCAAGGAAGTCGAAAAATTTTTATAACAATGTTTTTACGGGCTATATTATTTACGGTTAAAACCTTTAAGACTTTTTAAAGTATGAGTGGCTATTTCTAAACGGAGAATCATACGAAATGCAAAAAAGGAGGCGCACAATTAGATGCTATAACACATACATGTAATATTTCAACGTTTTATGTCCAACAATTTAAGTTATGTGAGATAAATGCATAAATACATAAGCACATTTGTATGTCCCACAGACGCACAGACGCAAAAGAAAAAAAAACTTATAATAAAATAACGGATATCTGTAAGTTGACCGATCATATACTGACCAAATATAGAGATGTACAATTAGATGTTATATCAGTCACAAATATAAATTTATAAAATTTTATGACCAACAGTTCTTAAGTTATGGAAAATACAAAAATAAATGTAAAATACAGAATTCGTTTTAAAAATCAGTTTTACAATACTTCAATACAAGATATTAAAGAAAACAAAACGATAGGGTATATTTTATCTACATTTATTTTCAATTAGCTTGCACTGTATTATCTATATCTATATCATTATATCTATATCATTATATAAAGCGCAAAAAATTGTATGTTTGTGGAGGGTAATCTCTGAAACTACTGAACCGATTTTAAAACTTCTTTCACTGACCAAAAGCTACAGTATGCCTGATTGTTATAGGCTATATTTAATTTTGATAAAATAAATTTTAGTTTAAAATCTGAGCATTTTAATTGAAATCCCCATAAAAGTCATAATATAAATGGAAATAATGAAATATTAAAAAAATTAGCTGCTGCCAACATAAAAGGAACATTTAGTACATGTTCATTTTGTTTTCAAAATATCTTGACATGAAAAGAAAAGAAATATATTTGCACGTGAATTAAATTGAAATTCATATAAAGCTTTGCGAAATGTTAAACTTACACGTTAAATCTCACGTCCTTATAGATTTAAAAGTATTTATTTTTCTAATAATATAATTTGATATGATATAATATAATATAATGATCTAAGCATTAATGTTTAAACTGATGTGTGTAAACGAAATTAGAATTTAAAAATAAATAAACAAATAAAGTAAAAAATAGAAATTCTAACTTCTAAACCTTTATTAAATTATTTGCTTTAGTTTATAATTGTTGCCAAAAAAATTTACGGGTTAATTTATTTTTCGACTTTTAATAAAATATATTTTCACGCGAATAATAATATAAAAAGTAAAAAAAAAAAAAAAAAAATATCATGTGCATTTCATTATGCATTTTTTAAAAGAATAATTGAGAAGTTTAAATTTACTTGGCGACTATTTTTAGCAACTAACAGTTATGACAAGTAGTTCAATATAGAGCATTTCCTCGTGACGTCTGGTGGTTGGCAAAAAAGCGCGCTCGATTTTCCCGCGCCCCGCCCACCATTGCTAACCGCATAGCGATCCGCCATCGCTATGCTTTTCCCAAGCCTTTTTGCCAACCACTCATAAAAGTTGAGATGTTTGTTTACAAACAAGGAACTGCCCTATACATAGCGCATACAGCCATTATTGAAATGCAAATAGTATTTAAATATTTGAGTTACATTATGTTGATTAGAAACCTATTTATTCTATCTATGCTCTATGCTAATATATAAAGAGGAAAGGTTTATATGTATATGTAGAGAACGATCGCTAGAATTAAAAAGCCGATTTATTTTATTTTATTTTATTTTATTTTATTTTATTTTATTTTTTTTTGTTTCAGCGAATCAAAAGTAACACTGTCTCTAAGTGCTAGAGGCACTTAGAGACAAATAAATTTTGGTAAAATAAATTTTTAATTCAAATTTTCAATATTTTAATTGAAAACAAAGCATAGATTTGATATCTGTCATGCTTGGCGATTTTTGTATTTGGCGATTTTGGCGAAAATCTGTATATTTTCGTAATAAATACGAGATCTATGTTTTTACTTCAATTATCCCACTACCTACGGTAGTGGAAGTATTATATTCGGTCCAAAAATTCGATATAGAGTTTCACCTGATTTACACGTTTTAAGGCCTCCTGAGTCCAAAAAACTAGTTTTTGGGAATGGGTCAGTGTGTGTGTATGTGTGGAATCTTCTGGCTGTCATATCTCCGAAACTAATAAAGATAGAACTACGGAACTTCACAATTGATTGAGGTCTGGAGTACAGATAAATTTTCTAAATTTTCGTAAAAATTGAAAAACCGGAATTGGGTCATCGAAAACCGGAAATGGGACCGTAAGCCCGTATCACAAAAACAGATCTAACGATTTTCTTCAAAGTTGCTCTATAAACAACCTATTAGATGCCCTTTTGAATGATATTGTTGGTTAGTTCAGGAAAATTGATAAGTGTCCTCTATGAACAGCTCAATTTCAGATGTCGCAAGTGCGCTCCTTTAAAAACGCCTGTACGGATTTTTTTCAAACTCGCCATGTTAACTTCCTATTAAATATCCTTTTGTATGTAATTATTGTTTTTAGATCAATAATTGAGTATGCTAAGTTTTGGTAAAAGTTGGTATCTCAAAAACAGTTCTAACGTTTTCTTGAAAATTGTTTCATTAATCCAACTTAAATAACCTTTCTCAAGTATTACGTGCTTATTACAGGAATATTAACAGTCATCCTGATTAGGTAGTTCAGTTTTAGATCTCGGAAATTCGTGTTTAAAAAATAACTATCTATTATTATTTTTTTTCCTTTCCCTTATTTTTTAACTTGCTATATAAACTCTGTTGTATATGTCTTTTATACGTGCATTAAATTTATCTCACTGGAAAATCTCAAAAAATGCATATAACATCTCCAAAAAATTGTATATAATACGTGTAATAGTGGGTAATGGAAGTCGTGTGGTTGCTTCATACCAGATTCTGTAATAGTATATATTGTAGGAATATTGTTTCATATTATTGATTTTTCCCTTAATATACATTATTAAAATAACCATGAATTATGGAAAAAGTTATATATATTTGCGAGATGAACAAATAAACAATAATTAAAGCTATTATGACGTCAATTTTATCAAAAACATTTTCATGTTAGTCATAGGTATATTTTTCAATATTTTTTATTCATGAGTAAAGAAATGTTTCTTTTTATGAAATAAATCTATATATATATAAATGAATGTTTGTCTGTATGTTATTTATAAAATCGTAAACGGCTTGACCGATTTCGATCATTCTTTTTTTGTTTTTTTCCTTATAGATCAGGGATGGTTTAGGAAAAAAAAAAATTGAAAAAATCTTTAAAATTAATTAAAATATGAAAATAATAAACTTATTGACTTATATTCACTTAATATAAGCCATTTAAATTTTTAATTGTTGCCAAAAAAAGTTTACGGGATATATTTATTTATTGTTTTCAGCATAAAATGAAATATGCTTTCATGCGAAAAATAAGAAATTACTAAATGTTAAATTGGTCGATGAGAAAATGACACATTATGATTTTAAAATAAAATAGTAACATTACAAATCTAACATATTTCTTCTGAATTTTATTTCACAGCATTTTTTTTATATACCTCAACTTCAGATTTTTTTTTTTTTTTTTTTTTTTTTTTTTTTAGTATGGAGGATGAAACACTCTTGGCATAAAAGTTAATTCAGCATTATGGTAAAGGTATTTTCTTATTGATAATTCTTGACAATTTTTTATAATTTTGATGCTGAAGTAGATCGGACATTTTTCGCCAAGGAAAAGATAGAAAGAAATACGCAAGCGAAGTGATGACGTCACTGGCCGTTCGTGGATGCAAGAAAAATATTTCCTATGTTAAACGCCCATTGGATTTTTTGTAAAAAATTATTAAAAATCGAGGAAAAATATTTCCCGATTTTAATCCGCATATTTAGGTATAGATATGTATTAGTTATCATGTCCATGCATTAGATTAAGATGTTTTTGTTGTAAAATTGACAAAATTTGAATTTTTAATTTCAAAACTCTAGAAAAAAAAAAATGGCAAACTTCCATATTCGATTGAAAACACAAACATTTAATTTCAAAGGATGATATTAACACAATAAATATCCAACTAATATACTGATTAAAAGGGAAATGATAAATATTCTATCATAATTCGAAGTCAAATTTGTTTTCAAATTGTCTAAATAAAGTATCTGATATAAGATACTAATATGTTGTAGTGGAATAGATTTGATATCAGTCATCCTTGGTAGAAAAATAAAATATCGCCAAATTATTTGGCGAACATAATTTAATTCCTTTCAAAAATCATGGTTATTTTAACAACTTATTTTAAGACAGTAATGAATAATATGAAACAATATTTCGTACAATGCATATTACGAAAATATACATCTGGCATGTATATTTTCGTATTAAGTTTTTGATCACCAAATACAATAAGCGCCAAGAACGAGAGTTTTGAAGTTTAAAATTAAAATTTTGTCAATTTGACAGCAAAATAACTCAATCTAACACATGCACCATGATAACTAATACATATGTGTACCCAAATATGGGGATTAAAATCGGGAAATAATTTTCTTCGATTTTTAATCATTTTTTACAAAAAATCCAATGGGTGATTGACATAGGAAATCATTTTCTTGCATCCACGGACGGTCAGTGACGTCACACTTCGCTTGCGTATAGGAACAATAATCGCATAAATTATATTTTGGTCTAAAACGGCAACAAAAATTTAAAAGTCGCCAAGTGCATTAAGGCTGTACCATGATCAAGTTTACATACTAATTTATTTATTTTTCTATATACCAACTACTATTAACTAAGCATGAAGTATATATAACCGCACAAAATAATAATTGTCTCATGCGATAGAAGTTGCCGATCATAGCATATTGTAATATTATATGTGGCTTGAAATTGCTGTCATTCTATGGTTGATTGATTAAATCAAATAAATATAGGAAATAACTTGAGAGCAAATATTATGTACATCACATATAATGTTGTTCATATGTAACTGGGATTCAGATATAAAAGAGCTACTTCAAATTTTTCGATACTGTCCGTATCGAAACTGTTATGTATGATAAGCAACCAAATGGAAGCCCACGGGTAAGCCATTGTCGCAGGCAATAGGGACAGGCACCGGAGATTGCAAGGACGAACAAGGCGCTGCCTAAGGCAGCGGGAACCCAAAGCAAGCTTTTGACCGATTTCAGTTTTTTTTTTTTTTTTTTTTTTCATGAAGCATATAGAAAAGAGTTTGCCAGCGAAGCGGGCAAAGCCGTCCAAAATTGTTTAAGAACTAAAATATTATTCAACAATTCGCCGGGAAATGAAAAAAAAAAAAAAAAATCATTTATTTGTAAAAAAAAAAAAAAAAAAAAAAAAAAAAATTAAAATTTGAAACTCATAAATATTATATGAATTTCACCACATAGTTAAAATTTTAAATAACCAGTCACCAAATTATTATTAGAACCAGATTAATATTGTGCAATAGTGAACTAAAATCATACAAAGAAAGGTTTCGAAATAAAATTCATAATTGACGACCCAGTTTTTATACTTCCACAACGCAGTACTGTTTTAGTACTGAATCCCTATGGACGAATTTTAAATTTTTATCGCCATGTTCGCGATAACTTTTTATTTATTTATTTTGGCATTTTATTTTGGCTTTCAATGAGTTACAAAATTTTTTGAGTGTACTTTATCAGACTCTGTTTTGCACAGCACCACAATGATAAGGTTTCATTTCATTACATATTATAATCAAACCGTCAGTTCCCACACATACACATCAAAATTTCCACGTGAACGAAGTCGCGGGTAACAGCTAGTAAATAAATAAATAACATTAAGTAAAAACTGCCAACATTTAACAATTAATTAAAAAAATAATAATAATTGTAAAATTATATTTTGACTTTTCAGTTAATAATATTGCCTGACTATAACATATAAACGGATATCTTTCTTGATTTTTTTTACATGTCAATCCATCTTTAACTAAAATTTGTTCATCCGTGCGAAGGCGGACGGGTCAGCTAGTTATTATATAAAGCGCAAAAAATTGTATGTTTGTGGAGGGTAATCTCTGAAACTACTGAACCGAATTTAAAATTTCTTTCACTGACCAAAAGCTACAGTATGCCTGATTGTTATAGGCTATATTTAATTTTGATAAAATAAATTTCAGTTTAAAATCTGAGCATTTCAATTAAAATTCCCATAAAAGCCATAATAGAAATGGAAATAATGAAATATTAAAATAATTAGCTGCTGCCAACATAAAAGAAACATTTAGTACATGTTCATTTTGTTTTCAAAATATCTTGACATGAAAAGAAAAGAAATATATTTGCACGTGAATTAAATTGAAATTCATATAAAGCTTTGCGAAATGTTAAACTTACACGTTAAATCTGATGTCATTGTAGCTTATTATTATTTTTTTTTCTAATGATATAATTTATTTAATACTAAGCATTAATGTTTAAACAGATGTGTAAACAAAATTGGATTAAAAATAAACAAATAAATAAATAACTTACCTGAAGCATTAAATGTTTTTTCAACATTAAATTCTAAAAAGTATAATTTATAATAAAGTTTATACACCTTACTAGCTGTTACCCGCGACTTCGTTCACGTGGAAATTTTGATGTGTATGTGTGGGAACTGACGGTTTGATCATAATATGTAATGAAATGAAACCTTATCATTGTGGTGCTGTGCAAAACAGACTCTGATAAAGTACACTCAAAAAAATTTGTAACTCATTGAAAGCCAAAATAAAATGCCAAATAAAATAAATAAAAAGTTATCGCCAACATGGCGATAAAAATTTAAAATTCGTCCATAGGGATTCTGTACTAAAACAGTACTGCGTTGTGGAAGTATAAAAACTGGGTCGTCAATTATGAATGTTATTTCAAAACCTTTCTTTGTATGATTTGAGTTCACTATTGCACAATATTAATGGGGTTCTAATAATAATTTGGTGACTGGTTAATTAAAATTTTAACTATGTGGTGAAATTCATATAATATTTATGAGTTTCAATTTTTTTTTTTTTTTTTTACAAATAAATGATTTTTTTTTTTTTTTTCTTCATTTCCCGGCGAATTGTTGAATAATATTTTAGTTCTTAAACAATTTTGGACGGCTTTGCCCGCTTCGCCGGCAAACTCTTTTCTATATGCTTTATGAAAAAAAAAAAAAACTGAAATCGGTCAAAAGCTTGCTTTGGGTTTCCGCTGCCTTAGGCAGCGCCTTGTTCTTCCTTGCAATCTCCGGTGCCTGTCCCTATTGCCTGCGACAATGGCTTACCCGTGGGCTTCCATTTGGTTGCTTATCATACATAACAGTTTCGATACGGACAGTATCGAAAAATTTGAAGTAGCTCTTTTATATCTGAATCTCAGTTACATATGAACAACATTATATGTGATGTACATAATATTTGCTCTCAAGTTATTTCCTATATTTATTTGATTTAATCAATCAACATTAGAATGACAGCAATTTCAAGCCACATATAATATTACAATATGCTGTGATCGGCAACTTCTATCGCATGAGACAATTATTATTTTGTGGTTATATATACTTCATGCTTAGTTAATAGTAGTTGATATATAGAAAAATAAATAAATTAGTATGTAAACTTGATCATGGTACAGCCTTAATGCCCTTGGCGACTTTTAAATTTTTGTTGCCGTTTTAGACCAAAATATAATTTATGCGATTATTGTTCCTATACGCAAGCGAAGTGTGACGTCACTGACCGTCCGTGGATGCAAGAAAATGATTTCCTATGTCAATCGCCCATTGGATTTTTTGTAAAAATGATTAAAAATCGAAGAAAATTATTTCCCGATTTTAATCCCCATATTTGGGTACACATATGTATTAGTTATCATGTGCATGTGTTAGATTGAGTTATTTTGCTGTCAAATTGACAAAATTTTAATTTTAAATTTCAAAACTCTGCCGTTCTTGGCGCTTATTGTATTTGGTGATCAAAAACGTAATACGAAAATATACATGCCAGATGTATATTTTCGTAATATGCATTGTACGAAATATTGTTTCATATTATTCATTACTGTCTTAAAATAAGTTGTTAAAATAACCATGATTTTTGAAAGGAATTAAATTATGTTCGCCAAATAATTTGGCGATATTTTATTTTCTACCAAGGATGACCGATATCAAATCTCTTCCGCTACAACATATTAGTATCTTATATCAGATACTTTTTTTAGACATTTGAAAGCAAATTTGACTTCAAATTATGATAGAATATTTATCATTTCCCTTTTAATCAGTATATTAGTTGGATATTTATTGTGTTAATATCATCCTTTGAAATTAAATGTTTGTGTTTTCAATCGAATATGGAAGTTTGCCATTTTTTTTTTCTTCTAGAGTTTTGAAATTAAAAATTCAAATTTTGTCAATTTTACAACAAAAACATCTTAATCTAATGCATGGACATGATAACTAATACATATCTATACCTAAATATGCGGATTAAAATCGGGAAATATTTTTCCTCGATTTTTAATAATTTTTTACAAAAAATCCAATGGGCGTTTAACATAGGAAATATTTTTCTTGCATCCACGAACGGCCAGTGACGTCATCACTTCGCTTGCGTATTTCTTTCTATCTTTTCCTTGGCGAAAAATGTCCGATCTACTTCAGCATCAAAATTATAAAAAATTGTCAAGAATTATCAATAAGAAAATACCTTTACCATAATGCTGAATTAACTTTTATGCCAAGCGTGTTTCATCGTAACCCTCGACATCGAGGATGTCGAGGGTTACGGTTTCATCCGCCATACTAAAAAAAAAAAAAAAAAAAAACCTGAAGTTGAGGTATATAAAAAAAATGCTGTGAAATAAAATTCAGAAGAAATATGTTAGATTTGTAATATTACTATTTTATTTTAAAATTATAATGTGCCATTTTCTCATCGACCAATTTAATATTTAGTAATTTCTTATTTTTTGCATGAACGCATATTTCATTTTATGCTGAAAACAATAAATAAATATATCTCGTAAACTTTTTTTGGCAACAATTAAAAATTTAAATGGCTTATATTAAGTCAATATAAGTCAATAAGTTTATTATTTTCATATTTTAATTAATTTTAAAGATTTTTTCAATTTTTTTTTCCTAAACCATCCCTGATCTATAAGGAAAAAAAAACAAAAAAAGAATGATCGAAATCGGTCAAGCCGTTTACGATTTTATAAATAACATACAGACAAACATTCATTTTTATACATATAGATTAAAATACGCAAGCGAAGTGATGACGTCACAGACCGTCAGTAGGGCCAAGAAAAAGATTTTCTATGTTAATCATCCATTGAATTTTTTGTAAAAAATTATTAAAAATCGAGGAAATTTATTTCCCGATTTTAATCCCCAAATTTAAGTATAGATATGTATTAGTTATTTTGGACATGTGTTATATTAAATTGTTTTGCTGTTAAATTGACAAAATTTTAATTTAAAATTTAAAAACTGTAGAAAAAAAAATAGCAAACTTCCATTTTCGAATGTAAACATAAGCATTTCATTTCAAAGGGTGATATTAGCACAATAAATATCCAACTAATATACTGATTAAAATGAAAATGATAAATATTCTATCATAATTTGAAGTCAAATTTGTTTTCAAGTGTCTAAATAAAGTATCTGATATAAGATACAAATATGATGCAGCGGAACAGATTTGATATGCCAACCCTTGTCGGGGAAAAAATGATCTCCAAGTTATCTAGCGAATATATTTAATTATTTTGAAAAATCATGGTTATTTTAACAGCGCATATTAAGAGAGCAGTCAATAATATGAAACGATATTTCGTACCATACATATTACGAAAATATAAATCTGGTATCAATATTTTTGTATTACGTTTTTGATCGCCAAACACAAAACAAGTAACTCGGACACCATGGACGTCCGAGTTTTGAAATTTAAAATTAAAAATTTATCAATTTGACAGCAAAATAACTTAATCTAACGCATGCACACAATAACTAATACAGATTTATAAGACCTAAATATGGGGATTAAAATCGGGAAAAAATTTCCTTGATTTTTAATATTTTTTTACAAAAATTCCACAGGACGGTTAACATAGGAAAACTTTTTCTTGGCCCCACAAATGATTAGTGACGCCACACTTCTCTTGAGTATAGCCATGATTTTTGAAGGGAAATTAATACTGCGCGAGATAAGTAAGCGATCCTTATTTCTCCAAAGACGAAATATCAAATCTGTTTCGAAAACTTCATAATAGTCGTCAAGCAAGTGAATATTGCTGGTGCAGTGAAAATCATTTCTTTAATATTTCCCTCTCGAGCATTTCTAAAAATTAATAATTCAAAAATAATTTTCCAGAAATGTAAGCAATTATTTTTCATTTTTTTTATTGATTATAATAATTTATTTAAAAGTATTTGTCGATATTATAAGTGCTAATGCTTAAACTTAATTCTACTTTTTTCAGTTATATGACTGTCACGTAATTTAGCGCATTTGGCGATTTGCACACATGGTTAAACCAGTGAATATTTGGTGGACCGCAATTAACATTAAACGTTTGAACCAGTGAGTTCCACTGATGAACCAATGAATTAAACATTTCTGATAGGCTAACTATTTGAATCATGTTCCCTTAAAGAATCAAGGAGACTTTACTCATTCAATTTTATTGCCTGCTTCTCCAGTCACTATATTTAAATGTTTTTTTTTTTAATTGAATATTTGAAAGTTTAAATTTACTTAGCGAACATTATCAGCAATTAACAATAATGACAAGTAGCTCAATATACAGCCGCTAAGGAAATGCAAATGACATTTGATTATTCGAGTTTCATTATACTGATTAGAAACATGGTTCATTTAAAATAAATTAAATATGTATTCCAATTGGAAATCTGCTTTTGTATAGGACTTCCTTGGCGATATTTAAAATTTGGCACCGCGATAGCTGGGATGTATCACACCAAAGTCTCTACGCTATTGCGACAACCTTCTAAATTCATCGCCAAAATCACAAAAAATATTAATGATCGCTATGGAGAACCATTACTAAAACAGTAACCATATTGCTTTGCGGACGTTAAATTTAAGAAAATAAAAAACACATAAGCTATTTATTTAATAAAAATGAATATTTTAAGAACAAATAAATTATAATAATAACAATAACAATAATTAATGCTATTATGACGTCAGTTTTATATTTTAAAAAATAATAAAAATTCAATCATGTCACAGGTTTCATTTTCCAATACATTTTATTCGCATGAGAAAGAAATGTTTCTTTTTATGTAAGAAATAAATGAATAAATAGATAAACAGTTAGTAAAAATTGTCAACATGTAATTTTATTATCATCAGCTTGAAATCTTAATTTAAATAAATAATAATTTTAAAAAATGAGAAAAATTGTATAAAACGTAATTTTTTGAAAATTCTATTAGGAATATCGAAAATATATGTTGCAAATATGCATTTCCTTTTATAGAAAAGAATTACTAAACTTAACGTGCCATAGTTTATACTGTACGTCAGACACAGACAGGCAAATTATTTCTTCTATTAATATAGATACCGTTTCGAAATTTGAAATTTAGCACTGAAATAGCTCAAACGTTCCTCGACAATGGCTTTACTTACGCAATAGAGATAGTCATCTTAGTACATCGCAAAAATGAAATATAAAAGATATAAATAGCAATAAAAATAAACCTAAGAATTAATGTATAAATAAGTAAAATGTCGTCATGGAGGTCCTTTAGCAATGCTGTATCTTAAAACTCGAATAAATTACTACGTCAGAAACGACAAAGAAAAATATTGGACGTTTCTGACGTAGTAATTTATTCGGGTTTTAATATTCCAACGCCAAGTCTCCTGTTATTAAATGCTGTATCTTATCTATTTACCTACACATTAATTTTTAATTCATATAATTTAAATTTTTCTACCTTTCGAAATTCCTTCTTTTTAGGGACTTTTCTTTAGAATATGCCTAATAAAAGTCACAATTTTATAAACAGTTATTAATATTGCCTCACAAACACATAAACTCATATAGCTGTTGTTTTTTCTATAACAATCCATTTTTAGCTAAAATTTGTTCGTCCGTGCGGAGCCGGACGGGTCAGCTAGTTATCAATAAAACTAAAAGAAAAATTTTGTTAAAACTCTTGTATTATTTCGCTTTACATTGAGAAGAACTAAAATTCGTTTCATTTTCTATCAACGAAATTTTGAATTTACAGGATATTTGCTTGGGATTTTTACATTAGTAGCTGAATACACTTATCTAATAAATTATGCAAGTAAAATGTTGTTAACGCTTGCGTATGAAAAATTAAAAATCATTCAGTATAAATAGTCATATTCCATTAGATATTTATTATAGACATTTTAGACAAAACGACGAATTACGATGATGTCTAAATAATTTTGTTTATGCATGTGGATATTTTCTGCTGATTAACGAAAGGTTTGAAACAACGTACTTAACAATCTGTAATAAAATATGGATATAAATGTAGCATAACAAAATAGTTATAGCAAACTTATTCTTGTTATTTATATTGAAATAATTTAAGATCCTTTATAGCTTTAGATTTATCTTTAAAAGTTATAGAAATATTCTGTCCGTTTAAGTATTAATTTTTCTTAGTTTCTTTTTAAAAGTATTAACATACATCATATTACAATCCCCCTTTCTTTTTTTTTTTTTTGTATTATTGAATATCTTATTTACTATTACAATGCATTAAAAATCAAGTTGATAATATTTATTGCTGAGCAATGAAAGATATAAAAAAATAAATAAATGTAATAACCTGTAAATAAATATGTATATATGTA
The DNA here is from genome assembly GCA_963930645.1 of Salticus scenicus. NCBI lineage: Eukaryota > Metazoa > Arthropoda > Arachnida > Araneae > Salticidae > Salticus > Salticus scenicus. The sequence continues at coordinate 360,666,480 of OZ005652.1, read as the reverse complement.
TGAAGTGTAATAAAATATTAATAAGGCCAGAAATCCAATTAAGTAAACTGTCGATTATATGTGTTAGGAATTGTCCGCGGGCACGAAAAGAAAGAGTGGGATCAAGAGAGAAAGTGTTTTCTCAACAAGAAATAAAAATATTAAATAACTTTTTTAAAAGAAAATAAATGTAAGGATAACTCTTTAAAGGGAAAAAAAAATGTAAGTATAAAAAAGTATAAATGTAAGTATTGCTTTTGTTTTATTTTTGTACAGTACAGAACGGTACCAAGAATGCCATAATTTTAATTTATTCAGAAGCTTTGTTAGTACTTGCTTTCTTTTTCGCCCCACTTTCCTTGAAGGATAATTTTCTTCTTTAATCGCAATTAGATATTGGAGATCATTTCACTCTAAATAAAGTGGTATGTATAAACAGCGGGTATTCAGAAGGCTCCGGCGTAGAATAAAATGTTTGCATGTCGTCAGTGGTACTGTTTAAAGCATAAATTATTTTACAAATTGTACCTTGGCTTCATGGTAAATGCACTATTTTGTTTATTGTCTTTGCATCTTATAGTATAAATTTTTATTGTTTGTATTACATTTCCCATGCAATACAATCACGTTTTCGGGAGTGAACATTTTTCATTTCATTAATCCCTCATTTCCAGTCTTTTTGCGACTTAGCCGAGATTTGCATCATCTGCGAAAACTGTGACACTCAATTCTACGGTTAATGGGAAAAATACTAGACTTTTTTTTTTTTTTTTTTGCTGTGAAACTACTATATGTAAAATTAAAAAAAAAAAAATATTTTTTCTTAAATAACATAGTTAATATGTCAATATGTCACAGTTTTTTATTAATGCTTTTTAACGCGTGTTCCGTTTGAATATTTTTTTTTAATTATTAAAATAGCATTGTCGATTAAATTAGCTTGAACTTAATTTGATTTTGAATTGATTTTCTTGCACGCCGGTATTCATAAAGAAAAGTGTGTATGTTTTAAAATTAAAATTTATTATGTTGCAGTTCAATTAGGATATTCGTCTTTGTTTTAACCAAATATTATTTCAGTATTTGTTTTAATTTAATGAAAAAGTTATTACTGAGATGCATTTTTCTTAATGTGTATTCTTACTCATTTCTAGAATAATAAGTTAAAAAAAAACCTACATTATTTCTAAATTTAAATTGAATCTTTCATTATTCCATATAAAAAAAGATACGTTAAAAAGATCAAACTTAAAAAATGAAAATTTTACATTCGAAATTTAATAACATGGTTATTAATTCAATATATACTAGCAGGCTTTGCCCGCTTCGCTGGTCACCATATTTAAAGGAAACTCTTTTCTATATAGTTTTATGAAAAAAAGAGAAAATAATAATACTGAAATCGCTGAAAAGTTCGCTTTGGGTTCCGCTACCTTCGGCAGCACCTTGTTTGCCTCGCATCCTGCGATACTTGTCCCTATTGCCTGCGACAATGACTTACCCGTGGGCTTCCATTTAGGTGCTTATCATATATGACAATTTCGATACGGACAGTATCGAAAATTTTGAAGTAGCCCTTTATATTTGAATCCTAGTTATATATGAGCAACATTATACTTGATGTACATAATATTTGCTTTCAAGTTATTCTCTATATCTATTTGATTTAATCGATTAACCATAGAATGACAGCAATTTCAAGCCGAATATAATGTTACAATATGCTATGATCGGCTACTTCTATCGCATGAGACAATTATTATTATTTTGTGGTTATATATACTTCATGCTTAGTTAATAGTAGTTGGTATATAGAAAAATAAATAAATTAATATGTAAACTTGATCATGGTACAGCCTTAATGCCCTTGGCGACTTTTAAATTTTTGTTGCCGTTTTAGACCAAAATATAATTTATGCGATTATTGTTCCTACGCAAGCGAAGTGTGACGTCACTGACCGTCCGTGGATGCAAGAAATGATTTCCAATGTTAATCGCCCATTGGACGTTTTGTAAAAAATGATTAAAAATCGAAGAAAATTATTTCCCGAGTTTAATTCCCATATTTGGGTACATATATGTTTTAGTTATCATGTGCATGTGTTAGATTGAGTTATTTTGCTGTCAAATTGACAAAATTTTAATTTTAAATTTCAAAACTCTGTCGTTCTTGGCGCTTATTGTATTTGGTGATCATAAACGTAATACGAAAATATACATGCCATATGTATATTTTCGTAATATGCATTGTACGAAATATTGTTTCATATTATTCATGGAACAACTATAGTTTTTCCCCTCAGCTAGATTTGGCGATTTTTCGTTGGCGATTATGACTAAATCATAAATCTAAAAATCATAAATCATATAGCATAAATGATAAAATCGTAAGCTAAACTATAAATCATAAATCATAAAATCATAAATCCAAAATAAATAGCATGCAGGCTGCCATATTATATCGCAAACAATCCAGAACGACATCGTTATCGTTCAAATCGGCGCCAAAGAAAAATCGCCAAATTCAGCTGAGGGGAAATACTATAGTTGTACCTTATTCATTACTGTCTTAAAATAAGTTGTTAAAATAACCATGATTTTTGAAAGGAATTAAATTATGTTCGCCAAATAATTTGGCGATATTTTATTTTTCTACCAAGGATGACCGATATCAAGTCTATTCCGCTACAACATATTAGTATCTTATATTAGATACTTTATTCAGACATTTGAAAACAAATTTGACTTCAAATTATGATAGAATATTTATCATTTCCCTTTCAATCAGTATATTAGTTGGATATTGTGTAAATATCATCCTTTGAAATGAAATGTTTGTGTTTTCAATCGAATATGGAAGTTTGGCATTTTTTTTTTTCTAGAGTTTTGAAATTAAAAATTCAAATTTTGTCAATTTTACTACAAAAATAACTTAATCTAATGCATGGACATGATAACTAATACATATCTATTCCTAAATACGGGGATTAAAATCGGGAACTATTTTTCCTCGATTTTTAATAATTTTTTACAAAAAATCCAATGGGCGTTTAACATAGGAAATATTTTTCTTGCATCCACGAACGGCCAGTGACGTCATCACTTCGCTTGCGTATTTCTTTCTATCTGTTCCTTGGCGAAAAATGTCCGATCTACTTCAGCATCAAAATTATAAAAAATTGTCAAGAATTATCAATAAGAAAATACCTTTAATATATTGCTGAATTAGCGTTCATGCCAAGCGTGTTTCATCCGCCATACTAAAAAAAAAAAAAAAAATCTGAAGTTGAGGTGTATAAAAAAATGCTGTGAAATAAAATTCAGAAGAAATATGTTAGATTTGTAATATTACTATTTTATTTTAAAATTATAAAGTGTCATTTTCTCATCGACCAATTTAACATTTAGTAATTTCTTATTTTTCGCGTGAAAGCATATATTTCATTTTATGCTGAAAACAATAAATAAATATATCTCGTTAACTTTTTTTGGCAACAATTAAAAATTTAAATGGCTTATATTAAGTCAATATAAGTCAATAAGTTTATTATTTTCATATTTTAATTAATTTTAAAGATTTTTTCAAATTTTTTTTCCTAAACCATCCCTGACCTATAAGGAAAAAAACAAAAAAAAGAATGATCGAAATCGGTCAAGCCGTTTACGATTTTATAAATAACATACAGACAAACATTCATTTATATATATATATATATATATATATATATATATATATATATATATATATATATATATATTTAATTCTTCATTTTTCATTTTAAAATTATATGACAAATTTTTAACATTTTTAATCATCACACAATAAAATTAAGTTATAATTAAATAAATAAATAAATATATATATATATATATATGGAATATGTATACATACTGGAAAATGTATAATTATAATGTATTTTTAATGAAAAAAAAAAAAGATAAAGTTTACAAAAATAAATTTGTTTATTTCCTTTACAACGATTATACAATTTACCTTTATCCTTTTCCGTAATTTTTATTTCATATTCACGTAACATACTTATTCCAAAAACAATTACAATTATGTTATTTATTTTGCTTTCTTTTAAATAATTACATTTTGTATTCTTTTGGATTATACGTTTTCTAATTTGCGACTATAAAGAAAATCACCAAACACTTAAAACAGCCTTTCATAAAATATGAATTAAATTAACATAACATTTGTTTAAGTTTGATGTAGTTATTTTTGCGAAAACGAATCATTTTAATAAATTTGTCTTTCACTTTTCATTAAAAATCTGTTTTTATTTCTCTAAAAAATCAATTCATTTAGAAAACTAATTTTTTCTTTAAAATTTGATTTTGTTATCCATAATCATATGAAGTTTGTTTTCATTTCTCACAAGAGAACTACAAAAAAAAAAAAAAAAAAAAAAAAAAAGTCTGTTAAACAAACAAATTTTTTCTTACTCAAAAAAAGTCTGTTATCCTTAAAGATTAAAAACTTTAAATAAACACTAAAGATTTAGAAGTAAAAGAAAATGGCGAATAAAATGGTATAGAAACTGAAAAACATTTTTATTGGATAAAAAGCAATTTTAAAATATTAAATAAAAATATATCTCTTTAGGGATTTGTCTTACTCAGTGTTTTGGATTCTGAACAACTAAATATTTTTGCTGTATTCTTTTTAAATTGGAAGAAAATCTAAACTAAAAGGAATATTATAAGCATTAGACTTAAAATATTTAAGAGTTTAAACAAATTTTAATTCGCCAATAATAAACTTGAGCGGATTGGATTTTCTGATTTGCTAGATCTATGTATTTGTAAAATCTACTATACAAAATGCGTCTAAGATATTAAAATGGCCAAAAGCTTTACTTGTTACATTTCAGAGTTGATTGTTTAGATGCATAATATTTTCAAATTTTCAATTGATTCTAAACAAACAAATTAATATTTCATTAAAGATTTGTTTGTAAGTCACTCATTTTATAATATTTTATTCTGTTGCCAATAATGGAAACGAATGTGTGATAATATGGTGTGGTCATGAAAAGCATTTTTCAGTGTTTCCATATAAATATCATTATACGTATTCAGGTTAGGAACAATTTTGTAGTTTCGACTACAAACAATTTTTAAACACTTAAATGTATGATTGTATTTTCTGTGATAGATAAAAAAAAAAAGTTATGATTTCTGTCCTACTAATTATTTATTGCAACATACATTAAAAAAAGGTAAACATTACAATTAAAATTTTAACAGAAAACGACTGAAAAACTTTTATCTTTAGTTTTAGGTAAAATAAAACAAGCAAATGGAAATGATAAAAAGGCTATTTTATGCATGCATTTTAATGACTAATATTATATTATTTATTGGCAAGTGCTTTTTGTGCTGTATCACTTTTTCTTTATTAGAAGTATTCATTATTAATTTTTTTTTGAAAAATAAATCAATTTGAAATAGAAAATTATTTTAAATTTACAGTAAACTTATAGAAATGCCTAAGAATGTAATCTATTAAAAAAAAAGAAAAAGAAGAAGAAGTTACATGCGATTTTATGCATCAGTTTTTGAGTTAAGTGTTCGTAAAACTTGCACCACATACGTTTAAATGGATTAACCTTTTCTAAAATTACTCAAAACTTGTTAAAATATTATAAAATATGTACATATATCAAATCCAGAAGTTATAAATTTTCCTAAATGCAATAGGAATCTTTATGAACACAGAAGTAAGTAAAAATCAATACATATTTTATGGAACTGATTTGCTTGTAACTGAATATATGAAAAGTATGGGGCTGTAATTAAAGACATTTAAACTTAAAGGGAGAAAATATAGAATAAATTGTTTGTATAAAGTTGATTTAATGCAGTTGATTTAACACTTTTCAACAAGGTTGAAAAGAGTTAATGACTTCTGTTTGTCTGTCCGCGCTCTAAAAATAAAATATATTATTAAAGTTCACTGTCGGATGTTCCCTATTGAAAAAAGAGATAATATCTCTACTGGTTTGTGTACAGGGACACCCGAAAGTATTCCAAAGCGTTGTGCTCTATGAGAAGTATTTCTATAAAGCATATTTGTATACCTTTATTGTACACAAATCTTAATGAAATTGAAATAATGTTATTAAAGTTCACTGTCGGATGTTTTATATATAAAATGAAGTAAATACCACTACTGGATTGTGTGCAGGGATACCCGAAAGTATTCCAAAGCATTGTGGCCTATGAGAGGTATTTCTAAAAAACATATTTTAATGCTTTTATTGAACACAAATCTTAATGAAATTGAAATATATTATTCAAGTTTACTTTCGGATATTTCATATATAAAATGGAGTAATAACCACCACTGGTTTGTTTACAGGGACGCTCGAAATTATTCGAAAGCATTGCGTTCTATGAGAGGTATTTCTATAAACCAAATTTTAATAACTTCGTTCGAAGCTAATTAAATGGAACTATGTTATTCATATGCACAAAATAATGCTTTCCATAGAATACACTATGATGAGCATTAGATTTACTGATCCACGCAAAAATATTCAGTACATTAAGGGCTATTAATACAGTTTGCTGGAATTGCACTTCCGTTTACATTAAGCGTTTGTAACACTTTATAACAACATTTAAGTGTGAATATGATTTGAAATTGTGTATCTGTCTATCTGTACGTGTACCTGTCTGTCCGCACACTGACTCCCATAAATACTTATGAAGTTTCTTGAAACTAATATATGTTATTCAAGTTAACTATCGATGTTCCCTATTGAAAATGTAGTGAATATCTCTACTGGTTTGAGTACAAGGACACCCGAAATTATTCCAAAGTATTGTGTTCTATGAAAGGCATTTCCATAAACCATTATTTTAATACCATTAAAGTACATGAATCTTAGGAAAATCGAAATGTGTTATTAAAGTTCATTATCCGATGTTTCCTATACAAAATGGAGTTAATTCAACCAATGGATTGTGTACAGGGGCACTGAAAATTATTCCAAAGCATTGCGTTCTTCAAGATGTATTTCTATAAACCAGATTTTAATAACTTTACTTTGCACTAAATTGAAATATATTATTCATATGCACAAAAGAATGCTTTCTACAGAATATAGTATGATTAGAATAACTTTTACAGGTCCACTTCAATTGCATTAAGAGTTGTTAGTAAAAATTTGCTGGAATTGCATTTTCGTTTACATTAAGCGTTTTTAAATCTTTCTAACAATTTTTAAGTGTGAATATGATTTTCATTTGTTTATCTGTCTGTTTGATTGTCTATCTTTCTATCTGTCTGTCTCCCGCGCCCAGCGTCCGTAAATATTTTCAGATAAAAAAAAAAAAAATATATATATATATATATATTAATGAAGTTCACTATGGAATGTTCCCTACTTAAGCTGACAATAATTGCTGAAAAAAAAAAAAAAAAAAACCAATACGTTGCGGTTTAGGATAGATGTCTTTAGAAATCACATTTAAATAACTTTCTACTGTTAAAATCATAAAGAAATTGGCATGCATTGTTAATATTCTAAAATAATGGTTTGTATAGAATATGATATGATTAGCCTTCAGATTTACAGGGATACACTAAAATATTCAGATACATTAAGGACTGCAATTATAATCTAACGGCTGGATTTTATTTTGCATTAAGGCTTTTTAATACTTTCCAACAATGTCTATGAGTGGTTTTAAATTCAATAAGTCAATTTGTATACTTTTCAGTCCTTCTGTTTCTCTACTGTGCGATAATATAGGTAAAGAATATTGAAAGTTATACGATACAAGTACTTACTTTTGAAAAGTGTTAATAATCAACGTATACTGCATGATTTTCCCTTCTTATCTTAATATTAATAACTATTATTTATAAATGTTTAAATATAATTGTATCCACGTAAAATAGTCTACTTGAGATTCTAACATTCGATAAAGTTTGTAATTATAAGATTAATACTTCACTGGAATATTTCCAACTTTTACGTTGCATATATATCTGATGTATATATATTTAAGATATTTTTACTTATATTTATCATATTCAATACTTTTCTATAGATATTAGAAGTAAGTACTTTATTTGTTACAATTTTCTACTCAAAGTTTTCGATGGATTTACATTTTCGAGATGATCTGAACACGACTTGACCATTTTTAGAAACTGATTGTCTGTCTGTTGAAAAGAATTTGTGGGCACTACATCTTAATAAATAATCTGATATGGCACTCCAGAACTTTCGCTTATCCAGAATTTCAATACTATAAAGGCATATTGCAGATTAAAGGATAAAATATAAGAAGTTCTTTATATAAACCTACGTAAAAAAAAAAAAAAAAAAAACAAGTTAGTTCTAGCAACCATTTTATTTGATAAATAATTTTATGTGCAGGGATTCTCTGACCCCTCATCTTCCCCACCTGAATACAGTGAACCTAAAGTTATATAGAATTCAACGCTGTTAATAAACTTATAAGACTGTTACAATTTGTATGGACAATTTTTACCAGCACGTGTTTTACTCTTCATGAAACTTTTCAATTATAAACCTCATATGAATTTCAAAATAGAGAATTTAAATTGCTTGAAATTATTTGTTTGTAAGTTACACCTATAACAGACATACTCAACGCTCAACCATTAAAAACTTTATAGTCAGGGTCCCAGGTCGCGCTCATCGACCTAGCCGTTCGGAGTTTTCCGTGGTTTCCTCCGAAACTCGCGTAAATACGGGCTAGGACCCCTTAGAAAGACCCCCACGGAGGGCATTCCCCCTATAGGCCTAGGACACATAAGGAGTCAATCGGCCTTAATCCTCCAACCAACCAACTTTATAGTCAGGAAACCTCAAATCTCGTAATTGTACAAGAAACAAACATTGAAAATTTAACTTAAAAATTATTTTATTTATAATATGAGTATGAGGAATTAATTTTAAAAATGTAATAAAGCACTTCAATCAATTACAATAAATAAAAAAGAATGATTTTGGTTATTTATTTGTAACCTGTATATCTTTCATAAATTATACACTCACAACACTGTGTACTTTAATATAGTCTTATATTAATAACATATATATGAACATGAAAAGAACTTAAACCAATAATTATCCCACTAAATTTCATTTCTTTTGGGCAGCCCTGTAAACATGTCGTTAATGATTTTCACACCGAATTCTACACGAAACATGGTTTTATGCTTATGAAAAATATATGTTTATTTTACGTTGCTTAGTGCTGCCTGTATATGTTAAACTGTATCCACCGAAAATTTCACCCATATTCGTAATGTATTTGAATTACAATCTTGGGTGTCCCTGTACAAGAACCATTAGCTTCATCTCAACGAAAATTTTAGTGCAGCAATACCTATATGACACTGATTTAGAATACCGAGTTTGGACTTACTGCTATTACTTGTTCTTGAAATATGCTGATAAGAGACACACAGACTAACTGCTAAAAACATGTTTTTCGAGTTCAGGCCACCTCAAAACGTGTAAAAATAACAAAAATTCGATTTTGAAAATTTGATCCCAAAAGAATACTTTTTGTACCAAATGGTTAAGAAAAGGCAAAAAATGTATTTATTCCCAGAAAAGTTGTATTTGTTTGAACCTTAACATAATTTTGCGCTGATTAATTTTTTGCATATGTAGCCTGTCAGACGAGAATGTTACAGGTTTTCGTCGTTTTTCCGAGATAACAATATCTGAGCTTTTATAATTACACCAAATTAGATATATGAGATAACTTTAGAGAAAATATTATGTTGATCTATGACATGGCTCTGTTTAGCCACACTTTTCGTGGTGTGTTTCTTGATGTCTTTGTTTATATGGCATGGAATAATACGAACTTGATATGTAAAATGCTTATTCTAAAAAATCATGCTAAGTAAATTTCGGAGGATATTATTCGACAGATTGCCTTTTAATACTATGCAACTCTTTTAAAAAATTTTCAGCTAACATATTTCATACGTGATATCAGGTGGATATAACCATATGAAACTTGATACGTAAGATGCATGTATAAAAAATTGCGACATTTTCATTTTTGGGTATATCACATGAGAAGTGGAGCTGACATTATTAATTTTCTGTGTTTTTCCATATGGCTACAACATAGCGTCTCTTTATTATAAATGTATCGAACTGTATAAGTGAAATGTTTATTCTAAAATGTACGTTGATTATAGTTTTGAGCAATTTAATTGGTAGATGACACGGCAGATGATGTTAAATAAAATGATCAGAAAATCTTCTGAAGTTTTTGGAATGAACAGGGTCTAAATAAAATATATATATATATAAAAAAAAAAAAAATGTAATGCAATTATATACTTTTACCTTCTCTAATTTGCTTTCTAAATTTCTGGTTTTCTTTTTTTCTCTATATATGATGGTATCTTTTTTTGCATGCTGTTTCAAGTTGATGCAGTAATGTGGTCAAATTTTTATAGCCTTCTGTAATGTATACTGCTCTTAGAGCATACAGAGGGATTTTGGCGTGAGGGGACTGCAGACTGATGACTGTAGAAGTCATCCAGTTTTACAAGAAATTACTACTAATTAAATAAGTTAAATTTTAACTTCTTTGATTCGTAATTTTAATTCAATAAAACGTGACAATGAATCTTGTGATTACTAGGTATTTCTAAAGACTTCACATCGAAAACGGATCTTTGTTTTTGAGTTTTCTTCTTAAACACATATTTTATTTTATTAAAATTTTTAGAAATTTTTTTAAAGTTGATTAACCTTTACAAGAAACACTAATAAATTTTCAACCAGTATAATTTCTAAAATATCATTTATTAAGATAATTAAGTACACGATTTAATGTTAATAACAGAGCTTAAATATTATGCTTAAAACATTATAAAAAATGCGAAAAAATATACAACCAAATGTAACACATAAACTACTACTCTATTTTTATATTATTAAAAAATAAATTCAAGAACTGACAGCTTCATTGTCTTTGGAAAAATAAGTTCATTATTTTTATGCATGATGTATCTGTGTTTATAATGTGCATATTTTTTAGAAGCTGTAATTTTTGATAAAGAATAAAAACAGCATATTTCATTCCATTTTTAAATAGAACTTTTTTTCTGATAAAAATAGCTTCACTCCGTAGTAAAATCATTTTTCAAGAAAATAGTTTACTTAGAGATAGATTTTTTTGAATATTCGCACCTTTTATTTTTCCCCAGAAATTTTAGCTTCATTGATTACTCAAAAGCCTCAAGCTATCTAACTTAACGGCAATGTAGGCGCTGTTTTTTATATTCTTAGTTTTTATTTTATTTTTTATAGAGCGTTTAGTCTTTTTCTTTCAGTTGCAGTGTATTTTACAGCACTATACACAGCGAGTAGAATTTGTTTATAAAAAATACTGATGCTATAGCCGCCGGGTTTTTCTTCTTTTCACATATTTCATATTATTTAAGGCATGTTGAGTTAAATAAAGAAAACCGAAATGTTCTTGAAAGGAGTTTTTTTCTCTCTTTTTTACTAGTTTTCGTGAAAATAGATGCAGCTGGTGGTATGTTGTGAAAATTCATTATAAAGAACGTATTACATACAGAATATTTATATTACTTGAAAAAAAAAAATAATAATATGTTTTTGTAAGCTTTTTTTTATGTTATTTATGTGTGTGTTTATTTCATAAACGGATGATGTATTGTATTTTAGTAAGTAAATTGTGTGGTAAATTGTGTGGTTATTATTAAGTAATAAAAATACAAAAACACAATATATGGGAATTTGTTAAGTTTTATATTGAGGCTAGGTTCTGACTATATTCTCATCTATTTTTTTATTGCAAGGTTATTACAAGGTTTTGAAAGCTGCCATAAGAAATTAAAATTATTTAAAAAATGGAACACTTATAAAAGTTATTAATAACGCGTTAGTAAGTTCTCAGAAATCTATACGAATCAAGGGAGGCTGCTTAAATCTTGCAAACTGGCAACTTTTGTGCGGCAAACTTTTTGCTTAAGGAAACCCAAACATAGAAGTCCAATGGAGTGAGATCTGGCGATCTAGATGGCCAAGGAATTGGTCCATTACGACCAATCCGTCGCGGATACTGCTAAGTCAAGAAGTCCCGAACGGCATTGGAAGAATGTGCAGGGGCCCCATCATGTTGGAAAATGATTTCCGCTCGTTGGGGTACAGGAATGACATCAAGTAATCATGGAAGATGATGTGTCAGAAACTCCAAATATGTATTGTTTGTCAAATGACCTTGGAACACATGCGGACCTATCAAGCGATCGCCAACCACTCCAAGCCAAACATTTAAGCTGAATCGAAAATGGATTTTGTTGAGCGTAATGATGCCAGTTATGTAAATCATGCCATCCCGAATGAAAAGCGACTCATCTGTCCACAGTATCGTTTTAAGGAAATGGTGTTCCTCAATATCTCGCTCTAAAAATCATCGGCAGACTGTTACCCGCTTTTGGAAATCTGAGCGGCGTAATTCTTGTACCTCAGTGAAGTGGTATGGATGATACTGGTTTTTGCGCAACACATTCATCATTTTACTTTGGGAGATTCCACCTTCTCTCGCAAGTATGCGTGAACTCATATTTGGAATTTCCTCCACTCAGTCGAGTACGGGTTCCTCAGCGGTGGCGGAGCGGCGATCATGACCCCTTTCGTACAACCTACCGAACGATCCACTCTCCCTAAGCCTTCGTCGAATTGCGGCAAATACAGCACGGTTGGGCGCACGACGACGTGGATAACGTAGACGGGTATTCTTCTTCTGCTCTCCGAGAGTTACCATCGCAAAATCCATACACAAAATGCCTATCCGCGTACTCTTCATTTGTAAAACTAGGAATATCTGTTTACAGGTTGGAAAGTATGACAATTTGATCCCTGTGATGACTTCAAATGGAAGTAAAATTCAGAAGGGTAAACAAAAAGGTATATAATTTCAATATTAATTTACAAAAGTAGAAGAAAAGAAGTTCTACGGAATAAGCACCAACTTGGTTATTTCGTACCAATGTAGGAAAACATACTAAGTATGAACTAAGAGAGAGCAAGTAGACGTGAGAACAGCGTGAAAAGAATCGGCCAAGCTGAGGCAAAGTCCAGAAAATGCTAAAGCAATAAGCAGCATAAAACGTAAAAGAAGCTGACGAGCTAATGAGCTGTTACAGATTGACTCGCCTTTTGTACCCGCGAGTGGGATGCGCGCGCAGGAAGGTTGAAATACATCTGAATATCACCAAGAGTCCATATGCAGATAGTCACGAATTTGCATACGTTCCATTTACTTACCATCGTTTCGTTTGCCGAAGTTCGACGAACGCCGTTTTCAGTGATGTATTGCAAACAAAAGGCTAAATTTCTCCTGAACTAGAACACCGATATGTTTTATTGTGGGCTCATTCTAAAGCTTGTGGAATGTAGAAGTTTTTGGTAAATGTGACCGATTGTAACGGTGTTTGCAGGATCTTGAACGGTGTTTCTTGAACGGATCTTGAACGGTGTTTGCAGAATTGCCGATTAAAGTATTTGATGACAACTCGATTTTAAACTTCGCCAATATTTTAGCGCTTGCAGCTCGCCGTCAAATTAAGGTAGCCTAATGTAAATGGTGTCACCCGATAGGAGCTTTTCTGCTCTTTCCAAATATGTGCTTATTTTGTGCGTAAGTCTTTCAGAAAGCTCACAAATTTGGGTTTTTTCAGACGGGATGAAAAAAAAACCAGATTTTTCTTGTATCTACCATAACTCGAAAACGATTAGAGATAGGACAGGGTTTCTATGGTGTTTCATGCTTCCCATGGGCTGTTCTATCACCTCCTTTCGTTTGGCAGATTATGTCAAACTCACCCTGTATATATATATAACTTACGGAAGTAAAATGCATTTAAAATACGCTAAAAGATTATTTTTATTATTATTTTTCCTATGAAAAGTTTGAGGAAGGAACAAATAAATATATTAAATAACAAAAATATGAAATTCTTCTTAAAAATCAATGAACTTTGAAAAGTTAAGAACTATTAGATGAGAACTATTTAAAAATTAATTTCAGAAAATTCTAATAACTATTTAAAGATGTGTGTAAAAAAAAAAAAAAAAAAAAAAAAAAAAAAGAAATTTAAAAGTTACCTTTTTTTTTGCAGCAGAAAAACAAGACATGCATCCTTAATTCCAATCTCGACTAGTTATTCTAATTACACTCATAGACAAAATAATTAGCGCACCAAGAAGGAGTCGTCAAAATGAAACGACATTTTACATACGTAATGACTACTTTGATATAAGTAAATGATTAGAACATCAAAGAAAAAGGATAATTTATTTCAGAGAAAAAGGAAAAAGAACGGAGGATTTAATACCCTGTTGGACCCCCTCTAGCGCGAATGCACGATGCGATACGATCGGGCATTGAGGCATACAAGTTCTGTATGATGTCTTGAGACATTTCGTTCCATATTTGCTGTTACCTTGCCTCTAGTTCGTTCAAACTCGTGGGATGCCCAACTCGCCGTCCCAAATGATCCCAGATATGCTCGATTGGAGACAAATCTGGGGATCGGGCAGGCCAAGGAAGGGTAGTAACAGTGCGGAGACAGTCTTGTGACAGCTTTGCCCCGAGCATTGTCTTGTTGAAAATGGCTCCTGGGAGCCGTTGCATGAGTGGCAACACATGTGGTTGCAGGATGTCATGGACATACCGTTGGGCTGTCATGGTGCCATGGATCAATACTAGGGGTGACCGTGTATTGTAGGCAATGGCACCCCATACCATCACACCAGCTGTGGGAGCGGTGTGTCGCTGTAAAGCAAAGGCAGGATTGAGGCATTCACCACGGGGTTTCCACACACGAACACGATTGTCATCACTGCTGAGATTGAATCTGGATACGTCGCTAAAGATGACCTGGTTCCATTCCGCTGCAGTTCAGTTTCCTCGTGCGCGGCAAAACTCCAAACGGAGGCGTCGATAGGTGGGCGTCATGGGCAGCACACGTAATGGGCGCTGCGATACCAAAAGTCCTTCAGCCAGGAGCCTTCGTATGGTTCGAGAAGACACAGGGGCCCCTAGTGAAGGTGCTACCTGTGCCTGGATGGCGGCCAATGAAGCAGTTGGCTGTACGCGTGCATTTCTTACGATGTAGCGGTCTTCTCAACGAGTGGTCTGTCTTCGTGTACATGACATCTCTCCGGTCCACTGGTCCCAACACTTCCTCACAACACAATCAGAGCGTCCTAATTGACGAGTTACTCGCCTATCTGACCACCCAGCTTCCATCATGGCGATGATTCTCCCCCTCTCAAACTGCGACAGCTGCTCATATTGTCTTCGAAAACGACGTAATGGCATGTCTACCTTAGCTCTTCTTTTGTAAACGATTCAGCACACTCAAATAAGCTTTGGTTACCTTTTTTATACTCCACAGAGAACGACGTTAAACGCCCTATACCGGCTATACGTAATGCGCAATCACGCTGCATTTCTAATCATTTGCATATTTCCCCAACATGTACATTCATGCCAAGTTTCGTGACGATCCCGCAATTATTTCTTGATGCGCTAATTTTTTTGTCCATGAGTGTATTTTGTACAATTATGAATATTTGTGTATGTTGGAGAGAAATTGTTGTTTATATTTAAATTACACACATTTTTGTTTTATTTACGTATATAAATAGATGTGTAATTTTAATTACAACAGTGTAGTTCTTTAATTTTAAGTAATTCGTGGCTGAAATAATTAATACAAATTTGGGAAATAAAAAAAAATCATTTCTATAATAATTTTTTTATATTTAATTTCGTATCAAGAGCAGTTACATTTACGACTGAAGTTTTTTTTTTCTCATCACATTATAGAAATACAGAACATTGATTCAAAACAAACTGAATCCTGAAATTTTTCGATCACGGTTGTTTGACGTTTTGAGGTAAGAGGAACTTGAAAATTATAGAAGGGATAACAATATGGTTATTATTTATTTATTTATTATTTAATGAGGTAAAAATTAAAAACTAGAAATATAGGACCATTGTGCGCAAAATCTCTTACAAATAAAATTTTTTATTTTCGATTGCTGTTTAATTTATCGTTAATTTAAACATTAAGAAAAAGTTTTTTATTAAATAATGTTATCGTGAGATGCTTCCTTAAAATTTAAAAATTCTAAATAATAGTCATCGAAAGTTTCTTAAAATTTCAAAATAACACAATGGATATTTTTACTTTGCAAATGAAAATTAATGCCATTATATACTCACGCATATATTTTATTGGTATTCTTATAAGAATCATTTTAGAAAAGTTTTCAATATTTTTCTTAAAACTTTACAAATAATAATGTACTTTTAGGATTATCATAGCTGTAATTATTGATGCACTTGAAAAATGTATTTGTAATTAGAACACAAAAATAAATCTAAGCGGATGTCACCTAAAACTGCATTTCGCTCTGTGTTCCTTTCTTAAAGCTTAGTTTTTAAAATACATACATAATGATATTCTTCCTGAAGAAAAAACACTTACACGAAGGAAATAGCACCAGACATTTTCTGATATATTAGAAATTCACAGAGCCCAAGATGTTATCAAAGTAATATGCATCACTTGAGATTTTTTTTCGAAAAACAAAGTTTGTTTGATTATTTTGTTATTTTGACAAAATTTGTAATTTCTGTAGAAAATGCAAGTCTTATGCATTTATTATTATTTTTTTCTTTGAAAAAAGAAAATAAAATATTTTGAGTCTTTGAAAATAAAATATTTTGAGTAATTCAAATTACCACTGTGCATAAAAATATATTTATTATAATAAATAGAATAAACCTTTATTTCAAGCATGAAATTCTATATTTAAATGATAGCATTACCAGGAAATTTCTAGCAAATGTTCCCCACCTACAATAAAAAAAAAAAAAAAAAAAAAAAAAAAAAACGTTTTATTTCGTACATTAGTGTCAATGTTTTAAGAAAACATCAATATCAATTATTTAAAAAATTTTAAGTAGCGGATCGTAAGTTTCTGATGTTTCAATAAGGAAAGATGGCTCTCTATCGGAATTTGAACAAAAAAGATAACATTCCGAAATCGTAGGGAGGCGGGGCGGGGCGTGTGCTCGAAATTGTATAGTAATTCAATAAAAATAATTTATAAATTATATTTATGAATCGTGATAGAAACTATTCTATTAATATAAGATGTAATCCATTTCGTAGAATTTCTTATCGAAAAAGCGTAAGTTCTGAAGTGCAGTACACCTAACAGTTCTTTTTCGATTTTTAAGAATGGATTTTTTAATCAGAGTTTTAAAGGGCTTTTTATACTTTCTGAAATCATGCTGTGTTATACATAAATAAATGAATAGGAATATACAGACCTGTTTATTATGAAATGCTAGGTAATATGTTATTTACTGTAAAGAACATAATAATAATATTAACAAAGAACATAATAATATTAATAAAAGCACCATTATTCTGCATAATCATGCTTGTTAAAATACATAATTACTTTTTACATGAATATTCATTAGTTATAACTTAGTTTGTAATTAACTTTTCCTAATTAGGTTTCCTTTCAGTTGCTAATATTAGATTATATTTAATCTCAGAACGCAAAAAGAAAAAAAAAGCTTCAGACGACAAATTATAAATTTTAACAGTATTAAACTTGTTAATGGTATTTCGATAATTTACATTATTTTTAAATATTACTGTAAAAATAAATCATTTTAAAAGCAATTTTTCGTGAATAATAATTTGAATTTGTTAATTAATTTGAATTGAATGCGATTTTGAAATCGATGTGAATTTTTAATGGAAATACTCTACTGGCCATTAAAATTGTTAAACCAAGAAGGAATGATAATAACGGAATGAAATTTGTAGGAAATATACATTGTAGTAGGAAGAACAATTGATTAAATTTTCAGGAAATTTGGAGTAATATGTACTGAGAAAATAGTACATAAAGCAGCGACTTCTGTGAGCAATAACAGCACTTATCTGCCTAGGCATTGAATCGAACAGCGATTGGAGGAAATGTACGGGTAGATCACTTCATGAAGCTTTAATAAGATGCCACAATTTATCGATCGAAGTTACTGGTGAGTGGTGGGGGGTCAGTCGTTTTTCAGCGATTAAACAGCCATTATCATTTGTGCGAGTTCAGGAAAACGCGCAGGCCAGAGCAACAGTCGAACACATTCTTTATCAAAGAAGGTCCGGACAATACAAACAACATGCGGTCGTGCATTATCCTGCTTAAATTTTACGCTACGGAGGCCTCGAATATAGGGCAGAGTGGCGGACCGTAACTCATCAGAAATTTAATGGCCGCTCTTCAGAGTGCCAAGAATGCGAACAAGAAGTAATTGAGACATGTATCCAATGGGAACCCATAACATGATTGCAAGTGATGAACAGTATGACGATGTCGAATCCCAGCTGGCAATGTGCATTATTCATAACGCCGTTAAATACGGATAATGCAATCTTGATTCTGTAAACAGGATTCTGATTTGTCTGAAAGGTGACTTCACGCCATTCCTGCGTCCAGGTTCATCGTTGATCACAGATTAAAGGCGCCCATATCAGTATTGCAGTTTTGAGGGTAGTCAAAAATTTGGTAGCTACATACTGGGTCACCACCTGGATTGATGGTATGTGTTACCATTGAATACACGTCCCGAACACCTCTTGTTTTCATTCCCGCCACTCAGAATATCAGCCATTACATTTCTGACGAGTTAAGGCCCATCGCTCTGCCCTATATTCAAGGCTTCCGAAGCGCAACATTTAAGCAGGAAAATGCACGACCGCAGGTTGTCCACATTGTTCGGACCTTCCTTGATACAGAATGAGCCCGACTGTTGCACTGGCCAGCGCGTTCTTCTAATCTCGTACCAATAAAAACGACTGTTTAATCGTTAAAAAGCGACTGTCCCCCACCACTCACCAGTAACTTCGATCGATGAATTGTGGCATCGTGTTAAAGCTTCGTGAAGTGCTCTACCCGTACATTTCATCTAATCGTTGTTCGTTTCAATGCCTAGTAAGTACTGTTATTGCTCACAGAAATCGCTGCTTTACGTGCTGTTTTCTCAGTACATATTACTTCAAATTTCCTGAAATTTTAAGCAATTATTCTTCCTACTATAATGCATGTGTTCAGAAATTTCATTCCGTTTTTATTACTCGTTTTTTTGGTGTAGCAATTTTAATGGCCAATAGTGTACTTGGTAGGACTAAAACATTATTGCCGCATGTGTAAAATTTGTAACGTAATTGCACGCAGGTTATTAAGCAGACTTACTGGCTATTAAATAAACTTGCATTTCAGTTACAATATTTTAGATATGATTCTATTATTTTTTTATCCTAACTGACTTTTTATAATATACGTCATTTTCGCAAGAATACTGAATGTTTTCCAAATGTCAAAAGATTGAAAGTCGACAAAAACGAATTAGTTTATGACCTGTAGACTGAATTTTACAGTAGCCACCAACAGCTGTACTTTATGTATTTTCAATATGGTCTTTACAACTGTCACTTCATTTACGAAATGGATAGTGGAAAAAAAATATTTTCATTTTCTAACTGTATAGATTAGTGAATAAGAATGGTCACATAGAACTCTGATAAATATTAACTTAAAACATAAAGCTGTGATTTGTTTCACAAAAAATTTGTACATATTACCATACAAACAATTACCACTGTGTGTCATGGTGGCAGGATTGAAAAGGCGCTCGCCTTGAAATCGGTTGGTTTTTGGTTCGGATCCAGACTCGGTAAATGGAATTCTTTCTTGTAAAAATGATTGACATTTTATTTACACTTAAGGAGATGCTAAAATCTATTTCTAACAAAGAAACGCCACATTATTTATTTATTTATTTATTTATTTTTTTATTTTATTTATGTGAAAAAAAAATATTTGTGATCAGTAATGGTTGCCTAATTCAAAAACTGAGTGGCCAAGTATGGAGGAATTTCAGACACTTGAAATCTGTGAAACGATGTGCTCTTTAAGATATTTAATAATAATAGATACACACGTCACTTTTGTATAGATAAATAAGATAGATAAATTAATGCATCTTAAAACTGAAAACCAAATTTCAGGCACATTTGTGTCTGAATTTCAGACACTTCCATTTATAGAAAGCATTTCATCCACGCAACTACTTTATATATTTTCAATTTGATCGTTACAAATCGTATGTATTTCCAGTTTGTGGTTATATTTTAGTTAATATAAATAGTCGCATACAATATGAATTTATCGACTCTTTGGAGTTTATAAAGAGCATATTATAAAGACGATGCTTTATTAACCCCTTGACTGTCCTGGGTGTATATAGGCAGCTTCCTGAAGTATGTTCTTTTGTATTGTACTGCAACCAATGTAGCTAATGACACGGTTTGACAATTCAATAAAATAACCTTGAAAGCGATCTGGACAGTGCTTTTGAAATATTTACTCATTTCAGAGTTGAAAGAGAATGATGGAACTTTGAAGCGAATCTCGTAAACTTTCGTCGGCAGGTAAGGATTTAATTACGATTTATATTAGAGTAATATAAGAACCAAAAATGTTCACTCATTTTTCGGAGATGTAAGGAAGTTAATGATCAAGACTTGAAGTCGAAAAACTCTCTTTATAATGCAGGCAAATTTTTGATTCAGTAGGTATGCAGTTAATCCTTTAAGGTTCATTACTTAATTTATTTTAAAAATTACTAAATTTATTTTAAAAATGACTTTTAGACACACAGCTGATCATAAATATTTAAAAAATAAAAAAATAGCATTGTTCCTTTTCGAGAAATTTTCGGTTTGAAACATCTGTAAGTGAACCTTATTAAATTCAAATAATATTTAATTGAATAAATAAATCACTTTATAAGTAAACATTATCGACAACAAAAACTCGTAAATGTTGCATAGATCCCAACATTTCAATTTATTCCGGAGTATTTTAACCCTTTGCGTTGCAAGGTAATTCGGATCATTTAAATTAAACTGCCACCGGAATTTACGAACATAATTGAAATAGAATGAATTTTAAATTTTCAAGTTAAAAAAAGAGCATTTTTTGATATGTTATAAATGTAAATTTTTGTTAAAAAATTTCCGGGATGAGTTTTTGCACTTGAGAATTAAAATTAGGTGTTCCATCAGCGGGAACACTGCGACTGAAAGGGTTAAAACGCTGTAAAATAAAAGTTTATAACAAAATCGTAAATGCGTAAAATGTTGGAGGAGGGGGAGGGCAATTGAAGTGCAACACTGTTGTTTATAATAAAATCTAAATTATATTTTTCTTTTAATAGGATCATCTTAATTTGTATTGAAGCTGAACACTTTTACAGCAAGAAAAATTCTTTAAAACGAATACTTTTGCAGTATAACAACACATTTGAAACATGAATGAAGAAAGAATGAAATAATAATGCTTTGTTTTTTGAGAAAAAGACCACGTGAATTAATAAACAAGCTAAAACATGAAAATATCAACAAAACTTTTATATATAGAACAAGAAAAAAATATACAGAATCTGGATCTGTACGAAAAAGATTTGGTGGCGGTCGCAGATTTATAGCTGTTACTGCAGTGAACGTGAACAAAGTGCGAGAAATATTGAAGAGAAATCATTGCTGGAGTGAAAAGAAAATAGTTGCTGAGATGGGCATTTCACAGAGAAGAGTGGGACAAATTCTTAAAAACATATAAAATAATTTAGGAAAAATACATTTTTTAACTGTAGAAGCTTTTTATTGCGGAACCTTATTAATAGTAAAATAAAAACTTATTCTTGCAAAGATATGCTATAAAGAAATGAAAGTTTATGCACTTAGAAAATTCTAGAGAAAAAAAAAATAGATATTTCTCTTTTACAAGAAATGAAAAATTTTAAATATTCAAAATATTTTAAAAAACATTCGAGACAATATTCTTAGTTATTAGTTTTCTGTATAAATATTTGTTAAGCCATAAATTTCAAAGGTCTCGAAAGATTTAAAAAATATTTTGAATATTTAAAAGTTTTCATTTCTTGTAAAAGGTAAATATGTATATTTTTTTCTAAAATTTTCTTAGTGCTGAAACTTTCATTCCTTTGTAACGTATCTTTCCATGAATAAGTTTTTATTTTAGGATTTTTAGGGCTCCACAATAAAAAGCTTCTACTGTTAAAAAATGAATTTTTACTTAATTTTTTATTTTTACAAAAAAAGAAAGTTTCTTAAAAAAAAAAAAAAATAATAATCTGAAATTCTTATGACACTGTGTAGAAATTGAAAGAATTTATCAATCACTTGACACCTTTTCAATTAGTTACCTGCAAAAATTAACTCATAGGCCCATGTATGATCGAACCCACAACCACCTAGTTATCAGCATAACACTCAAACCAAAAGTCAAAGAACAGTGATGAAAAGTCATAGAACATGCAAGAAAAATCTAACAAATACATAAGAATATTATTCTTAAATGCTTTTTAAAATATTATGCATGGTTAAAAATTTTCATTTCTCGCAAAAGTGAAATATCTATTATTTTCTTTAAAATTTTCTTATTCTTGAGACTTTTATTTTTTTACAGCATGTCTGCGAGAATGTCTGCGAGAATAAATCTTTATTTTACACTTTTTAAGGGTTACAGGTTTATATAATTTCATATTCATAAAAAATCATTAATAAAAAAGTGCAAATTTCAACGAAAAAAAAAAAATGTTATGCGTAAAATATATCAGAAATAAATATTTTCTCATTGAAGCACTAATGCTTAGTTCTAATTGAAAACGAGAATAAATAATATTCGATATTTTTTCATAGCAGTTACTTTTCTATCCAATTTAAAAATCTTTGATTTTTTTCAACTCTTGGTATAGAATAATAATACATTTATTTAAAATGCTTTAAAAAGCGTATAGAACATTATTATAGACGATTAGTTTTTAGAATTCATATCAGAGAGCATATTCATTAATCAAAAATGACAAATGAAAAAAAAAAAAAAAAGTTAGCTAAGTTGTATGCATTAGAAGAAAGTTTTTCTCTTTGAAAAACATTAAAAAAAAAAAAAAAAAAATTACAATAATAATAATAACTAAAGTAAAAAAGAAAAATTAAATATGAAAGACAAAGAGAACTCTTTCTAAATAGATTTATTTTGAAAGAATTTCAGAAGATATTGAAATTTTTATTTTTACTTATTTTTTCAGATCATTTAAATTTGTTTTTGAACATATAGATGACATAATGATTAATTATTACTTCTTATAGAATGTAATGATAAAAGATGTTTTGAACGCAACAGGGAAGTTATGCATAAAATTATTCTTCAGGCGTTAACGTAATTTGCGGTAGTTAAATTAATTTTTTCATCAGCAAGATTGTTGTAATTTCTTTAAAATTAATCCAAATTATGATGTAACATAACAAACAATAATTTGGCATTTAAAGTATATGAAGAAAAATTTAAATTTCTCGGTCATTTTTATAAGGGAAAAATTACAAGTACAATTTACGATAATTTTACTTTCTTCTATATTCAATAGAAGAAAGTATTGGATTTGTAAAAACTATCGACCTCGGGATTTTGATAGATTTATACGTTTTGAGAGCTGCAGAACACGATTTGACCATTTTTAGAAAATGTCTGTCTGTCTGTCTGTCAGTCTGTCTGTGTGTGTGTGTGACAAAATTTTGTGGCAACTGTATCTCAGGAACTACTCCACAGAATTTCATACAACTTGGTATGTAGTTGCACCTTGACATAAATTAGTGCCTATCAACTTTTGATAAAAATTGTCCTACATGTTGCGTTGCCATCCCGCTTTTCCTAACTTTTAAACATGGTGATATAGGACAAAATTTTGTATAAATGTGCATAAAGAGAATTATTTTTTAGTAATCATTATGAAATTTACAAGAATTATTTATAATAGAGATAGTCAACTGGGAAAAAAAAATTGTATGTGTAGGAGCCTTGCCACCCTCCCCCCCTCCTGGGGGGAAGTCCACCCTCGAGGGGAGTAAACTTTCGAGATGGGTATCTTTCGAAAGGTCTCGTCAATACTTTTAAAACGAATGGTTGAACTATAAATCTGTGATAATTTAAAACAAAGTTATCGATTTTTTTTTACTTTTAACGAAAAAAAAAAAAAAAAAAAGAAAAAATATCGTTTTTTTTTTTTTTTTTTTTTTTTAACCGAAATTTAACCAAATTTAGTAATTAGTTGGCCCCTGACATAAACTGGTGCTGATTAGATTTGGGGATCAATTGCTCAGCAGGTGGCGCTGTGATCGTATTTTTTCTAAATTTTTAACATGGCAGTATAGGCCGAAATTCCATATAAATGTACATAATGAGAGTTATTCTTAACCTGTGATTGTAAAATTAATATGAATTATTGATAATAGTAGTAGTTAATTAGTAAAAAAAATCTGTGCATGTGGGGGCAACGCTTACCTTCCTGGGGGAAGTACCCTCCAAGGGGGGGGGGGGTAAAATTTCAAGATGGGTATCTTTCAAAAGGTCTCGTCAATACCTTTAAAACGAATGGTTGAACTATAAATATGTGATAATTTAAAACAAAGTTATCGATTTTTTTTTATTTTTAAAGAAAAAAAATCGTGTATATATATATATATATATTGTGTGTGTGTGTGTGTATGTAATATTGAGAAAAAAATGGACTTTTTTTGGATATTTAGTGTTATACAACTTCTTTTTATTTAGTGTTATACTACTTCTCTAATAGAGAAATCGTCTGCATTATCATGGGAGATAATTTTTTTTAAATAATAATTAAAAAATATATATATTTTTACTAAGTGAATTTGTATAGAAAAATATAGAAGAAAGCCCTGTGGTGGCCACAACATACTAGTTTGAATATGTTATGGTGTTGTAAAGGCAAACAGTAAACTCATATAATAAGAAATTATTTTGAAATTCATAAACATAAAGGAGACATTTCAAGAATGTATCAAAATTCATTTAAAAAGTGTAACAATTTACAATTTTTTCTATGAAGGCATAAATATAATGATTTGAATAATAAAAAAAAAATATATGAAAAAAAGTAATGATTTTAATTAATGCTTCAAATTATTAAATTCAAACCTGGTTATTATCGTAAAGGAGTAAAATACGCATTATATGATCCATAAAATTTTACATATGTGCCTCATTCTTTGACAAGCTATTTTTAAAATGATACAAAGTTTTTCAGCGTTTAATACTATGTCAAAAGATTACTAATGTATTGGTCTAAAGTATTTTGCAAGATTAAAAATGCAATATTTTGAGTATGAAAAGTTTTTTAATAATAAAAACTAAATTTTAATTTCGTTTTGTAGTAATTGTTCATTCACGTGTTTACTTCTTGAAAGTTTGTCGAATAATAATGCTAATGAAAATAACAATTTAAGATTGCAAAAATATTCCACTCAAACATAAACTGAGAAACTTAAAAATTGTGTTTATACAGATAACTAAACTTATGATACATATTATAATATTATAAATTAAATATACTATGTTACTTTATAATTTATGGAAAAATTTCACAACAAGCATGCATTAAATGTTTCAATTGGTTTAAATAAAATAACTATATATCTGAATGAAACACATATTAAACAAAATGTTCCTTTAGAATCTAAACAAAATATTTTATTAAAGTTTATAAAATCTACTGCAAAAAATAGATGAACCATTTCTATTTAGCATTAATTTAAACTCGAATGCTTTATAAGCTTCGAAAAACTTTTCCCTCCAGATTTTACGGAAACTTTGTTTAATCCACAGAGAAACATAGAACGTGAATAAATTTAACCAACACTCCAAGTCACGAAATCCTTTCTTCTCAGGTAAATAATCTTTTTAACTACTGAAAAATTCAACTGGAATTCCTTCAGGGCATTATTTTCTCATTTCAGGATCAAGATTTCGTTTTAAATTCTCGTTACACATTTCAACATCTCTGTTTTGTCACGGAAGTTCTAATTAGAAAAGTTCCAGAAAACTTTGATAATATTTTTATTTGTTCGTATTTTGAACTTGAATGTTGATTCGAAGAGTTATTATTGTAAGAAAAATTGTTCCATTAACATATTGTTATTATTGTTATTATTATTATTACTATTTGGTATCTTCACTAATTGCAGTTTTTTTTTTTTTTTTTGATCGCACTTATGAGTGGGAATTTTTTACACGTTATTTTATATTCATGCTTTGGAGAAACATTTTTTTTTTCTTTTTAATTTTTTTTCTGTTATATATATATATATATATATATATATATATATATATATATATAAATTCCATCAGTAACAGTTTTTTAACAAGTGTTTTACAAAATAAATAGTTGGGAGTATACATTGATTTCTGCATTTTTTTACGTGACTATTGTATTGAAATACGATGGTGGATTAAACTGATTAATAATGGAGGTTAAAATGTTTATTTAGAGATAAAAACTTGTGAGTTTGAAATTTTAAGTAACCACTATTTTTAAATAAGATAATGTATCAAGTTTATTAATTAACTCCGTGATGACCTTCATATAGTTTATGTATATACCGACTTTCAGAAAAATCGGTTCATTAATATGTTTACTATTCGAGTGGTTGCCATTTTGAAAAGAGATGGTATGTTTTTTGACCACCGATCTCATAGAAAACATACATTTGTTATGTCTATCCAGTAATACATATTCAGATAATCTTAGTAATAGGAAAACCTACAGAAATCAATGTGAAAGAAAAAGAGAAAAAATGTGCCTTAAGAAATGTTAGTTTAATCTCAGGGTCCTACAATTTTTCTTATAAGGATAAGTTGCTAATTCTTGAAAAAAAACCTTCATATATTTCAGAGAAATCACCGAAGCTGCTTGATTTCTTATTAATTTTATCACTTTGAAAAAGCCCATTCCAAATTAAAACAAAATTTTCCACAAATAACCGTTGACTTGTGGCTTTTTACACTTTACACCTCTTTATTATTTTTTAAGAAGCTTTTTTTGATAAATGACGGGATTTTGAATGTTAAATACAGTTCCTAAACCGATATAATTGCCATGAAAAATGATCCCTTGCTCCCTCCCCCCTAAAAAAAAAAAAAAAAAAAAGATGTTTTACGACTGTTTCGCGAAATGAAATGTGTATTATTTTAATTTGAATGGTATATGTATAACTAATATGTATAACTAATGTATATAATGTAATAATTGTGTGTTCATTAAATATACAGTTGCTTGCAAAAGATTCGGTCCAAACCAATTTTCACCAATAGCTTTTGGATGAATAAAGATAATAAGAAATTAAATATTGTATCGTAAACTTTACCAAATGTACATTCGAAAGATATAACTAGCAAATTTTTACAATGAAAGGATTTAAATATATTATAAAATATATATAAATCTATTCATAAAAAGTTCTGGCCAAGCAATTAAAAGTTCACAGTGACATTATTGCCCCTAAATGACTGTCTATTTAAGATGAAACACGACTATGTAGAAGAAGATCGAGTTTATTTATACTTGTGTGTCAGTACTGTGAAGTCAAGACGCTGAAGCGCACTCATTTGCAAATCCGTGAAACTGTTTTTAAATTACATCGGGATTAAAGACGTTTCTCGTGATATTGCTTCAACATTATCTATTGGAAAAACAACTTGAAAATATTATTAAAAAATGGAAAGAAAGAAACACTTTGGCAGACAAATCAGTACCCGAAAGACCCAGAAATATAACTAAATCAGTTGATAAAGTTTTTAAAAGAAATGCAGTTGTAATACAAATAAGAATGCTGCAATTAAAGTACGTGATTTACTGGGGGAAAACAAGGTTGATGTTAGTTATAGCATTGTTTGGTGTAGATTAAAGGTGTAGATGCTTCATTGATAGTGTGGAGATGCTTGGCAGTGTGCCAGCTCTCAAGGAAAATACGCGATATATAATTATGAAAACCAGAATTTAGAATTTTTATATTATCGAAGTCAGGAAGCATGCGCACTGGCTCCTCAATATTCTGTACTCCTTTAAATTCCTTGAGTGTTCATGTAATGTTTGCATATTGTGTTGTAATTACTGATGAGGAAACCCGGACGGGTTTCGAAACGTCTAGCCTTTAATTGTTTTTATATGTACTTTTGTTTTTAAAATGTATTTTAACTTAAATTTTTGTCTCTTAAATAAAACAGTTTTTGCTTTTTATATATATAATTGAGACGGTTTGATGTTTGTGTACGTTACAGCTATCTGCTGTTCGAGTTTTCTGTTTGATGTTCAATACGATAGAGATATTTCCTGTGTTCATTTTTCTATCGCCAAGTTTCCTTTTAAAAGTTTATTTATTTATTTTATTTATTTTATTTATGTATTATTTCTTAATTTATTTATTTTCGACCCACTATCCAGAGAGACCTTAGTATAAAGCTCTATTTTCATAATTAGATAAATTATAAAATAAGTAATTTCTATATATATTAAAACTTATATAATCAGAAATTTTGAGAGATTGGGGACGCTCTTTATTTCTCCTCATCCGCATTTTCCTTTTCAGTCGAACTTAAACTTTTAATTTAACAGCTAAACTCTCTCTTTAATTATAAATACACTTAATTACCTTTCATCTGTTGTAAAAACTTCGTAATAACAAAAAAAAAAAAAAAAAAAAAAAAAGAGAAAGTTATAAGCATGCGTTTGCTGATTTTGAATGTAAGTGATTAAGTAGAATTAAGTAGTTTTTAATTTAGTAAGTGATTAAATAGTTTGAATGTAAGTGATTAACATAAATATTTAAAACACCGACAGTAATATAAATAAGATTCCAGATTCTTCTTTCTCTTTAACTGGAACATCTCAAATATATATATATATATATATATAAAGACTAAAACTTCATAATTTATTTTAAATTTAAATGAAGTCTACCTTATATAATTACTAGTAGGCTACGCCCGATTCGCTGATCACTAAATTTAAATGAATTTTCAAAAGAATTGAGTCACTATTTAATTTTATATCATAATTTGGGCTTTGTAACATAATTAAAAATTCTTTTTAAGGCCAAAACCTCAAAATAACATATTATACATTAAATTAAAGTAAATATTTCTTTTGTTTTGCACTCGTTTTGCAGCAATGATCTATGGTCTTATGTGAATGATTTTCAAGAATAAATCAACAATTGTTTACAAATTTAATGGATTATGTATGGGAAATAAGTACACCGTAATTTAAAAATTGAAGCTCTTAGAACTTCAAAAATGATAATTTTTAAAAGGTTATTCATTATTATTTAATATTAGACTGTTTTTTGTTTAATATCAGACTCTTATTTTAAGATAAAAGCAATCGAATGATATCGCGTTGTGAATCTTTGCAACGTAATATTTTTACATCTAATAACTTGATGTATATATTGTCCTCACAAAAAATGAACAGTTTTTAGAGCTCTTTTAAAAAAGTATAACATATATGCCGTGTCTTTTTAAAAAATTCATCAGTTTTTACTATAAATAATGGCCGACCTTCATCAAAAACAATTGATTGATATCGCGTTGTGAAACTTTCCCATACAGCACAGAATGTTTCAGTTATGTTTCAAAAAGCTTACAATCTTTCAAAAACGTAACACGTTTTAGTATGCTCTCTGATACCTTTCTGAAACATTTGCCCTTTTTGATTTTTTATCTGTTAAGTGATTGTAACGTTTCTGTTACGTATCTGATTTTTTGTTACGATCGCGGACATTTCTACGTTTCTGAAACTTATCGGAAAGCAATCTGAACGTTTTTAAACGTTTCGGAAATGTTTATAATGTTTCGATATTATATGACTGTTACGTTTCTGGAACATTTTGTGCTGTTAGGGTTGCAACGTAATATCTTTAAATCTAATAACTTGATGTATATATAGTGTCCACACAATCAATTTTAGAGCTCTTTTAAAGAATGATAATATCTATGCAGTATCTTTTTAAAAAATGCATCAGTTTTTACTAAAACAATGGCCGATTTTCACCACCAAGTAATTAAATCTAGACCAATCAAAAATGGGTCCGGCCTTATGTGTTCCGCTGACAAACCCTTTGCTTTATTTATATAGATAACGTAGTACTTAATTTCCTGCCTATGATTCGTGGCAGTATATAACCCGCTGATAAGAGTTTCAAGCTATTTTGTAAAAAAAAAAAAAAAAAAAAAAACATAATTTGCATCAGCGTATAAACCGTAAGTGAAAATTCTGTTAAAAAAAATAAAAAGAAACTTATATGTTACACAAAAACTGCAAAGTACAACCTGTTTTCTCTTGTCGGCTCATCAAAGGACTATTACCATATGCAAATGTATAATACGTACAAATGTATAGTATAAAATATTAAATGCTAATAATTTCTGTATGATAAGAATATTAACTATAATAATTGTTATGTTTATAAAAGACATTTAATTAGACAAAATAAGAGTAAATTCCAAACTTATGTAAAATACGTAGAACTCAATAAGTATTAAAAAATAAAAATAATTTAAGGAATTTACTAAAACATAAAACTAATATTACTCTTCTTACTTCTGATATAACAAATATTTTAGACTAGGCTTTCTGTGCTCTACAAATCTTCAGCTAGGTTTAAATTTTTGTTCCTGACTGGCAATAAAGCTTTCAAAAATCGTTTTCACATCGTAATTTAAAAGGGGAAAATTCTGCATTCCAATTAAAGTAGAGTATCTAAAAAATAAAAATAAAAATAAAGAAAGAGTTATAAAAAAAAATTCATAATTAATATACCAATTCAAGTTTAAACATCTATTCTCCATTCAACAAAAGCAGTTTCAATGTTTTCTTTAATTATTCAAAATATGAGAAAACTGCTTTGTAAGACACGTCTTAAACAAAAATTTTACGCATACTCGAATAAATTAGAACTAGAGTACTGAAAGATATTTTACCATAGTTTAGGAGATATGTGAGAAAACTCAGTATATTTGCTAAAATGTTTTATTTCTCTTAGGAGAGATATTCATTTCAGCTGAATCTGGTAACAGTTCGTATTCCAATATTTTCTCTTCTAGTTGTTTGAGACTGCATTTTAGAAAATCGTTGATTCGTGAGATTCCTTATTTTGACTTATTTAGAATGCACGAATCGTGATAGACAAAATGTAAAAAATAACAGAAGCTGAGATTTTTGTTTTCTAAGAAATTCAATTTTTCGCGTCTCCTCTTGGTTATGATTCAATCTTTTGGGAAAAATCGTATCTCACTGAACATTGAATTGGAGAAAAAAAATAGCAGTGAAATGCAAAAGAACTGAAAGCTGCCTATTTAAATTGCGTGTCAAATATTTTACAAACAGAAAAAGAAAAATATTTTTAGGACCAACTTTTCTCTTTTTATGTTATTTTGTATGATTTTTTATCATAAAATGTCTGGCTGAGTTTCTTCATCTTAGTGTTTTTGAATATGGAGTTTCTTTGGGCGTGAGAAATGTATGTTTCTTTTTTCTTTTGCTACCGGAATATCTAAATAGAAAATTTTAGAAAGTGTTTCAGCAGTTTTCTATGATTTAACATGATGAAATTTACTGCGAAAAAAAAAAAAAATGTACTGTTAAAGGGAAAAAAAAAAACGTATAATTTGGCATCTATACTTGTATTATGTTTTATGTACAATACAATCGCATTTAGGGACAGAACATTTTTTAAAATATCATTTATCCCTTATTTCCAGCTTTTTTGCGGCTTGTCAACGATTATCATTATCCACGAAACCCGTGGCACTCAATTTCACAGATAATCGGGAATATACTGTACAAATATTCAGTTATTTATTTATTTATTTATTGTTTTACATATATACAACAATCTGTAAGATTAAAAAAAGATATTTTTTACCTTAATAACATTGTTAGTATGCTAATATGTCTCAGGTTTTAATTAATATTTTGTAACGCGTGTTTCATTCGAATTTCTCCTTTCTAAAGGATATTGTCGACTAAATTCACTTGAAAATAATTTCATTTTGCATCAATTTTTCTTTCACACCGGTCATCATATAGAAAAGTGAGTATATTTTAAAATTAAAATTTTAAATGTCGCAGTCCAATAAGGAAATTCGTTTTTGTTTTACCCAAATATTTTTTCAGTATTTGTTTTACTTTTAATAATAATAATAATAATAATAATAAAATACTGAGATGTAATTTCCTTAATGTACTCTCACAAATTTCTAGAATA
The DNA here is from genome assembly GCA_963930645.1 of Salticus scenicus. NCBI lineage: Eukaryota > Metazoa > Arthropoda > Arachnida > Araneae > Salticidae > Salticus > Salticus scenicus. The sequence continues at coordinate 360,634,205 of OZ005652.1, read as the reverse complement.
ATATGTTTCAAATAAAAATAATTCCTGATTTATTTATAAATTTAAAGTAAATCTTCCAATATTCCACAAGAAAAAAGATACGTTAAAATAACTTCAAAAAATAAAAATGTTACATTAGAAATTGATAACTTTGTTATTTATTATGGTATTAATTTTAACATTCTTTTAAAATTTTTAATCATGGTGCATTAAAATTACGTTAAAATAATATAAATATATATGTATATATACATATTGAGGAATATATAATTATCATATATTTTTAATGCATAAAAGTTTACAAAAAAATAAATAAATAAATAAATAAATAAATAAATAAAAATAGTTTATTATATTTCCTTTACAAAGGTTATTCAATTTAACTTTATTTTTTTCCGTATTTTTCATTTCATATTATTCACTTAATATTTTTATTTCAAAAAAGCAGTTATGATAATGTTATTTATTACGATTTCTTTCAAATAATTACATTTTGTATTCTTTAGAGTTATACGTTTTCTAATTTACGTCTATAAAGAAAATCCCTAATCAGTTAAAAAAAACCTTTTTATAAAATTTGAATGAAATTAAGATAACATTTCTTTAAGTTTCAGGTTGTTGTACTTGTGTAAACGAATTATTTCATTAAATTTGCCTTTCTATTTTCATTAAAAAATTTGTTTTTATTTCTATATAAAAAGAATTCTTTTAGTAAAACTAATTTTTCCTTTAAAATTGATTTTGTTACTCATAAAGTTTGTTTTCATTGTTCACAAGATAATTCTTCCCCCCCTCCCCCCAGACACACACATACCAAAAAAATAAAGAAAAGAAAAGTCTTTTAAACAAACAAATCTTTTCTTACTAACGATAAGTTTATTATATTTAAAGTTTTTCCAATTTTAAATAAAAATATACCTCTTTAGAGATTTGTCTTACTCAGAGTTTTGGATTTTGAACAACTAAGTATTTTTGCTCTATTCATTTTAAATCGGAAAAAAATCTCTAAACTAAAAGGAAGATTATAAGCATTAGACTTAAAATATTTAAGGGTTTTAAAAAAATTGAAACCGCCAGCAATGAACTTGAGTGGGTTGGATTTTTTTATTTGCTAGATCCAGACATTTGTAAAATCTAATGTACAAAATGCGTATAAGATATTAAAATGGTGAAAAACATTACTTGTTATATTTCAGAGTTTACTGTTTAGCTGCATAATATTTTCAAATTTTTAATTCAATCTAAACAAACAAATTAATATTTCATTGAGGAGTTATTTGTATGTTATTTTATTCCGTTGCCAATAATGGAAACGAATGTGTGATAATATGGTGTGGTCATGGTAATGAAAAGCATTTGTCTGTGTTTTCATATAAATATCGTTTTACATACTCAGATAAAGAAAAATTTTCGTACTTTCGACTACAAACAATTTTTAAACCCTTAAATGAAGGATTGTATTTTCTGTGATGGATAAAAAAAGTTATAACATTTAATTATATATATGATAATCATGTTCTGTCCCACTAATTATTTATTGCAACATACATAAAAAAAAGGTTAACATTACACTTAAAATTGTAACAGAAAGATGACTGAAAATTTTTATCTTTAGTTTCAGGTAAAAAAAAAAAAAAAAAAAAAAAAAAAACAAGTAAATGGAAATAATAAAAGGCAATTTTATGTATGCATTTTAATGACTAATATTACATTATTTATTGGCAGGTGTTTTTTGTGATGAATCACTTTTTTTTATTAGAAGTATTCATTATTAAATTTTATTCATAAATAAATCAATTTGAAATATATCATTAAGTTTGAAAATCCGTAATATTCATTTTTAAGTTAAAATTATTTTAAATTTACAGAGGCTTTGGTTAAAAATTTCAGTAAACTTATAGAAATGCTTGACAGTGCAATCTATTTAGAAATCGAATAGAATATAAAGTTACATGGGATTTTATGCATCAGGTCTTGAGTTAATTATTCACCAAAACTTGCATCATATACGTTTAAACAGACTAAAATTTTCCAAACTTATTCCAAACTTGTTCAAAATATTATAAAATATGTAAATATATCAAATGCGAAAGTCATAAATTTTCCTAAATGCAAAAGCCACACTTTATGAATACAGAAGTAAGTAAAAATCAATAAATATTTTATGCAATTGATTTGCTTGTAACTGAATGTATAAAAATATGGGCTGTAATTCAAGGCACTTAAACTTAAAGGGAGAAAATATACAATAAATTGGTTGTCTATAGTTGTTTAATTCAATTTTTTAAAATATTAATAACGATTACTTATAAATATTTAAATCTACTTCTATATATGTAAAATGGTCTATTTGAGATTCTAACATTCGATAAAGTTTGTACTTGTGAGATTAATTTTTCACTGGGATATTTCCAGCTTTTACGTTGCATATATATCTGATATATATATATTTAGGACATTTTTACATTTACTATATATATCATATCCAATACTTTTCTATGCATATTAAAAGAAAGTATAAGATTCGTGAAAATTCTCTGATAGCTTTTTCGATGGCTTTACATTTTCGAGATGATCTCAATACGATTTGACCATTTTGAGATATTTACTGTCTGTCTGTTGAAAAAAATTTGTGGGCGCTATATCTTAAGAAATAATCTGATATGACATTCACAGAACTTTCGCTTACCCAGAATGTCAATACTATAAAGATATATAGCAGATTAAGTGATGATATACAAGCAGTACTGTGTATAAACCTATGTCAAAAATAATTCAAGCTAGCTTTAGGAACCTTTATATTTGATAAATAATTTTATGTGCAGGCTTTGCACGACCCCTAAACCTCCACATTTGAATACAGTGTGCCTAAATTTACATAAAATTCAAGGCTGTTATTAAATTCAAAATATTGTTCTAATTTATTTGGACAAATTTCAGCAGCACCATGATATTTATTAATCTTGAACGAACCTTTCAATTAGAGACCTCATATGAATTTCACAATACAACATTTGAATTGCTGGAAATTATTTGTTTTTAAGTTATACTTGTAACATGGATACACAAATATCAACCGTTAAAAATTTTACTTTATATTCAGGAAACCCCAAATATCGTAATTTTACAAAAAACAAACGCTGAAAATTTAACTTAAAAATTACTTTTTTTATAATGTGGGTATGAGGAATTGATTTTCTTCACTTCCTGGACAATGTAAATATAACAAAGCACTTCAATCAATTACAATAATTAAAAAAGAATGTTTTTGTTTAATTATCTTTATCCTGTATATCTTTCATAAATTATATACTCACAACATTGTGTACTTTAATAAAGCCTTATATTAATAACACACACCTGAATCTGAAATGAACTTAAAGCTGTAATAAGCCCACTACATTCCATTTCTTTTGGGTAGCTTTGCAAACAAGCGGTTAACGATTTTCCCACCGTATTGTATACAGAACATGATTTTATGCATATAAATCATGTATGTTCATTTTATGTTGTTTAGTGCTGCCTATAGATACTACACATCCACCAAAAATTTTGGCCATAGTCGTAATGTACTTAAAGTATCTTGGATGTCCCTGTACAAGAACCATTAGCTTGATTTCAGCAAAAATTTAGTGCAGCAATACCTATATGACACAGATTTAGAATACCGAGTTTAGATTTTCTGCTATTATTTTTTCTTTAGATATGCGGCTAAGATATACATAGACGAACCGCTAACAACATGTTTTTCGAGTGTAAATATAACAACGTGTAAATATAACAAAAACTCAATTTCGAAAATTTTATCCCAAAACAATAATTTTTTTATCATATGATAAGAAAAGGTAAAAAATGTATTTATTCCCTGAAAACTTTGTATTTGGTTGAACCTTGACACAATTTTGTCTTGATTAAATTTTGGCACGTGTAGCCTGTCAAACGATTATGCTACATTTTCGTTTTTTCGAGATAGTAATATCTGAGCTTTTATAATTACATCAAACTAGATATATGAGATAACATTAAAGAAAATATTATGCTGATTTAGTTTGAATACAGTCGGTAACAAAAGTGTCCGAACACTAGCAAGAATTCCTGTGTAAATAAAGTACACTTCATACGGTTTTGTTAAATAAATCCTTATCGAATCATGTTCTTACAGTGACTAAGAACAGGATTCGAGAAGGATTTATTTAACAAAACAGTATGAAGTGTACTTTTTTTACATAGGAATTTTTGCTAGTGTTCGGACACTTTTGTTACCGACTGTACATACCAGCCGCGATATTGCATTGTTTAGCCAGACTTTTCATGGTGTGTTTCTAGATGTCCTTGTTTTTATGGCATGGGATAATACGAACTTGATATGTGAAATGCTTATTCTAAAAAATCCTGGTAAGTAAATATCGGAGGATATAATTCGGCAGACTGCCTGTTAATACTATGCAACTGTTTTAACATTTTTACAGCTTAAAGTTTTCATTAAGTTTTCATTCTTAAAAAAAGTAGACGGACACATCTTGTATCTCTAAAAAAAGCGTTTTTAGTAAGGGGTTTGTTTCCCATTTGCTTTAATAAGTTCGTATACTCTGTTAGGCATCGAATCAATGAGATTCTGAATGTTTTTTTGACAGAAAATTTCCCAAATGTTTGTAAGAGCTAATTTGAGCTGGTGAATTGATTCATACTGACGTCCACCTCAGAAATTTTATGAACAAGTATAGCCCAAATGTTTTCTATAGGATTCATACCCGGACTCTTAGCTGGCCAGGGTAAAACATTGAAGTTGTTCTCATGAAACCATTTTTTAACGTTATTAGCGGTGTGTATTGGCGCTCCATCTTGTTGGAAAATCCATTTTTCTCCTCCAAGATCACACGTAAATGGCAAAAGCTCACTGCTTAATGTTTCAATGTAATCTTTGTGAGTCTGTTTCTTACTTAGGAACACTAAATTTGTCCTTCCACCATAGCCAACAGCTGGCCACACCATCACGCCACCACCACTAACTTGCCGAGTAGAGTACACTTTGTCTTCTTTCTCCAAACTGTGCCAATAATATTGATATCCATCTGGGCCGTCTAAATTAAATTTTTTCTCATCTGAAAAACTACAGATATCCATTCTGTAGTCCCAGACATATGGTTTTGAGCCCAATGTAGGCGTTCTGTCACGTGGTGTTCCTTCCAGCATGGATGATGTTTTCTCTTCTTATATTGAAAGAGCTCTGAGTGCTTAATGTAGTTATAAATTGTCTGAGAAGTTACGTTAGTAATTCCTGTGCTTATTCGAACTCTGAGAATTGACGCTCCAGTTTTTTTCAGCTCAGTAATTTTTCTTTGGTCTCATAGCGAAAGTTTCTTTGGCCGGCCACACTTTTTCCTTACGCCATGGGCTTCAGGAGCACGTAGAAAATCGCTGATGCTACTTTTGCTTATTAGAAGTAGCCTACTAATTTCTCTGACTCCTTTAGTAACATTTTTCAGCGCTATAATCTGTCCTTTCTGGTAATCAGTTAGATTAATTCCTCGTGGCATGGCGCATTCATCTCCAAGAAATTTAACTACGTAAAACCATCTTGTCAAGCACGTTAACAATTGGTAAAATGCCAAATGTACATGTACATGCAAAACCGGTATTCCGCAAGAAATATTCACTTAGATAATTGCAGTTTTTGACCAGTGTCCGTCTACTTTAAAAAAATATATATATTGTGCAAATGTATATCTTTTCTTTTTTCTGCATTTCCCTACATTAAAATTATAAATAATTGAATACTTTTATTTGTCTGTCAAAAATATGAAGATTGATAAGTATAAACATGTTAAAGAATTTTAATTGACATTTCCTATTAAACAAAGACGGGGTTTTAAAAAATTGTGAAGAAGTGTCCGTCTACATTTTTTATGCAGTGTATATATATATATATATAACCAGTAGATTAATAAAATCATAATTTCGCCCAAATCTTGAAGTAAAACATTTTTACAAATCGAACGCTTCCTTCATTTGCATGTCATGTAAAGGAAAATAACGAAACTGTATAGTAGCGTTGCCTAACTCGGACCAAATTTCACATTTATACTTTTTTTCTGTCACAATCCGTTGTCAGATACATGAGAAATATTTTTATTATGAAGCATATTTATTCAACTATTTAAAAAAAAAAAATTTTTAATAATATTTGCGAATGAAATATTGAAAATTATTATTTTTCGAAAGGCTTTTAAATGCCGTGATTTAGGAAACGAGTTACTTAATTTGTACCCTTTGTTTTCTAGATTGTAATAGCTTGAAAAATATTAAGTAATTAGGTATAAGCAAATGTAAAATTAGTCAGTGACTCAAAATAACTGTTTAAAAACATAATAATAAATATAGTGTTATATTTTCTTAGTAGTTACATGTACAGGAATAGTAATACGAATAATAGAAATAAGCTTGTAAAATGTTATTACACTGTTAAAAATTGTTTCTTCAAATTTTTATAAATAATCAATATTTAATACATTAGATTGAGCATAGCGCGCTTAATTTTAATCCAGTTCAAATGAATAATATTTAAATATTTATGTTTATTCAATTTTACGAGAGAGCTGAAAGAATTTATTTTAAGTGCAGTTAGTAATTATACATCAATAGTTTGTATGAAGGTAAGATTTGTACTCACCTTCTCTTCCAGTCCCAGGATAGATATTCAGCGTCAGTATTACACGACATCTTTCATCAGTATCGGAATTTGTAAATAGACTGTGTGTTTTTGGGGAAAAAAACATTAATATTTGTTAATTATATAATTAATGAACTCATCAATAAAATAACTTTTTTAGATGCTATATATCATTTAATTTCTTGGTTATTATATCCATCAAAGGTATATTTATATAATTAAAGTATTATATGGTTACGGAACATTTAACAGAGCTCCTATTATGCCGGTTACATATTGAAAGAGTGAGTACATATACATGAAGAGAACGCGCGAGAGAAAGTTTATAAAACTGATGATTAAAGCAGTTCAAAGGGTGAAAGCTGGGAGCGGTGCATTCCTCTTTGCAACATGTACGTTTGTGGAGATTGTCTCTAGAATAAAATAAATAGTTTATCGGAATAAGTATTCTTGAATAGCGAAATATCAAACACAAATCATTTCAGTTTTCTTTCATTTTTTACATAAAAAAATGAGCAAAATTGTCTCAAAATAGCTCCGAAATAATGTATACTTAAATTTGAAAACCCACGTACTTATTTTTCAGTATATTGACATGTCAAACATGGGGATGTTGGGATTCTTATTGGTCAACCCCATTTTTGAGCATGTTAGTATACTCAAAAATGAGTATATGGATTTTAAAATTTAAGTATATTTTGTTTCGCAATTATTTTGAGACAATTTTGCTCATTTTTAAGAAACCATTTTTAACAATGCAGAAATGACGACATAAACTATAAAGTTACTTGTAGCTTTTTGTGTTAGAATCTTATTCAAAATTCATTAAAAAACGAGGAAACTACTTTATATCTAAAGATTTGACAAATATATATGACTTAGTTATATTTAAGTTACAATTTGAATGTACAAAATTTGTTAATTTTGGATTTGAACTCGAAATATGTTAATTTTAGCACAGTGTTCATATATCTTAGTTCTACAATTTAGACACTGCGCCATGTTTTTAATTGAATTAACGTAATACAAAGCAAAAAGATGATCAGGTGCAACTTAGATGACGATAACATTTTCTGTCGAAGTCGATGCTTTTTTTTAACATAGACCTAAATGTATTCGATATTTTGCTTGAAGGACATGTTTATTTTTATTTTTACATTTGTGTGGTTATTTATCCAGTTTTTAAAAATGAAATCAAGAATGTTGTATTTCTCTTCTCTAATTTAATTTTAATTTTACTTTTCTATATCGAGTGTATCATGCTCTAGTTTCAGTTTATTTTATATGGGCTGCTTTAAAACACTTCACAGCTTTTTGTAATTTAGAAGCAACTTTCTTCTTTTTTGTTTTGGAACTGGTGAAATTGTTTCATTAATAACCTTCATTGTCGGAATTGAGGGCAAAAGCAACTATCATGGAGTATAGTAAGGCACATTTGAAGAACTTTGTCAAAAACGTGTCGACTAAATATAAAACAATTTGTAAGGCTACTTCACGCATCAGAAGGGGAAAAACAACGATTCCGGCTATTAAGACTCCCAAGGACATGGCATTTTTTGATACTGTAAAGATTGAAGCTTGTGAAGGTGTTCCTTCGAATATATGAGTTTTAATTACAGTTTTACATAAATGTAATAATTAATTACTATATTTACAATAAATTAAATGTCTAATAAAATATCTTACGAAATTCTAAATTATCTTTTATATTTAATCGCATTTGTCTCTCTATAAATAAATATTTTAATTCTAATAATATTTTATCAGTTAATCTATTAAATAAATCTGCTAAGAACAAAAACGTATCCTTTAAAATTAATAATTTATTCCGAGTAATATAACTGTTTTTTTTATTAAATAACGCTCTTTCAGATTTATATTTCTTTCGGTACTAAATCATTTAATAATTAAAAAAAAAAATAAATAAATAAAAAAATGTTATTTTCATCTATTAACCGTTGTGTATACATAATTACATTGCATTCTTTTAAATTGCGTAAGTTTATTTATTAGAACTAAATTAAGCAATAAATGTCCGTTGTAATATCATTAAAGGATAATTTAGTTTTCTAAATGACAGGATGTGCTATAATTGCATCTTTGTGTCCCTTTAGCAGACGGTTTTTATGGCGTGGGGTTTCGCGTTAATTCTTTAACGGACTTTCTTAATTCAAAATATTTATATTAATTTATTCGAGAGACAATGGATTCGGTTTGGTTGTAAAACTGGCGCTATTTTGGTAAACGCGGCGTGATTCGGCAGTTGGGTCGTGATTGCGAGATTGAGAACACACAGAATTTGCTCTCAAACTACTGCTTAAATAACGCATCATCGCAAAGCCACCTCTCTCTTTTATCTCATAACCACTCTGATCCTGGTCACGGCACCAAGATTTGTAGAGTGGAAAAAGTTAACTTGAGCTATTTAACTAAAGTCCACATAACTGCAGGAACAATAAAAATATAAGCCGTGAGTGAAAAATAACACTATTTAGAAGCAATCATCTTTATTTCAGCTGCACGAGAATAAAAGTTTTTAAAGTTTCTTAACAGGTATATTAGACAGTTAAAATGACATTCAGAGGGTTAGGTTAAAGAGAGGACTTTGCGATGACGTGTTATTTAAGCAGTAGTTTGGGAGCAAATTCTGTGTGTTCTCAATCTCGCAATCACGGCCCAACTGCCGAATCACGCCAAGTTTTCCAAAATAGCGCCAATTTTACAACGAAACAGAATCCATTGTCTCTCGATTAAATTAATATAAATATTTTGAATTTAGAAAGTCCGTTAAAGCGTTAACGGCAAACATCTATGTCAAACCCCACGACATAAATACCGTCTGCTAAAGGGACACAAAGACGCAATTATTGCACATCCTGTCATTTAGAAATCTAAATTACCCTTTAATGATATTACAACGGAAATTTATTGCTTAATTTAGTTCTAATAAATAAACTTACGCAATTTAAAGGAATGCAATGTAATTATGTATACACAACGGTTAATAGATGAAAATAATATTTTTATTTTATTTTATTTTATTTAATGATTTAGTACCGAAAGAAATATAAATCTGAAAGAGCGTTGTTAATTAAATGACATTTATATTACTCGGTTTAAATTACTAATTTTAAAGGATACGTTTTTGTTCTTAGTAGATTTATTTAATAGATTAACAGATAAAAAATTATTAGAATTAATATATTTATTTTTAGAGAGTCAAATGCGATTAAATATAAAAGATAATTTAGAATTTCGTTAGATATTTTATTAAACATTTAATTTATTGTAAATATAGTAATTAATTATTACATTTATTTAAAACTGTAATTAAAACTCATATATGTGAAGGAACACCTTCATAAGGCTATTGTATTCATGTTTAGGAGGTTGTGCTTTTAGCGTTAACTACCTTTAATGTAAATCTATAAACCGTGTGCATAAAGTAAATTTTTTTCCCTCGGTAGCACGACTTTAGCGTAATTCTCTAAGAAATAATAATAATAATAATAAAAGAGTGAAGAAAAGAAAAAAATGGATTCTTCAACTTTCCTTCACTCTTTATACAAACTTAGGACTGACTATATTGTTTCAGGAGTAAGCCATTGTAAAATGAATGTCATTAAAAGTTGAAGAAATGTCTTCCATTATCACATTACAATCAATGAAAATTTGAAACAATATGCCCTCTATTGGCATGTTATATATTCAGTAAAAAAGCTATAAAAGCTATGCATTCGTTGCCGTGTTATGCACAATTAAAAAGCTGTAAGAATGTCCTTGATTCACATGTAATTATTTGTATGTTTTAACAAAAATCATGTATTAGAAGTTATCATTACTTACGTTAAGGGCAAGTTCTTAAACGTAAAGCGACCATAGATCACAAAATGTCCAGTATCTGTATATGTAACAAACTGCTGTAGAAATGGAGTGTTTTTCGTTTATTAAAAGGTCGTTTACCTTTTCTGAGAATTACGTTATGACAGATTTACTGCAGGAATTTATGACTTTGTTTTCACGGTCAGTGATTGGAACATTTTTTGCCGATCACTGACCATAATATAATGTGCAAAATATTACAGCATAATTTTTTATCGCATGTTGTATTTAGTTGCTCAAAAGCTTCATGCAGTTAACTCCGTTGTAGGCGGACATTATTTTAGCTTTACGTTGTGTTGCTTATCTTGTACGATATATTTAACCTACTTAAGCTTAAAAAATGTCCATGAATTATTTGTATCTGAATGACAGTCTTCATGAGAAATGCATTAAAAAACGAATATTATTTTAAAACAATGTTTTTCTCGAAACAATAGAAAATTTTAGTTGAAAAATGATAACTTACAAAGTAAGAAAAGGCCATTTCCTACAGATATTTTATATCTTTCATTATTTTATATGGAATAGAAAAGAAAAGAAAAAGAAATTAATCGTTTGAAATAATAGTACTTTCTTAAAAATAAGACGAACTCTGAGTTCTAAAGGAATTTTGTACAACAATTTATAAAATATTCAAATCCTAAGATTATACGAACTAGTGTGAAGCAAAACAAATACAAAATTTGAAATGAGACTATAGATTTTTCTCCTTTACTTTTTGTAAGTGTTCAGACATTCAAACTCTGAGACAATAGTTTCTAGATTTTTTTTTTTTTTTTTGTGTGTGTGTGTTAAAGTATGATATTTTTTATACCTCAGGAATATGAAAATAGTACTTGAGTATTTTTCTAATTTTAAAGTGCTGCAAAAAGTAATGCACTTTCTTCAGTGATTACTTTTATGATTGCTTTCGTACAGTTTTTGTCAAAAAATTTTAAAATCATAAAAACTTACTAAATATTTTAAAAGTAAAAAAAAAAAAAAGTCCATCTTTAAAAAAAAAAAAAAAAAAAAAAAAAAAAAAAAAATTCTCCTATACAACGTTTCATTTTTAATGAAAGGAAATATATCTCCTTTTTCTTAAAAAAAAAAAAAAAAAAAAAAATGAAAGAAATTGATAGATTACAGATTAATATTCAATAAACAAATTAATAAGTAAACACTATAGATGTTTACTACAAATGAATGCTCACAATTAACGCAAGCTTAATCTCAACTAAATTATAAATTTACGATGAAATTACTGAAAAGCAGGACTTGCATTTTTTAACAGTTACTGTCTTAGATCGTATAAAGTAAAAATGTCTCTCTGGCTCATTTAGATTAATAAGTTGATTTCTTCTTCTTCTTTTTTTCTAACGGGCACAGTTCTCAAACAAGATGAAAGATCAATTTGGTTGATAAATTTGGTGAGCATTTTGATGTGGGCTATGCATATATAGAGTTTCATACAATTTGGTTTATATCTGCGTTTTTATCTGACGTTGAGAAACTGAAAAGTACGTTATTTTAAAAAAAAAGAAGAAAAAAATCTGTCAAAGACAGAATTTAATTTAGTACGGCAAGACTAATTTGTATATTACAATCCTAATGTTTTTTCTAAATATTGATTTCAAATATTTGTTGGCTATATTCAGAAGAAATAACAAAAAAATATTCAGAAGCCATAACCAATATATATCCTGAAAATATCGACAACAAATATTCAGAAGCCATAATCAATATATATCCGAAAAGTATCGCCAACGAATATTCAGAAGCCTTTATTCATGATGGCTTCATAACATTTGTTGGCGACAATTATTAAGAAGTTATCACTTCACAGATATCTTGTATATATTTGGCGATACCTTGTATATTCAGGATATCACCAACAAATAATAAGAAGTTATCATGAATATATATATCCAGAAGATATCGTTAGCAATTATTCAGAAGCAAACATCAAAACCCATTCAAAAGATATCGAAAATAAATATTCAGAAGCCGTAATCAATATTTATTTAAAAGGTATTGCCAACCAATATTCAGAAACCATCCAATTTATGAATGGTGATGGTCTCGGATACCGAAATCGGAAATTGGCTTTTACTTACAATCAAAAATAAATTTCTCACTTATGATTATAGGCTTTGAAAAATGTAAAACATTTTACGAATTTGACATAACATTTTAAGATAGTTTAAGAAATAAGATTTTAAAATTGGATATTGGGGGCATCTTGGCAAATTCAAGGTGTAATATCTATCATAAATGGCGACAACCCAATTTCGATGTCTGAAAGAAATAATCCTGTCGTAATTAAAAAATGGCAGGTGAATAACTTTATAAAATTGAGTGAGACTTTTAATTGGTCATGGTACTAAACGAGTTTTATGCATATCGATTATAATTTTTTTAATGTGATTTTGGAATCTTCAAATAGCCTCGACTTGATAAAAGGATAGCGGATTAATTAAGTCTGTCAACGAACGCATCTAAGGTATTTCTAAGTGTACTGTGCATCTTTAGTTCTGTTAGTGATTCAGTATCTCGATAACTCAAAGTTAAAATATGACAATTTTTCTACTTGTCACCATTTTTAAAAAATTGGGTGAATTAAGCTCATTAATAAACAAAATCAATACCTTGATCTGGGGTAAGCATATATCGAGATTAGAACAAAAGGGTTCATGAATACATTTATTATATGATTTTGAAAATTTCAAGCGAACGCCACTCGGAAATAGGAAGGCGGACTTCACTGATCTACGAACAAACCCAAGCTATTTCAAAGATAAGTGGATTGTCCAATTTCGGTTCATATTGATTGCTGTTATGATGACGCATTTTAAAGTGGGCGCCATTTTAAACATTTTGTTAGACAAGCAAAGCAGATACCAATGTAGCAAACAAAGCACAGCCCTTTCAAGGCTTAGTGTTTGATTATTTGTCTGTATATGTGTATGCGTGTTTATGCAAATATAGTTTACTTATAAATAAAATCAAACAAAAGCTACCTGTTTTGGTATTGTGACTGACCAATAGAAGCCGTTAGTGACCAGAACTTTCAGTACATTGTGCTTAGTACATTTAGCGATTTCTAGTATGTTATATAGGGTGTTTTCACTTTTTTAGCGAGTATACAGGGCTACAGAAAAGCATTTCTTTCTTTCTTTCTTTATATTTTTTTATTTTATTTTATTTTTTTAGAATAAAGCTGTAATGAAAAAATTTAATGAATGAGATTTATTCTTCCCCAATTCAAACAAATAACAGAAAAAAAAAATCACCGAATTATATAAAGGGACTGACAAAAAAAATTAAATAGATTATAACTTTTTAAAAGTATATTTAATACATTTGAGCTCCCCAAAACATAAACGTTTTTAACATATATTATTCAAGTGCACAAAAGCATAATTCTTGCAGAATATAATATGACTAGCATTGAAAGTTGGCATACAGAGTCACACAAAATGTTAGTAAATATTTCAGCATATAAGTTAACATTTTACTTGGCTTTTGCGTTTTTAAAATTTAAACAAAGATGAACTGTTGAAAGCTAATAGCTGAAATGAGTAAGTACATTTGGAAAGCGTTTTAGAATCCACATGATTTTTCTTTCTTGTTTTAACATAAGGTGAATTTCACATTGTATCTTTTTTCCCACTCCACCCAACGGTCATTGACTTTAACAAAAGTCGGCTTAGGTGTTGAACAAGGTGATATTCTCGATAACATGGCAAGTTTGGCGGAAAATAGTAGCCGAGAGCTCCAAAAAATTTGGTAGATCGATCTCAATTTCAAATGGAATTAATATCTTTTCTTTTCACCTAGCCTAAGTGAAAGAGTGTATAAAGAGATCATCTGGATGTGAGTGAATTCCAGTAAAATCTGAGTTGTGCATTTGTTATTAATAAAGAGTGCGTTAAAGTTTTTATTATTATTCCTAATCAAGCCGTATTTGGGCTCTGTGTTGTACGTGCATGCAACTTTGTTTTTGTTACTTTTTATGATAAAAGAAATGTATTAAATTGTTCCGAGAATATTTGTAGACAAAAATAAATTTTTTGACATGAACATGCAATCTTCATTACGAATACTTTAGGAACTATTTACGAACCACGTAAAATATTAACGTTTTTGTAACAATATGTATAATTTAATAGGTGCATAAGTAATTAATGATGTGTCTATATCAAATTTATTTTAATATTTTAACGTATTATAATTAAAATTAAATTAATGCAATGTTAAACGCGCAGTTTCTATATTAAGATAAACTATTGCGTTATTATTTACAACTTACTTTGTAAGAGTTTGACATTTTGATATATTTACAAATTATGATATATTTACAAATTAGGTGTTATCTAAATACCATAGGAAAACTTATTATTCTCGATGTATTTATCTGAAACCTTGGGAAACATCTATAAGACCTAAAACAGTGCAGGGTTTAAAAGGTTTTAAAAATAAAACGTTTAAAAAACGTTTTTGACTGTAGATATTATCCAAATGCCATAGGGAAACTTATTATCGCCGATGTATTTATCCTAAACCTTGGGAAACTTCTAGAAAACATAAAACCACGTACGTATTCAGGAGGTTTTAAGAATAAAACCTAAAGAAAACTTAGATAAGGTTTCTTTTCAGGAAGTATTTTTTAGCGAAACTTAAAAGAAACCTTTTAAATACCTGAAAACCTAGATAAAACCATAAAAAAAGTTTTAGAAAACCTTAAATTTTAGTAAGGGTCCTAAAATCAAGAGAAACATAATTTTGATGAAGAAATGGATTTAGTTTTAGTGAGGGCGAAAATTGATTGGAACCTGGAAACTTGCACAAGGACACATCGATTCCTTTGTTGGTTGCATTTTGCTGCTGTAAACATTAATTTGGATTTTTTACCAAAATGTGTAGGTATATTTGGTCAAAACTGAAAATATTAAAATTTTGTGAAAGTTATTTTAGCAATTAGACAAATTATCCTAAAATTAGTATTGCTAAATTGATTAACATAGGTTTCTAATCAATAAGTCCGTGTCTTGGTTGGAATAGTCTGCTTCAATTTCAGAAACAAATACCTTAATAAAACATAAAACTAATATTACTTTTATTGCTCTTGATATAACAGATATTTTAGATTAAGTTTTCTATGCTCCAAAAAACATCAACTAAATGTACATTTGTGTTTTTGCCTGGCAATAAGGCATTTGAGAAATTTGTCCTCACATCTTAATTCAAAAGAAAATAATGCTGAAGTTTTATCTAAGTAAAATAATATATCTAAAATTAATTAGAGTTATCTTAAAAAGATTTAATAAATAATATACAAATTCAAGTTTAAAAATCTATTCTGCTTCCAATGAAAGCGGTTTAAATATTTCCTTTGCATATTCACGATAGGAGAAAATTGAGTTGTAAGAGGTGTCTTAAAGAAAAATTTCACGCATGCTCGAATAAAATAAAACTAGAGAACCAAAAAATATTTTATCATATTTTATGATATATATGGGAAAAAGGAGAATATTAGCTAAAAATTTTACTTCTCTTAAGAGAGATATTCATTTCAGCTGAATCTGATAAAAGTTCGTATTTCTATATTTTCACTTCTTCTAAGTTGTTTGCAACTGCATTTCAGAAAATCGTTGATTCGTGAGATTTCTTATTTTGACTTATTTAGAATGCATAAATCGTGATAGATAAAGTGGGAAAAATAACAGAAGCTGAGATTTTTTTTCTAAGAAAATTGAATTGTCTCCTTTTAGTTATGATTCAATCGTTTGGGAAAACTACTAATCTCACTGAAAATTGAGTGGGAGAAAAAGTAGCAGTGAAATGCAAAATAACCGAAAGCTGCCTGTTTAAATTGCGTGTCAAATATTTTACGAAAAGAAAAATAAAATATTTTGAGGGCCAACGTCTCTCTTTTCTTGCTATTTTGTATCTCTTTTTATTAGAGAATATCTAGCTGAGTTTCTTCATCTTAGAGTTTTTGAATTTTTGCGTGTGCGAAATGTATGTAAACAACAAATATATATATATATATATATATATATATATATATTTTAAATTATAATTTAAAAAAAAATTTTCGTCTCATTTTTTTTTCAAAACCTGTTTGTACTTTTCTTATATCATTTTGCAGATTTTACCTTTAACAAGTACATTTATCTCCCCATGTACGCTCCAAATTAATTTATAATGCAAAATATATATCTGTAATTACCGAATGTTAAATATAACTATTGTAAAGTTTGAAACATTTTACTTTGTAAAAACTTATTATAATTTAATAACACAATTTATTTTCCCCGCATTTACTAAACATGCTATATACCACTGTTTATGTATTCGTTTAAAGAGGCAAATTTAAATACTAACAAAAAAGAAAAAAAGGAGCTATGCTTACACTATTTTATCTACTTTGAAATTACACCGCAGTAAATCTCAATTTATATTCTCAGACTTCTTCGTAGTGTTATTAGCTAAAATTGAGCAGTATGTATCATTTTTGTCCATTTTTAATAAAGAGCTATGGTGGGATTGGAAAGCTAAATATTACATTAAGTAAGTTTAGAAGAAGAAGAAAAAAAATAGACATGCGGAGATGCAAAATAACGAATTTCTTTACGAAGTTTATAGAATAAAAAAAAAATATTTTAAATATTTCTGAAAGATTTATCTTTAAAATATTAATAAATATAATAACAATAACATTGAACGCTTTTTAAAATTTGTTTATCGCTTTTCTTGCCTATAAAAATAGTTTTAAAATTATACCTGCGGTATTTTAAAGTTCTTATTAATGTAAATACTTATTTATAAAAACGTTTAAAACGAATTAGTGTAGAATTAATATGAAGAATAATGTTTGATATATATATATTTTTTAAATCAACAGTTAAGAAACAGGCGTATTAAGTATGATGTAAAAAATATTAATAACGCTTTGAAAAGTTTTATTTTAGCGTTTAATGTATTCTAGGATAACATATTTCTAAAATTATTATTATTTCACCAGTGAATCAGTTATACATTTTTTACGGTTATTTATTTTCAGATAAAAACAAATTCTTTATAAGATATTATAAGTTATTTGAATTTAAAGACGAATGAAGCCAAAGGAAAGATATATATATATATATATATATATATATTTTGTGTGTGTGTTTTTATTATATCTGTATCTAACCAAACGTGTTCCAAGATTTAGTCATGTGTGCTTGCGTATTCTTTTTAACCCTTCCATGGGCCGTGGGAAGATTTCTTCCCACCTGGATTATCTTAGTGATCTTGGATATGATTATCTTGGTGGATTATCTTGGTATCCTGTGAAAAGAGAAATTTCCTTTATAATACACTCCTGCTCAAAAGTTTAGCAAGATTTACAAACGATCATTTTTTTTTATTTATTTAAAGACTTATATGGAGATGAAATGCATTTAAACACTATGTAAAGAACAGGGTCTTCCTCATGTTTTCAGCAAAGACTAGGTTGCAAAGATAATTAGGTGGGCGGCAACATATTGAGCAAAATCAATATCGTTTGAGATCATCCTGTATAGTTAAGAGAAGGAAATGATCTGTAACTTTGGGATATCTTAAAATACACCCAGTACAATTTGTGGATGGATTTGTGTGACGATAGCATGTTAAATAACGGAGGTATAAGCATTTAATTTAGAACTCAATAAAAAAAAAGAATAATAAGCAGAACGTTTTTTATTTATAATGTACAGAGTTTAAAAAAAAATTAATACCACTTTCAGATAAAGGGAAAAAGCACTTTTGAAACAGTATACTGCAACTGGAATAGAAATATCTTAAATATCTCATGAAATATGAACATTTTTATGGAAAACGTTTCAATTGCGCATGCGCCAGAGATAGAAAAAAAATTATTACATAGGTTGAAAGCTAGCTATATTGGTCAACGTCTGTCAAAAGTTCATTTGAATAGAGTTAAATTAAGCAAATTGCCTACAAAAGAACAAGCTAGATTTCAGGTTTTTTCCACAGTTGAAATTTCATAAGCGGTTTATCGCGTGTTGCGTATTTAATTTGAAGATCCAATAATCACGTTCCAAAAGTATTTTTTTTGTGAAAAACCGCTTATAAGATTGTAACTATAACAGATTTTTGTTTATTTAGTAAGATTCGTGAGATCTTAAAGGGTGATCATAACACTTTCTTTTCCATGTTTAATTTTAAAGTTCTTTTAAAATTTTTAATATTTTTAATTATCATAAATTAAAATTAAGCTAAAACTGAAAAAATATATAATTAATCATATATTTTTAATGCATAAAATTAAATGAAAGTATGTAAGTAAATCTGTTATTATATATATTCTTTCCAAAGATTATACAATTTAACTTTTTTCTTTTTCTAATTGTTCACATCACATTATTTACCTAATATACATTTTTCAGAAAACAACTATAACAATGTTTTTTATTATGTTATCTTTTAAATATTTATCTTTTGGATTCTTTTGGATTACATGTTTTCTAATTTGCAAGCATAAAGAAAATCAGTAATCAGTTAAAAAAACCTTTTATAAAATTTGAATTAAATTAAGATAACATTTGTTTAAGTTTCAGGTAAACGTTTCAGAAAACGAATTATTTTATTAAATTTGTCTTTCAATTTTCTTTAAATACATTTTTTTTTCTCTATAAAAACAACTCATTTAGTAAAACAATTTTTTTTTTTTAAATTTCATATTGTTACTCATAAATGATTTAAAGTTTGTTTTCATTGTTCACAAGAGAACTACAAAAAAAAAAAAAAAAAAAAAAGTCCGTTAAACAAACAAACTTTTTCTTACTCACAAAAAGTATTTTATCTTTTAAATTTAAGAACTTTAAATAATCGCTGAAGATTTTGAAGAAAAAAAAATGGCGAACGAAGTAGTATAGCAATTGAAAAATATTTTTAACGGTAAAAATAAATTTTCCAATTTTAAATAAAAATATATCCCTCCAGGATTTGTCTTACTCAGTGTTTTGGATTTTAAACAACTAATATTTTCGCTCCATTTATTATAAATCGGAAGAAAATCTAAACTTAAAGGAAGGTTATAAGCATTAGGCTTAAAATACTTAAGTGTTTTAAAAAATTTAAATCCGCCAATAATGAATTTGAGGGGATTGGATTTTCGGATTTGCTAGATCCATATGTTTGTAAAATCTAATCTACAAAATGCGTATAAGATGGACAAAAGTTTTACTTGTTACATTTAAGGGGATTTTATCGTTTAGTTGCATAATATTTTTCAATTTCCAATTGATTCCAAACAAACAAATTTTTATTTCACTGAGAAGTTATTTGTAAGTCACTCACTTCATACTTTTACTTTCTCTTACCCATAACGTAGAGAAAGTATTGTTTTTGGGTCAAATTTTCGAAATTGAATTTTTGTTATATTTACACGTTTTGAGGTTCCCTGAATCCAAAAATCATGTTTTTAGCGGTTGGTCTCTCTGTGTGTTTCTGACTGTTATCATTATATCTCAAAATTAAATTATAGCAGAAAATCCAAACTTGGTATCCTAAATGTGTATCATATAGGGATACTGCACTAAACATTTCGTTGAGATGAAGCAAATGGCTCGTGTACAGGGACGCCCAAGAAAATTCAAATACATTACGTCAATGGAAGAAATTGCAGGTTAATAGAGCTTAACATCTATATACAGTACTGTAGTAAATGAAACGAACATATATTTTTTATATGCATAAAAACATGTTTAAAATAGAATATGGCATGAAAATCTATCACTGTTTGTTTACAGGGCTACACAAAAGAAGTAGATTATACTGCGACAATACATGAAAATTGGTAGAAGTGTATTTCAGGTTGTGCCATGTGTTATTAGCATAGGATTATACTTATGTGCACCAAATGGCGTGTACGTAACCTTCAGAAGATATATAGGGCTGCCATTCTTTTTTATTGATAAGCTTTAGTATAATATTTTACTATGTCCAGAAAAGCTGCTTAGGAATTTGAAATTAATTCCTAATAGCCATATAGTGAAAAATGTATTTTTTAAAGTTAAATATTCATCATTTGGTTTTTTGTATATTTACACGTTTTGAAGCTTCTTGAATACCAAAGTCAAATTTTTAAATTTTGATCTTTGTTTGTGTCTCTTAGAGTAAATTAAAAACAAATAATTTCAGGCGATTCAAATGTTACATTTTGAAGCTAATACGTTTCTTAATGGGGAAGTTTGATCAAGATTGAAATGTTTCAAGATATGTTGCGTGTGAAAGTTGTCTTTATAATTTTAAATGAATTTTTGAAGTTAATAACAGATTTGAATTCTATATAAATGCAGGTACAATAATGAAACGGGGATTGAGGGGCAGTAGCCCTCCTTACACAAAATTATTTGTGGAATAAAGTTGTTCCGAAGCCTAATTTGAATTATTATAACATAAATTTACATAAAGTACTCGTTATTTTACTCCTTAATCTCCAATCTGTATTTAAAGTATTAAATTACAGGGTAAAAGAAAGTCGCGTGAGTGACACACCAGATTATTTACTTTCTCTTACCCATAAGATAGAGAAAGTATTGATTTTGGGTCAAATTTTCGAAATTGAATTTTTGTTATATTTACACGTTTTGAGGTGCCCTGAATCAGAATATCATGTTTTTAGCGGTTGGTCTCTCTGTGTATGCCTATTATCAGCATAATTCAAAAACAAATAATAGCAGAAAGTTCAAACTTGGTATTCTAAATGTGTCTCATATAAGGATGGTACACTAAACTTTTCATTGAGATCAAGCAAATGTTCCGTGTACAGGGAGTATTCAAATACATTACATCTATGGGGGAAATTGCAGGTAAGTAGAGTTTAAACATGTTTAGACTGCACTGAACCAATTGAAGCGAATGCACATTTTTTCATACGCGTTGAAGCATATTTCATGTAGAATATAGTATAGAAATCATTTACTGATCGTTTACAGGGCTACACAAAAGAAGTAGATTATACTGCGACAATGCTTGTATATTGATGAAAGTGAATTTCAGGTTGTGCCATGCATTATTAACATAGGATTATACTTATGTGCACCAAGTGATGTGTACATAAGTTTCAGAACATATACAGGGCTGCCAATATTTAAGCCATAACATTCTTTTTTATTGTTAGTGGAAGTGCTTTACTATAATGTTTTACCATGTCCAGGAAAGCTGCTCAGGAATTGAAATTAATTCCTCGTAGCCATATGGTAAATAATTTATTTTTTAAGCTAAATATTCGATGCTTGTTCTTTTGTGTAGTTACACGTTTTGAGGCTTCCTGAATACCGAAATCAAATTTTTAATGTTTGATCTTTGTCTGTGTCTGTTCGAGTAAATTAGAAATAAATAATTTCAGGCGATCCAAATGTTGTATTTTGAAGTTAATACGTTTGTTACTAGAAAAGTTTGTTCAATGATGATAAGTTTCAAGGAATGTTGCGTGTGAACGTTGTCTGAATAATTTAAATATATTTTTGAACTTAATAACAGAATTAAATTCTATATAAATGTAGATATAATAATGAAACGGGGAGTTGAGCAGTGCGGTAACCCCCTCACACAGAACTAACTAATTGTCATATAAAACTCTTCCGAAGCCTAATTTGAATTGTTTTAACATAGGTTTGCATAACGGTACTTACTATCTTAATCCTTAATCTACAATTTGTATTTATAGAAATTTTTGCTAGTGCTCGATACTTTTCCTGCCGGCTGTACATACATAAAAAAAAAATATATATATATATACAGACACGACATTATTTCATTATTTAAAACATGAAAATCTGACATTGACAGATTTTAATTTAGTGCCAGAGGCCTACTGCTAAAGTTGTTAATATCGACAAATTCTTCTTTAGTTAATTCGTGACGATCTAAATTCCATGATAAAGTTTTCATTAAATCAAACCAATGTGTTTCAGCTGCAGATATTGTAACAAATAACGTTGGAAGTCCAAACTGTCTTATAGCCGCAAAACAACGTTTTTTCTCTTTTTCCCAATCAGGGGGAGGTGTGCCTTGGGGGGGACTCATGTCAAAGGTGTGCCTTGGGGGGGACTCAAGTCAAAGTTGGGCCTTGGGGGGACTCATGTCAAAGTTGGGCCTGGGGGGGACTCATGTCAAAGTTGGGCCTTGGGGGGACTCATGTCAAAGTTGTACCTTAGGGGGGACTCATGTCAAAGTTGGGCCTGGAGGGGGGACTCATGTCAAAGTTGTGCCTTGGGGGGAATTCATTCAATAAATCCCCATTCAATAAACCGACTGAAATAGGCCCTTAGCACTATTAAGAGTGTATTATAAAAATTCGACAACGCTGTACCGACTGAAATAGGGGTACCTTGGGGGGGACTCATGTCAAAGTTGGGCCTTGGGGGGACTTCATTCAATAAATCCCCATTCAATAAACCGACTGAAATAGGCCCTTAGCACTATTAAGAGTGTATTATAAAAATTCGACAACGCTGTACCGACTGAAATAGGGGTACCTTGGGGGGGGACTCATGTCAAAGTTGGGCCTTGGGGGGACTTCATTCAATAAATCCCCATTCAATAAACCGACTGAAATAGGCCCTTAGCACTATTAAGAGTGTATTATAAAAATTCGACAACGCTGTACCGACTGAAATAGGGGTACCATGGGGGGGACTCATGTCAAAGTTGGGCCTGGGGGGGACTCATGTCAAAGTTGTGCCTTGGGGGGGACTTCATTCAATAAATCCCCATTCAATAAACCGACTGAAATAGGCCCTTAGCACTATTAAGAGTGTATTATAAAAATTCGACAACTGTACCGACTGAAATAGGCCTCTAGCACTAAAAAGCTAAACATTGCACATAAAATCTTAACAGAAAACGATTGAAAATGTTTATTCCTCAGCTTTTTGTAAGCTAAAACAAGTAAATGGAAATATTAAACAGTTTTTTTAGAAGATTTTTATTGAAATTGGATTTTGTCATCGTATCCTCGTGTCATGCTAAAAAACAAGGCGCTTCCACTTTAAAGAAAATGTAAGCAATTCATTTCGTCTCTTGTTGGTTCAGTTGGTTACAGCGTCAAGTTAATAACACGAGAGTCGGGATTTCGATACTCGAAGTGCCGAGGTGTTAGTTTTTGCAGATAATTAGTAGCAAAGGTGTCAATTGATGAAATAAAAAAGCGCAAAATAAAAATTTAAGTAAAAAAAAAAAATCTAAAATAAAAAATAAAGAAATAAATAAAAATTTTTAGAAACTGTTTATTGATATTGGATTTTTGCCATCGTGTCTTTATGTTACGCTGAAAAACAAGGCGCCCTCACTTTTATGTAAATGCAAACAACGTTTTTTGTTTCTTGTTAGTTCAGGGACTTCACTTGGCTTAAGCGACGTGACAATAACGCGATGGTTGTGGGTTCCATGAAGGTCGATGTGCTACTTTTTTGCAGATAATAATTTGAAAAGTTGTCGTCTCATAAAAGAAAATCTTTCATTGTCTGCACAGCATCTTAAGAAACTTATTCATGATAAAAAATTTCTAAATTGAAATTTCGTGGTCTGTGGAGTTGTGCTACGATTAATATTGTCTCACCTGTTATATCTGCGTTTGCAGACTCGGTGATTTTGCCAACGAATATTATGTGAGAAATGCCTAGCTGGTTATCACCTAGGGTAGCTCAGTGGTAGAGCATCCGTGCGTTAAGCGGAGTTTCCCGGGTTCGATTTCCGGCTCTGGTATTTTTCACATAGTTGGTTAGAAAATTATCAACCTTTACACTCCAATTTATTTGAAATGAATATTCACGGTTGATGAATTCATGAATAAAAAATTTCTAAATTGAAATTTCGTGGTGTATGGAGTTGTGCTACGATTAATCTTGTCTCACCTGTTATATCTGCGTTTGCAGACTCTGTGACTTTGCCAACGAATATCATGTGAGAAATGCCTAGTTGGTTATCAGCCAGGGTAGCTCAGTGGTAGAGCATCCGTTTTCACATAGTTGGTATATAAAAATATCAACCTGTACACTCCAATTTATTTAAAATGAATATTCACAGTTGATGAATTCATGAATAAAAAATTTCTGAATGTGTGGCACATTTATATTTATGTTACAGTTTGGGCATACAAAATTTGTTCATTTTGTATTTGAAATGGCACAGCTTTCAAGAACTCAAGTTCTAGAGATTAGATATTGCATCATGTCTTCAACTGAATTAGCTTCACACAAAGCAAAATCATTGATCTGGCTTAACAGCAATGACGACATCATCCCCTGCTGAAATGGATACTTGATTTAATATAGACCTAAATGTATTCAATATCTTCCCTGAAGGCATTGTTTATTTTCATTTTTATTTTCATGTGGTGATTTCTATCTTTTGAAATGAAATCAAGAACGTTGGATCTGACTTCCCTAATTTAATTTTGCTTTTTTCTAGCGAGAATATAATGTGATAGTTTCAGTTGAATTTTATAACGTCTGCTGAAAAAGACTATAAAGCTTTTGGTGATCTGGAAACAACATTATTCTGTTAAGTTTTAGAACTGGCGAAATTGATTTGATAGAAATTTCATTGTATGTTGTGTGAGTGTTCTCACACATATGTCCTTTAAAAGTTTATTTATTTATTCAAATTTAATATATAACAAGAAGGAGGGATTAATAAAATAATAAAAAAAAATCTTTTAAATTTATCTAATTCAATTAATTAATTATATAGAATTTCCCGTTTTATTTAGAAATCAAAATTTGTGTTATTTGTCCTTTTTGTTACAAACGCATTACTCTCATAATAAAATAAAGCAATTTTTATATCGGGGTTTTTGAAAAGTAGTTTTGTTTATATATTTCCCCGAATGGATTAAATCAATTTAGCTATAATTATTTATTTTCAGAGGGTAATTTAAAAAGTCGTTATCTGCCTGTTTCTAGCATATACAGCTATTAATAAAATAAAATAATCATATTTTTTCATGTTTATTACCCTTGTATGTTTACGTTAAAAACCTATTATTATTTCAAGCGGGTCATTATAATTCTAAAAATAGATTTATAATGGATTTTTGCGTTCTAAGCGTCGCCTTTTTATGTACGTTGAGAGTTGAAGGTCATTTGGCGTTGCTGCTCAATGTCAAATTGATCTAACTTTATAACGACATTTTATATTCAAAAATTTTGTATTAATATGTTAGAAGGACAAAGAAACTGCTTGGCATTCTTTTGGCTGAATATTAAGGATGCCAATTTTTGGGGTTGCAATTTTAAGTTCTCTGAGGATGGCAGATTTGGGTAAGCTTTTCGATTGAGACTCGGTCAGAGTAACACGTAAAGTTTTTGTGTTCCTCCTCTCCTCCTCGTCCCAATTTCCGTAAGAGATTGGTATGTTCATCTGTGCTTCAAAAAAAGATGTAATTCATGTTTGAAGAAGATTGTTTTTACAAACCTGTCAATAAATACCAGTTTAGTTAATTGTTTCTTCTTCTTTGATCTTCAAAGTATTGTTTAAGTCAAGAGATTTTTTAGCAACTTCGTCACGGCAAATTTAAACATGAAACTGGGTTACTGCTTTGACGAAAATCTTCGTCATAAAAATTATGGTGCCTCCTGGCTCTCTCCGGACTTTGGTGACGCGGGGGAGAGGGAAGAACAAACGCATAGAACTTTTTAGAAAAAGTTTCCTTCCCAGAAACACTTCAGTGTAATGGACACACACACAAAAAAAAAATCTCTTCATTGCTGTCAGTGTTGATGGGAATTGGATACTGTGTACCTCCTGTGCCTTGTGGAATTGAGCATCCTTCGCTGTTGCAGATTTTAGATTGTGAGAAAAATGTAAACAGAAAAGGTCTTACGAGTGTGCTCTAGTCTCCAAGAGATATTTTGTTTACGGATGTGTACGTGATCGGTGCGGTCCTTCTTCAAGAATATGTGTCCGGCGATACAATTCGTGTATCTAGAGAATAATTTTTTTCTCTCCATCATCTCTTCCGATTATTTTGTGCAATGTGCGGATTTTCTTCACGTCAGATGATCGCAGCTATCGTTATTCGTGTATCTAGAGAATAATTTTTTCTCTCCATCATCTCTTCTGATTATTTTGTGCAATGTGCGATTTTCTTCGCGTCAGATGATCGCAGCTATCGTTTCATTTTTAAAAAAGGTTCGATTTTTTTTGTGCGTTTTGTGGCATCTACAGAATATTGAGTTCGCTGGTTCCAGACCAGCACAGCAAATTTTTTTTTTCTACAATTTTGACAGCTAGAACAAGGATTTAGAAGATGCAAGTGAGCATAGACAGGATATATTTTTACTGTTTTTTTTTTTTTTTTTTTTTTTTTTTGACTCTGCAAGTGCATTTTTTTTTCTTGTGAAACTATTTGTGACTGCAGACAAAAGTAAATATTGAAATGTGAAATATAACTATTATGAAACTCGTTTTAGGGGAAACAAACTCATACTATAAAGAGGAATAGAATGAAAAATGTGCATAATTAAACATCTAATAACTTTATTAAACATTCAATTAAAGAAATATAATAAAAATAAATTGATAATTTTTTTTTCTCATACAAAATATCTTTCCCCTCAACCAAGTCACTTTCAAAATGTGGTAAGTCTAAATTTACATCTTGTATTTTTGCTATTTGAATGGAAGTTTTTGTTTCATTAAATAAAATATATAATATACAGATTTTTATGGAAAATATTAGATATAAATGTTTCCTACTTATTACATTTGATATTTTACCTTATTTTATTTTCATTTTCATTTTATTTTTGATATTAAGTGTTTATGAATACCATTTTCAATTAGCAAAAATATTTAATTTTGCATAATAAAGTATTTCATTTGATATAAATATTTTTTTTTTCATAATAATTGGTATTTTTCTTTGCTTATAAAGCTTAATGTGATTTATTTCTTTATTATTTTGAGATTTTTTTTTTTTTTGAAATATACTTTTGGTAAATTTCACATAGTATTTCGTTGGGATATTTCATATGTATATATATATATATATTTTTTTTTTGTCTTTTATGATGATTAATACTTTTATTTGTATATTGTGATTTTTTTTAAGTGATTTATTACAATTACTATTGCAAATTTTTACAATTCCTTATGATTTATTTTTATATTTTTGGAATATTTAAAAATATATATATATATATATATTTTTTTTTTTTGGTAATATTTTTTACATATTAGATATTTTAATGAGGTATTTTATCATATGCATTTTCCGTAGGCATCAAAAGGAAAGATGCGTAATTTTTGTGCTCATTGATTTTAATGCAATATATTTTTTTACTCAAGCATTTCTGAGATATATTAGTATTTAATTTGACCCAACATAAATAATTAAGATGGCCACTAAAAAGAACATTAATATTAATATTTTAAATTTTGATGGTGACCCATCCTTACTTGAGTTTTTCTTTGATCAGATTGAGTCTTATGCTAAATTAAATAGATTAAATTCAGAAGAGGCAGTGGCAATTTTAAAAGGAAAATTAACCGGCCCTGCATTTAAGTTCATGACTCAATCTCCTTTATTATATAAATCTACAGATTTAAAATTTATCAAGGATGAATTCAAGAATTTTTTTGCTCCAATGAGCAGTACTCAGGCTCTTGTGGAATTTAACAATCTAATACTCTTACCAAAAGAATCTATTAGAAATTTTTCCCACAGATTAAACATTTTGGCAGAAGTAGTATATTCTCAAATTAAAGATACTAATGCTTTAAATTCCATTAAATTTACTAAATTTATTTCAACCATTCCCTCAAATATTAGAGTTAAGATTCAAGAAGAGGGAATCTCTGGGTATCAAGAGGCAGTTAACAGAGCACAAAAATTGCAGGATATTAATGCCAATGAGTCCTTATTACAAATGAGTTTAAATAACCCCCTTGTAAACACACTTTCTGAAAAGTTAGTTGAATTGACAGATAGGTTAAACAATCTGTCCTTTGCTAGTAAATCTGATGAGGTTAACCATACACACGAATCCCAAGTGCAAGATAGACAAAAAAACAATAGGCAAAGTGAATTAAGACAAAATTATAAAAGCCGTAATCAAAATTTCAGGGGTAATCAAAATAAAAACAGATATCATTCTTCTCCTATTTGCCAATTGTGCAATAAAAAGGGACATGTTGCTACTAGGTGCTTTAGATGGCAGAGAAATCAGACTAGGGGTAAAAATCATGACAGAAATAACTATAGTAAAAAAGGAAGTAATTTAAACGAGCGCCTGAGTAGTAGTATGTAGTTTAGCTGATGCAATTACATCTCAGGAATTGAATAGAGCATCAGCACAAAATTTTTCTCTGGATATTGCTTATGACTTTAATCTACCCAAATTATCTAGTGATAGATTGGTTAATTCTACTGCTTCTCAGACACAACAAATCTTGAAAATTTCTGATTCTAAATCTACTCAAACAAATAGCGATAAAAGGGAGAACATTTTTAATGTCCATGTAAATTCTCCAAAGTTACCTCTTATTAAAATTTTGCTAGATAAACAAAAGGTAAACACACATCTTGACACTGGTAGTTCTGTTAGTCTGTTAGCTGAAAGTACATTTAATAAATTAAAACATAGTTTGAAATATAAACATTTATCGTCCCATGTCACAATTAAGACTGTAAATTCGAATGTGCAGTTTTCATCTTGTATACAAACTACTTTTAAAATTCAAAATCAATTTTTTTCACAAAAATTTTTTATTGTAGATATTCCTGAAGGTTCTGCATTTAGGGTTATTTTGGGTTATGATTTTATTCAACAATATCATGTAATATTAGATATGCAGAAGTCTCTGTTAAAAATAAAAGACCTGTGTATTCCCATAACAAACACATATAGCGACCATGAAGAAAATCTTAATATGCATACTCAATGTAAGAAACTATCAGTAAAAACGGGGCAAAAACTTATTTTACAACCCAAAGAGGAGTCTTCTATTACTGTTTATTGTCCCAAAGTTTCTTCGGGTGATTATTTATTTCAGAGTAAAAAGAGTTCTCCCAAATTAATTTTTTTGGATTCAATAGTTAATATTGATCATTCCCAGAAACAAAATTGCAATAGTAAATATGATAGAGTAAAATTTCAGTTATATGTTAAGAATAACACTAATAGAAGTATGCATGTAAACAAACATTCAAATATTGGTACAATAAAAGAAATTAAGCAAATTATTGACTATGGTTCAAAACAAAATGATAATGTTGAAATTTCAGAGGATTCGCAATTTATTAATTATATTCCACCTGCTAGTGATGTATTAAAAATGAGAAAACAAGAGTTAACACCCATGGACTTTGATATTAAACATCTCAATGAGGCTCATGCAACAAAGTTAAAACAATTTTATGAAGTAATTTCGCGACGTTTTCTAAAAATATGAAAACCCTTGGGCATACTGACAAGGTAGTACCAGATTTAAAATTTTTAAGTGACTATCCAATTAAGACTTTGCCCTTTCCCATTCCTCAAGCTTTACAGCAGGAAGCTAGAGATCAAATTAACCAATTGGTAGAGGCTGGGATTATTGAGCGAAACTGCTCTGAATGGGCTTGCCCAATTTTATTGGTAAAAAAAAAAACAAGATGGATCTGGTAAACAGAAATTTCGCCTCGCGTTAGATTTAAGAATGTTAAATTCCATAATTCAGGGTTCTTCTTATCCATTACCTAAAATTAAAAATATAATAGCTGATCTATCTGCGTATAAATTTTTCACTTGTCTTGATTTCCAACAAGCATATCATCAAATTGATTTACCCGAACATTTACAGGATAAAATTACTTTCACATCAATGTTTGGCAGTTTCAAATTTAAGAGACTATGTTTTGGTCTTAAAAACGCGGCTTCTCAGTACCAAGCACTTATGGACTCTTTAATTGATGAAATTAATATAGATGGAATTTACGCGTATCAGGATGATTTAATATTTGGTGCAAATAGTTTTGAAGAGACATGTGTTAAACTTGAAAGAATTCTTAAGATTTTAATTAAATATAATTTAACCTTAGCTCCTAGTAAATGTACATTTCATAAGAGTGCTGTAAATTATTTGGGATTTCACATAGAGAATAATTCAATTTCTCCAATTGAGTCAAACATCATTAAAATAAACTCTTTCCCTACACCTACAACAAAAAGACAATTAAAACGCTTTATAGGAGTTGTAACCTTTTATAAGTCTCTTATTCATAATTTTTCTAAATTAATTCAACCACTTATTGAATTGACTAAACCGAAAACAAAATTTGTTTGGAATAAACATCATCAGGATATTTTTAAGAAATTTCAAGATATATTTTTAAACTCACCTATGGTAAGATTACCGGATTGGAACAAGACTTTCTTTTTCAACACTGATGCATCAAATATTTCTATTGCAGGAGTTTTGATGCAGAAATATGACAATCAATTATTACCTGTCGCCTTTTTCTCTAAATCACTTAAACCGTCTGAAAAAAGATATCCGGCTATCAAACTTGAATTAATGGCCATTTTTAAATCTGTAATTGCTTTCAAATATTACTTATACAATAGAAAGTTGTGAGGTCGAGCTATGGACCGTCACCAAAAGTTGGGACGGTTAGATTACTTCGTCGCCAGGGACTCTGCGAAAGTCTTGGTCGAGATTGTTTTATGTCAGCATTGTGCAGCAGTAGAATAATTAGGATCTCGGTGTTAGATGAGTAGAAGAGATGTTAAAAGGTTTTGATTGAAATGAAATGAAAGGGAGTTGTTGAATGGAGTATAAAAGGAAAGATAGTGAATTGCTAGGAGAGATATAGATATAGGATGTGATGTAGTGGAATGGTGATGAAGGGGTAGCTGATTAGTGTGGAGTTAAGAGAAATGTTGATGGTGATAGTTTTATGCGAATGATGGTAGAGAGGTGTAGTTTTGTGGAGTAAAGAAATAAAAGAGTCGGTCGTGTCCGGGAATCCGCTCGACGCTCTAAAGTGAGAAAAGTGATAAGTAGCCGTGAGCAGTCGTCAAAAGGATCAGCGTTGGTGAGATAAAGCAACTTCCTATTTTTGTTAAAGTTATTTCCTGACGTTATTTATTTAAATTACGTTAGCTCAACGTCCTCCTTAATTTTGAATGCTAAATAAACTTTGTTTACCTGTTAACTTTGTCTCGAGCTTTCATCATTACGTAATTAAGTTAATCTAAGTTCATATATAAGATTATGTAAAATCTACATTAGAGAATCATGGCCCACTACGATTCGCCACACTGGCGCCCAACTCAGTTCGACATCCCCCCCGCTCGAGTCTATTTTACCGGCTCAAACAATGTACTTAAATTTAATGAAGAACTTGAGAATTATTTTGATGTATGTCATATTGATATTTCTGATCGATGTAAATGGTTAAAATACTCCTTAAAAGGAGAACCTAAAATGTGGCTTGACCTAATTGCCTGTCATTCTTTGGGTCAAAATCCCACCTATGAAGAGTTAAAAATCAAAATGATAAACACCTTTTCCTTAAGTGCCGATAGAGCAAGATTAAGGCAGGAGCTCTATACGCAGAAAATGTCTGTATTTGATAAGCCGACAACCTTTTTCCTGCGTAAGCTCGATTTAATTAAACAACTCGATTTGAATTTTATCTTTTTTAGAAATATTTGATATTGTTAATCCGCTGTTCACGGTGCCAATTCAAGATTACCTCGAGTTAAAGCCAACCGCATCTGTTGATACTCTTTTTCAAGTCCTCTATAAATATCAAGCACGTCACGCTATTAAACCGGCGGATAAGTCTAATCGCTGGCAAGAACCCGTCAATGTTCAAAACGAACAGCGAGAAAATTTCACCCCCCCCCCTCAAAATAATAATTTCATCCGACCGCAACAAGCTAACTCTTCACAATCAAGACCCAGTGACTTAAATCAATCTGAAAATGTTGCAAGAAATCAACCGAGCCCCTATAATATCAAGGTACAAACTATATGTTTAAATTTTCTTTCTATTTCTTCAGCCAACTTGCAGCGTTTAAATTCTTCTCAATGCGTTTCCAATTTAAACTCTCCGTTTCCTTCAAATTTAGAGAAGAATGAAAGTTTATTAAATGTAGCGGCTAATCCTTTCATCAATAAATCACATTTATGTTTTCAAACTGTTCAGTCAAGAGACCTTTCTAGTAATTTAAATGCACCTCATAATAAATTACAGTTTAATTCTCAAACTATCAAGTCGGGGGCAGATTCTGCTATTTTTATTGATAAATCTCATACAAATGCTAAACCGGTCGAGTCCGGAAATTTATCTCAGGTAACAGGAAAAATTTTCGCAGAAAATGATGTTAAAATTAACGTTGGTACTAAATCTTTATTAAAGGCATCAAACTCTTGTTTTCATCCTGTTCAACCAACAGATTTATCTATTAGTATTCATGCATTTCCTGATAAACTACATTTCAGTTCTAAAACTGTCAAGTCGGCAAAATTGGCTATTTGTAATGCTAAATCATATTCAAATGCTCGACCGATCAAATCCGGGGAGTTATCTACTTTCACAGAAACTGGGTTAAAAGAAAGCGAAAAGTTAAGCCACTGTGCTTTTAAATATCTCGCATCTACTTTAAACGAAAAGCTAGTAACTAATTTAAATGAAAGTAATGAAAAAGGGCATTTAAGTTTTCTACATGTCAAGCCGACAGAATCTTCTAGTTTAAATGAAAAGGCTCCCAATGAAAATGACCGGTTAAACTGTCTTCAACATAATTTACATTCTCCTACCAGTGCTTCTCGTAAACTGCTAGATAATTTAAAAGCAAATGTAGTAATTTCAAATAAAAATATAAATTATTTCCAAGCTCGTAAGCCCTCCAAGACATCAACACTCATGAGTAGAGATGGAGCGGAATCGTCCACTGATGCTACGGACAGCGACAGCGTGCCGGGTTCAATCGCAGCCCAGGAATGCGCCCTCGCAACGCCTGACCTCCTGATGCCAGCCTCCAGCCCTGTGATCTCTGCGGCCAGTGCAATGTCCAGCAGGACTCTCATGTTTAATGTTAATTTTCTTACAGCGGAAACCCTGGTTGAGGTTGTATCGTTTCTAATTTTACTTTTTCTCAAGTATTTGTTTATCAGAGCTGTACCAAAATGTAAGACATGCCTTGAAGCCTTTCGGACTTCTTATTTTTGTATGAAAGAGCAGGACTTCCTAAAAAGAAAAACTGTAAAATTTAAATTAGTACATGAACTTTCATTTCGAAAATCATGTTTATGCTTCAAATGTCAACATTTTCGTTCTCTCTTAATATATTTTATGCATGTATACTAAGTTCTTTTATTTTGTAGCCATCGCCTGCAGAATGGGTAATATAAAACTGTTTTTTAACCTTTGTAAATATCCCCCCTCCCCCTTTTTCGTATTTCTATACATATTGTATTTGTATATATAACTAAAATGAACTTTGATAAGTGTATAAAATGAATATTTTTTATTGTTATAACTCTTGTATTCAACTAAAAGTTATCTATATATATATCTATGTGTATCAGTGGGGAATTTTTTTTTTGGCTATATGCATAAATCACGCGTAACTTTAAACTAAAATCACTAACAAATTAATTTTTTGTCGTTTCGCATGCTATAGCCCAGGAGGAAAAAATTATTGTATATAAACTATTTTATGTATTCAGAGACAATTTGTCTCGTTGATCTATCTACAAATTGTAGTTTAAGTCTATTTTTTGATTTATACTTTAAAAAAAGTTTCCATTTTAGAAATATCTTTGATGCTCTAATCTGATGTAGAAAATGTTATTCTGATGACTGACGTTTCTGAATGAATTTTTTCTCAAGTACGTTGGCCAGCTGATGTGGTTGAGCCTAGACTGGCTCTGTTATGGATGAAGAAATTCCTCTTCTAAGTTTCGAAGGATGATTCTGGATCTAGGCTGGTCTTTCGATGGATAATTAAAGTTCAAGATTTTATGTTCAATAAAGTGATTTACTCAATGTTACAAGTTTAAAATTATGTTTATTCCTTTCTGGATTAACAGAAAGATGGTTGTAAGCCCCATTGTAAAGTTGAGCTAACCTATTTGAGGCGTTTTTTTTTCTCCCTGTAGTTTCCGGCTGTAAAGGGCCCTCAATTCAATTTAAAACTTAAATTTCTTTTTTTTTGTTAGAGGTTTGTCCGGTTTTAAGCTAAAGGGTTTTTTATTCGCCATGGTATTTGAAGCTGTAAGCAGTTCATTGCTCACCAAATTACACTTTAAATTTTTTTCTAACTTATTTTAAAGTTTCAAATTAAGTTGTGGCTGCACTCACTCCTATGTGCTATATTAGGGTTTAAATTTACTCGATCAAACCCGTTGGGGATTTTCCCGACTAAATTTTTTTCTTGGAGGGGGACTGTGAGGTCGAGCTATGGACCGTCACCAAAAGTTGGGACGGTTAGATTACTTCGTCGCCAGGGACTCTGCGAAAGTCTTGGTCGAGATTGTTTTATGTCAGCATTGTGCAGCAGTAGAATAATTAGGATCTCGGTGTTAGATGAGTAGAAGAGATGTTAAAAGGTTTTGATTGAAATGAAATGAAAGGGAGTTGTTGAATGGAGTATAAAAGGAAAGATAGTGAATTGCTAGGAGAGATATAGATATAGGATGTGATGTAGTGGAATGGTGATGAAGGGGTAGCTGATTAGTGTGGAGTTAAGAGAAATGTTGATGGTGATAGTTTTATGCGAATGATGGTAGAGAGGTGTAGTTTTGTGGAGTAAAGAAATAAAAGAAGAGTCGGTCGTGTCCGGGAATCCGCTCGACGCTCTAAAGTGAGAAAAGTGATAAGTAGCCGTGAGCAGTCGTCAAAAGGATCAGCGTTGGTGAGATAAAGCAACTTCCTATTTTTGTTAAAGTTATTTCCTGACGTTATTTATTTAAATTACGTTAGCTCAACGTCCTCCTTAATTTTGAATGCTAAATAAACTTTGTTTACCTGTTAACTTTGTCTCGAGCTTTCATCATTACGTAATTAAGTTAATCTAAGTTCATATATAAGATTATGTAAAATCTACATTAGAGAATCATGGCCCACGCGGATTCTCTACAAAGTTTATCATTTTGTCTGACAGAGCTCCTTTAAAAACATATAGAAAAACAAATAGTCCTGCTGATTTAACTACTAAATGGCTGTTAGAGTTGTCAGAATACTCATTTGAATTTGAACATATTCCTGGCCCTACAAATGTTTTAGCGGATTATTTATCAAGATCAGACTTCTCAAATAATCAACAAAATTTAAAAACAAATCCAGAATTAATATTCAGTTCTCAACCTCTTCCTATTGTACAAGATGACACACATTCAATTAATCAAATTTCCACTTCTACTCAGTCTGTACAACAAAATCAATTCAACAATTTTCTAGTTTCTGGTAATACTGACAATAAAGATCCCCTTTTGGAAATATCAAACAATACATTTATATCTGAGTAAAAGAATGATCCGAAATTGTCAATTATTTACAGGCAAATTTTGAGAAAGGATTTTTCAAAAAATAATGATAATTTTTTTATTCATACAGATTCTAAAGTTTTAATGTACAAGAAACAAAATTTGCATAATAATACTTTTTCATATCTCATTGTTGTACCGCATTCTTTAAAATCTAAAGTTTTAACTACTTCACACCTTTCTCACTTTGGGTTGACAAAAACATACGAATTTTTATCAAATAGATATTATTGGAAAGGTATGTACACAGACACCTTAAATTTTGTTGCTTCGTGTACTTTATGTTTACAAAATAAACATCATAACACACCACCAGCTCCTCTACAACCCACCTATACTCCAACACATCCAGGGCATACTATTAGTGTCGACTT
Source organism: Salticus scenicus (assembly GCA_963930645.1). Taxonomy (NCBI): domain Eukaryota; kingdom Metazoa; phylum Arthropoda; class Arachnida; order Araneae; family Salticidae; genus Salticus; species Salticus scenicus. The sequence continues at coordinate 360,597,776 of OZ005652.1, read as the reverse complement.
GGTTGGTCCTTTTATAGATGGACATTCAGTTTTGACTGTGATTGACCATTTTTCGCGACACATTGAATTATTTCAATTAAAAGACACTTCTTCATCAAAAATAGTTAAATGTTTATTTAATTACATTACAACATTTGGTAGACCATCAGTAATATTATCAGATCTAGGCAAACAGTTTACATCAACTATTTATAATATTTTCAATGATAAACTTGGCATAAAAATTTTACATTCATCTGTTGCTCACCCTCAAAGCAACTCTATTTCCGAGAGGTTAAATAATTCTATAAAGTACTCAATTAACACTTTAATTTCTGAGGGGTATTCTTTTGAAAATTCACTAGCTATACATAAATCACTTTATAATGGTTCAACACATTCATCCACATTGTTTTCACCTAACCTACTTCATTTTGGTAGGGAACTGTCTTTAATATTTGATACATTTGACCAATTTATAAATCAGCCATTTTTGGATAAAAATGTAGACATATATAAATTATTACACGACTTAGATAACATCTATAGCAAAGCATATTCTAACATTAAAAAAAATCAAGACAAAAGATATCATAATTTTCAAAAACGTGCAAAACTGAGGCCTGTTGCTGTTCATGATGTTGTATACTTGAAATCAATAGATAAATTTAAACCCAAGTATTCTGGGCCATTTATTGTTGTACAAAAACACTCGCCAGTTTCCTTTTCCATTAAGAGATTACATGCACCTGATAATAAAGCTTTCAGAGTCCATATTGATAGACTCCTTATTGCTCCTCCTCGACGTAATTATTTGTTTACTGAACCCAACTCCAATGTAACACATAATATTGGCAATAATTCTACACATTCTTATAACTTAAGAAATCGCAAATAATTTTTTTTTCTTGCAAAAAAAAAAGTTTGATGAATATATTTTGCATCACAAATGCATTTTCCAATGGCCAATGGAATGTATTTGTTTGCTGTGCAGGAACTCGTCTTTATTTATTTTATTATTTTTATTTTTAGATGGCTGGTCCACTGTTTTTTTTTATTTTTTTCTTTTGATGTAAAGACTATTTCTTGCATTGCAGTGTTGTTGAATATATATAATATTTATAAATAAGATACACCTAAATAAAAAAAAATAAATTAAAAAAAATTTAAAAAAAAAATGATTCTAATGATAACATAAATGCTTAACAAAAGTAAGATATTTGAAATATATTTAATAGAGATATTTCATTGGAATACAGATTAAATTCATAGGAAATTAATTATTAATGATAATAGTGTTAACAATATACATACAGCTAAATTTTATAAGTTTCCAATTGATTTTTGGTGTACAACCTGTGTTTGGTTTGTTTAATCTCTAGTCTAAATTTTTTTATTATTTTGGCATTCCCTCTCATCACTCAAAATTTTATCAATTTGTTTTCTTTTACTTATTTATTACCACATTCTAGATATATGTTGTCTCGTTCAAAATTTTCTCCCGGGAGAGCAACATTGGATATGTGATGAGAATCTATATTTTTGTTGACATTAATTTTTCAACATTTATGACACTTAATTAATCGGTTTCGTAAGGTGTCCCTACAGGGGTCTGTGGACTCTGCTGGGGGACGGAGGCCTGTGCCTAACAGTGCAGGTCTTTTAACACGCCCTGTCCCGCTAGGATGTTAGCCTTAAGTTAACATCATTACACTTACATTTTTGTAAGGATTAAGGGAAGATTGTTTTTTTTTTGACTGCCAATGGCGTCCTTTTTAAAATCTTTCCTGTGTGGTATACGCGAAAACTTTTCTGTTTCTTTACTTTTATTTATTTTTTTGTACATAATTTTGTTTAACGTTGACCAATGTGTGTAATCGAGGTGTTAGACAAATGAATATTACAATAATATGCTGGAACCTTTAGTTATTACAACAATATATATGCGTATGTGTAATTTATATTATTTTTTTCTCTATTTCACTATACATATTAGTGTGAAAATTTAATATTTTGAATGTAAAAATCTAACGTTAGTGACTGTTACTGTGGCATTGTTTGCTGAGTATAACAAAAAGAGACTCTTTCATAGAAAAAAATTTCAGCTGAAATTTTTGTGGCATATATAAAAAAAAAAAAAGACAATATGAACAATATGGAACTGCAGTTTGGACTATTTTATAGAGGCCACTTTTTTTGCGTATGTCATGACATGTATATTTTTTTTTTGGTTCCACTGTTTTTTTTTGAAATATGTGTAAAGTTTTTCTTTTGTTTTTGAATTGGTAATTATATTTCACATATATTTTGTTTGTTCATTTTTAAGCATTCATATAATTTTTACTTATAAAATAATATCATTTTTAATTGTACGTCTTTGGTAAGTGTTTTTGAATATTATTGTTTGTATATGCATTTCTATACAGGAGGCGAGGAGGACTTATATATATTTTTTTTTTTGCTAGTCGAAGGGGAGATACATGTGTGAGTGTTCTCACACATATGTCCTTTAAAAGTTTATTTATTTATTCAAATTTAATATATAACAAGAAGGAGGGATTAATAAAATAATTAAAAAAAATCTTTTTAAATTTATCTAATTCAATTAATTAATTATATAGAATTTCCTGTTTTATTTAGAAATCAAAATTTGTGTTCTTTGTCCTTTTTGTTACAAACGCATTACTCTCATAATAAAATAAAGCAATTTTTATATCGGGGTTTTTGAAAAGTAGTTTTGTTTATATATTTCCCCGAATGGATTAAATCAATTTAGCTATAATTATTTATTTTCAGAGGGTAATTTAAAAAGTCGTTATCTGCCTGTTTCTAGCATATACAGCTATTAATAAAATAAAATAATCATATTTTTTCATGTTTATTACCCTTGTATGTTTACGTTAAAAACCTATTATTATTTCAAGCGGGTCATTATAATTCTAAAAATAGATTTATAATGGATTTTTGCGTTCTAAGCGTCGCCTTTTTATGTACGTTGAGAGTTGAAGGTCATTTGGCGTTGCTTCTCAATGTCAAATTGATCTAACTTTATAACGACATTTTATATTCAAAAATTTTGTATTAATATGTTAGAAGGACAAAGAAACTGCTTGGCATTCTTTAGGCTGAATATTAAGGATGCAATTTTTGGGGTTGCAATTTTAAGTTCTCTGAGGTTGGCAGATTTAGGTAAGCTTTTCGATTGAGACTCTGTCAGAGTAACACGTAAAGTTTTTGTGTTCCTCCTCTCCTCCCCGTCCCAATTTCCGTAAGAGATTGGTATGTTCATCTGTGCTTAAAAAAAAGATGTAATTCATGTTTGAAGAAGATTGTTTTTACAAACCTGTCAATAAATACCAGTTTAGTTAATTGCTTCTTCTTCTTTGATCTGCAAAGGATTGTTTAAGTCAACAGATTTTTTAGCAACTTCGTCACGGCAAATTTAAACATGAAACTGGGTTACTGCTTTGACGAAAAACTTCGTCATAAGTTTTTTTCTGGAGTGTAGTATCACGCTTTTCAACAATTTTGTCAAGAACTTGTCGATTAAAGACAAAACCATTTGTAAGGCTAATTTACGTATCAGAAGGACGAAAACTAACATACCGGCTTTAATAGTCTCAACAGCATGCCTGTTTCTAACACATAAAACGTTGAGACCGGAAATAAAAATGATCCAGAATATGTAAAAGAAGTTGAAATGCCGTTAACTCTGTTGTAGGAGGATATGGTTTTAGCTTTACGTTGTGATGCTTATCTTTTACAATAATTTTAACTTATTTAAAAAATGTCCATAAGCTATTTGTACTTGGATAATAGTCGTCATGAGAAATGCATTAAATGACGAATATTATTTAAAAAAAATTATGTTCAAATCAAAAGAAAATTTTAAGGGAAAAAATAACTTACAAATTAAGAAAAAGGCTATTTCTTGAAGCTATTTTATATGTTTTTATTTTTTATATGAAAAGAAAAATGAAAAAAAAAAAAAAAATCAATAGATCGTTGAAAATATTAATACTTTCTTAAAAATAAGAAGAACTGAGTGTTCAAAAATAATTTTTTACAACTGCTTGGAAAATAATCAAATCCTAGGATTATATGAGCAAGTGCGAAACAAAACAAATACAAAATTTGAAATGAAAACTAAAGATTTTTCTCCTTTTCTTTTTGTAAGTGCTCAGATATTCAAACTGTGAGACAGTCGTTACTAGAAATAATTATTTTTTGAGCGTTACAGTATGATTGTTTTTATTCTTTGTAAATATGAAATAGTTTTTAAAACTTTAGTAATTTCCTAATTTCAAAGTAATGCAAAAATCACAAGACATGCATTTTCTTTAGTGACTACTTTTATGATTGCTTTTGTAAAGCTTTTATCAAAATATTTTAAATAGTAAAATCTTACTAAGTAATTTAAAAGTAAAAAAAAAAAAAAAAAAAAAAAAAAGTTTCTATTAATAAAGAAAAATTTTGAAGTTCCACTTTTCAATTTAATGATAGCAAATACATCTGATTTCTTAAATAATAACAATAATAATACTAATACTAATAAAATAAGATAAAAATGAAATAAAAAATAAAATAAAAATAAAGTAAAATAAAATACATGTATTACTCATAGAAAATTAAAAGAAATTGATAGGTTACAGGCTAATGTTCAAAGCTATGGATGTTTACTACAAATGAGTGCACACACTTAAAGCATGCTTAATTTAAATTTTATTTATTTACCGTGAAAATACTTAAAAACACGATTCGCGTTTTTTAACAGGTATTGTCTTAAGCCATAAAAAGTAAACAAGTATTTCCAGCTCATTTAAAAGAACAAATCGGTTTATTATTATTATTATTATTTCAAGTGGGCAAAATTTTCAAACAAAATGGCAGATCAATTTGATTCATGAACTTAGAGGGAATTTTGATGTATAAGGCCACGCACATATCGAGTTTCATACAAATCGGTTAATATATGTCTGTTTATCTGAAATTGAATATTTAAAATGGCCGTCATTAAAAAAAAAAAAAAAAATGGCAGAATGAATTTCTTTATAAAGTTGATTGAGACTTTTAATTGGTCACAGTTCTTAAGTTTTATGTTTATCGATAATAGTTTTTTTTTTTTTTTTTTTTTTTTAATGTGAGTTTGAAAATTTTAAGTAGCCTCGACTTGAAAAAAGGATGATATATTAATTAAATCTGTCAGCGAACAAATCTAAGATATTTCTCAGGTGCACGCTGCATCTTGATTTCAGTTAGTTATTCAGTATTTCAATAACACGAAGTTATCAATATGGAAAATTTTCTACTGGTCTTCATTTTTAAATCAGTTGGTGATTAAGCTGATTAATAAACATAGTCGATAAGTTGATCTGGGTTATGCATATATTGAGTGTAGAACAAAATGGTTCATATATACATTTATTATGTGTGTTTGAAGCGCCACTCGGAAACAAGAAGGCGGATTAAATTGATCAATGAACACATCCATGCTATTTCAAAGTAATTGGACTGTGCAATTTTGTTCGTTTGTTTGTTGAAGTGTTTACGATGACACACTTTTCAAGTAGCCACCATTTTAAATCAAAATGGCGGAAAAAGTTGATTTATAAATTTGGTTCATATCTTAATATTTGTTATGCATATATCGAGTTTTAAGTACAATGGTTCAATTTTTCACATCGATTTTTATGTGAATTTTAATATTTCAAAAGCTGTCATTTGAAAACAAATCGGCGGATTAAATGGGCTAAAAAAATCTTCCAGGATATTTATAAGAAAATTTCACTGTCCAACTTTGATTTGAATTGGATCATTATTTTATAAGTTAAGGTGATAAAAAAATTTCTTATATATTGTGAGGAAGTTACTCACATATTATTCAAACAAATCTAAATTTATTCTAAATTTATCAAGTATCAAATTATCAGTTAAATAACTAAATAAATAAATAAATACATTAAATTTAAATCTAATTCGCAATTAAGTTACTTAAAGTAATCAAAATTATCTGAGAAGCACATTTTTATTTATAATTGTTCTTTCAATTCATTTAAAGAAATAATACAAATTTTCTTTTAATATGATAGAATGACAAATCGAAAGATCACAGTTTATGTGTTTATCGTTACACAATGCCCCCGAATGCTCAAATAATATTGCTTTGTTTATTGAATAAGTATGCAATAACTGAGGCAATTTAAATCCATTCTGCTTAATAAATAACTCTTTGTTTTACCCATCTGAATTCAACAAAATTGACAGTTCAAAGTATAATTTATTAAATAAATTACTCATTTATAAAAATCAGCGTCAAACAATATCGCGCAAGTTTATTTCATTATAGCTAAATTTAGAAACCCCTGTCAGTTAAATCATTAAGAAATGATTTAGTTTCTAAATTGCAATTATAGTTCAATCGTGAGACGTAACGGATTTTAATTTGAGTGATTTATTTCATTGGCGAAATAATTGGCTATAACTTTTAATAACGAACTTTCGAATTCAAAATATTTATAAATATTTATCCGAGAAACAATGAAAGTATTTGGCACTATAATTTGACTGTTTTTTTTTCTAAAATTTGGCTTTTTCTTCAGACATCTCAGATCTGTTCTAGTGTAAGGAAGTCAGAACTACTCCAAATCATCGTTTAGTAAAGACTGAATTACGTTCGTTCTCTTCCCCATCTCATGCGACAATCTCAACGTTTAACCCTGGAATTATATACTTCATTATAAAACGTTTTACAACGCTCTGTAGGTACCAAGTTGTTGGAAATATTAATCCTTGATTTTTTTTGGAAGATTTATTCAATAAAAGCATCTTGATGATCAATTAGACTTCTTCTTAAAATATTGAAAATTTATCTTTCCTTGCAGATATCTCCACTAAAAAACGATCACCACTGCGTCAAGAAACTTTATAACATAAATATATATATATATATAAAATAAGTGATTGCAGTAGATCAGTTTCTTTTGAAATCATCCTAAAATAGAAATAGAAATTTGTTACGCTATCGTATAGAAGCATTGAATTATAAATTGTAGAAACACTATGAATTGCAAAAACCCTCAATAGTTATTTCGGGGACAAATAAAAGCACAACCATTCATTAGACAAACAAAGCAGGCACGAGTGTAGCGAACGAAGCGCCACGCTTTTTACGGCTTGGTGTTTGGTTATTTGGAATACAACTAATTTATAAAAAAAAAAAAAAAAAAAAAAAGTTGAAAGAAAAACTACCTATTTTGATATCATGACTGACCAATAGAAGCTGTTAGTGAACAGTACTTTTAGTGCATTTTATTTAGTATATTTATGAATTTTTATTACGTTCTATAAGGTCTACTCAACTTTTAGCCAATATACAGGGCTACAGAAAAGCATTATCTATCTATCTATCTATCCATCTATCTATCTATCTCTCTCTCTATATATATAAAGCTGTAGTGAAAAAAAAATAGTGAATTAGATTTATTCTTCCACAATTCAAAGAAATAGCATAAATAGCATCACCGGTTTATGTAACAGGGCTGACAAAGAAATATTATAGATTAGAGTCTATTAGAGAAATTTTTAAAAATATTATTATATAAATTTGTACTGCACAAAACATAACAGTTTTAATATATATTAGTGAAATACACAAACGCGTACTTCTTGTAGAAAATAATAAGACTAGCATTAAAAGTAGGTACACAGAGTCTTACAAAATATTAGCAGACATTTCAGTAAATAAGATGATATTTTGGTTCAGTTTTGCGTTTTTAAACTTAAAACAAAGATGAAATGTTGAAAGCTAATAGATGAAACAAGTAAGTACACCTGGCAAATGTTTTAGAATCTGTATGATTTTTTGCTCGTGTTTTAATAAAAGATGAATGTGTTTTACGTCACACTAGGGCTATGCTATGGGCAATTTGTGACAATCTGAAACTCAACCCTAAGGTTGGTATGGAGATATGCCATCACAATTTTGAACCTCCATGGAGGGGACGAATTCCCGGTTCGGTAGCCTCCCTTCGTGATATTCATCGGCAGAATAGAAAAAAGTTCATTCCTCGCACATTGGCTATTTACGGAGAGTCTGTGACGTAATTTATCAGACCATCCAGTGACAGTGGTTCTTTCAATCATATTCTTTCGGTTAATCGAAGTAAGTTCGTTTGGTTAACTGAGCAAAATTATTGTTGAAAGAAAAAATAAATCTACAATATTTAGCAACAAAAAAATTTGAGTTTCTCCAATGAAATATTGTTTCAATGCAAATAATCTAGTAAAAAAAAAAAAAAAAAAAAAAAAAAAAATGATGCACCTGATAAAAATTACTTTGATGTTCAAAATGCGTAAATGTTGATGAGAATTCTTAAAATAACATATTCGTATAAGTATACACTGAATTTCAAATTTCTGCACAAAGAAGTTTTTCTGAGTAATTGAAGAAAATAATTTAAACAACTTTATTAATAAAGCAAATCATTACTTATTTGATACTTAAAAATGTATTAATCTATAAAAAAAAAGAGTTTTGTTAATATTATTTTGTATGTAGTACAACACAATGTAATAATCCGTTAAAAAATCGTATATAGCGAATTTTGTTGCAGTATTTTATAGGAATAAAATCATTATAAAATATTTATATGAATTTTAAACAAATAATAATAATAATAATAATAATAATAATAATAATAAAACAAAATTAAAATTGTGCTAATTTTTATAGATATCTTATCCGTGAAAAATTTTATCATTGGACAATTTTTTTATACACCACTCAACATATATATTACAAAATTCTGATCTTAAATTAAGTCATTTAAACATTCAAAGATAAAAAAATTCCATAAAATAAAAAGTACGATGAATGTAACTGGCAATAACGATAAAAGATAAATTTCTCTGGCTGAAACTTATGCTCCGTTTTTAAGATTATACTTCGATACTTTCCGAATTTAAAGAAGTTTTATTATCGAATTTTGTAAGTTCATAGAAAACTGGGGTTAAAGAAAAAATGGTAATAACTCAGAAAATAATCTTTAACCGGAAAGTGTTTAAAATTTTTCCAAACGTTTCTTCTCATCGATGTAATACGTTAAAAAAAAAAAAAAAAAAAAAAAAAAAAAAAAAAGATTGTATTAATTTTGATTTCCCCCCCCCCCAAACTTATTGAATTATTAGCATATTTAAAGATTTGTATTACTTTTTTTTTTCAAAGATTAACGGAAAGTTAATGAAATTCAGCTTTGTGAATTAGCTTATTTCGTTAATATTTTTAACTGAATTTTTTTAATTCTTTAATTGAAATTTCAATTTAACTAGATGTGACAATGAAACTTGCGATTACTGGGTATTTATTAAAACTTCGCATCGAAAAACGAATCTTTATTTCCGAATTTTCTTTTTAAATACATATTTTATTTTTTCGAAACTTTTATGAAATATTTTAAATTTGACTAATTTTTACTAGTAAAAGAAATACTAATAAATTTTCAACCAATAAAATTTGTAAAGTATCATTTATTAAGAGAAATCCTTAAATACATGATTAAATGATAATAACAAAGCTTAAATAATATGCTCAAAGCACCATAAACAAAGCGAAAAACTAGACAACCAAATAAAACACAAAACTGCTACTCTATTTTTATGTTATTAAAAAATAACTTCAAGAACTGACAACTTTATTTTCTTTGGAAAAATATATTCATTATTTTTATGCATGATGTATTATGCGTTTATAATGTGTATATTTTTAGACGCTGTAATTTTTGATAAAGAATAAAAATAACATATTTTATTCAATTTTTAAATAAACTTTTTTTCAGATACAAATAGCTTTTATCCGTAGTAAAATCATTTTTCAAGAAAATAGTTTACTTAGAGATAGATTTTTTGAATATTCGCACCTTTTATTTTCCCCCATAAATTTTAGCTTCATTGATTACTGAAAAGCCTCAAGCTATCTAATTTAACGGCAATGTAGACGTTTTTTTTTTCATATTCTCAGTTTTTATTTTATTTTTTATGGAGCTTTTAGTTTTTTCTTTTCGTCGCAGTGTATTTCACTGCGAGTAGAATTTGTTTATAAAAAATACTGATACTATAGCCGCGAGGTTTTTCTTCTTTTCACATATTTCATATTATTTAAGACATGTTGAGTTAAATAAAGAAAAACTCAATGTTCCTGAAAGGAGTTTTTTCTCTCTCTTTTACTAGTATCCGTAAAAATAGATGCAGATGGTGGTATATTTTGAAAATTTATTATAAAGAATGTGTTACATATAGAATCTTTACATTGCTTAAAAGAAAAAAAAATTATTATGCATTTGTAAGCTCTTTATTTATTTTTTTATTTGAAAAGCGGATGATTGTATAACAATATTGTATTCTAGAAAATAAAATGTGCGGTTATTATTAGGTAATAAATACAAAACAAAATATATAAAAATTCATTAAAGTTTTAAATTAAGGAAAACTGCCGATTGTATTCCCATTACATACTATCATTCCGGATATTACAATGTTATACTAGGTGACAATTAATTAAAGACTTCATTTGCATTCCAAGTTTTGTGGTACTAATTATTAATTTTTCTGTTTGTTTTTAGGTTAAGATAAAGAACAGCGTGTGAAAAATTTAGTGGTGTAACGGTGAAAGGTGGTACGTCATAAATTAAAATTAATAACTTTTCCGTTCTCCAGATTTTATTGCTGAATATTATTTTTATGGGCTATTTAAAGCCTAATATCTATATCAATAAGCTAAACAACGTAGTGGAACTGAAAGCTACCATAGGAAATGAAAAGTATTTAAAGAATGAAACACTTACAAAAATTTAACAATAACGCATTAGTTCGTAGTCATAAATGCATACAATTCAAGGGAGAACACCTAAATCTGTAATTTTCAAAACATAGGCAATGTTCGCCATTTCATTGTAATTTCATGTACCATACTATTTATTACTTAAGTTTTTCGGCTAACAATTTCACGAAAATTCAACTGAACTAAATAAAATTTAACCATTAATTTATCGTCCCCTGTATAAACGTAAATTACAGAATTAAAACGCATTTTAAATGCGCTATTTTTTTTTCTTTATGATTACTTTTCTTGTTAAAAGTTTGAGAAAGGAACAAATAAAAGATATTAAATAACAAAAACAAAAAATGTTTCTAAAAATCAATGAAGTGTGAATAGTTACTATGTACTATTAGATGAGGACTATTTAAAAATAAATATCAGAAAATTAAATAATATGTTTTTTTATAATGACTTTATATTAAGCTAAGTTATTATATTTAAGCAATAATAAATCAAATAATAACTAATTAACTAATTAATAAATATGTAAGTAGACGTGTATACGTTTATGCTTTGAAACATGTTTAACTATGTTTTTAATTATATGTATAGCAATGCATTTAAGTAAAAGAATTGTTTCGTATGAACAGTTATTTTCATGCCAGATCAAACGATAACCTATTTAATTATCTAAAAATGGAATGCAATAAATTTATTTTCCTTTTAAGTTTGTGATTGTGTTTAAAATAACAAGCAACCTGTTAGCTTCCCCAGAAAAATATGATCTTGCAAACTCTCAAACATCGGTCCTTGCAGTGTCCTCAATTTCATGCTTTACTTTAAATTCTCATTTACTACTTAAAATAAAAAATATTTTTAGGTTCGCTGGCAATCCAGAGTTTACCACGGTCAGAGTTATATAATATAACACATCGAGATGAGGGCTCCACAAATACTATCAATTGAAAGTCAATCGGAATTTCTAGGGGTTGCAACGAAACTGGACTGGGGGCTATAGTAACATGGGGATTAATGGGACAAAACTATTCCTTAAAATAAGTGAGTTTAATGTTCAAAATTTTGTCAATAAAGGCAGCATCAGCAATAAAAAATGTCATGCATTGAGAATTTTTTTCCTTAGTTTGTTGGAAACAAGACGCAATATACTTCTTTAGATGTAAGGGAGTTTTTTTCATGGCTATTTTATAAACACCTGTTTGAATTAACTCTTAAGTCTATTTTTAACTGTGACTACTAAACGATTCTTCAATTTTTTTTTTTTTTTTTTTTTTTTTTTTTGTATGCTATCATTATTTTGAATCTGTTTTTAAATAATTTACATTAAGCCTCAATGTAAATGAAAATGAAATAGGGCTTAATATGCCATTTTACTTGGAAGCCTATGGGTATGTTTCATTAGAATAAAGGTGCAATTTGAAGTGCTCACTTTGAAATATAAAACTAAAACGGCTTATTAATAATTTAATTTCTGGGTTTTTTTTTATTCAAATTTATTTATTAAATCACACTACTTTTGGTGGTAATAATTTTCAAACTTTCTCCATATCCTGAATTTGAAGTAAGTGTATATTCTACATCATCGATAACATCTCCCATTATGCAACTTGAATTAGAAGTGACCAAAGCTTTTACATTATTGTCAAAACCAAACCAATTACACTTGAAACAGTTTGATCATATCCAAAAACATTATCAAGAAAAATATACACATGTGGGAGGAAGCGAAAAAAAAGGAAAATATTCCGAAATCCGCCTGAAAAAAAAAAAAAAAAATGAAATGAAATGGAAAATAGTTAAAAAAAATAAACACTTTGTAAAGCTTTTGAAGAAACCAGTCCAAGAAACACATGAAAAACAAAAAGTGTGTGAAACAGAAGATAATATAATATATCTCTGAATGACTCATCAGAAGAAGAGAAATCCTATTCAAAAATAAGACAATATTGCATCTTACAAAACAGAATAGTGTATAATGTTTGATTTTGTGTAAGGGCAACAATAAATCTGCAGTAAAAAAAAAAAAAATTGTTTAAATAATAGGCCCCAATGAACATCATGGCTAGTCAATAGAAAAAAAAAATGACTTTTTTTTACAGTAAAAAAACATGACCAAAAGTAAAGAAGAAGAAGAAAAAAAAAAAAAAAAAAAAAAAAAGCCAAAATACCCCAATCTCGTCTAGTTATTCTAATTATTTTTTACATTACGTATATTTGTGCAGTTGTTTATTTTAAGTAATACATGGCTGAAATAAAAAATAAAAAATTTGAAAAAAAAAGAAAAAAACATTTTTTTTTAAACAGCTTTTATTACTAGTTTTTATTTTCGCATTATATTATAGAAATACGGAACATTGTTATTCCTGAAAATTTTTTATCCCTGTAGTTTTCAAGTAAGAGGAATTTGAAAAACATAAAATGGATAACGATATGATTATTTTTTACATATTTATTTTTTGATGGGGTAAAAAATAAAAACTAGTAAAAGGGAACCACTGTGCTCAAAATCTCTTATATGTAAAAATTTTGAGATTCAACAGCTGTTTAATTTATCGTTAATTTAAACATTTAAAAAAAGTTAAACATTTGTTTTAAAATAATGCTATCATATAGATACTTCCTAAAAACTAAAAAATTCTAAAAATTAGTAATTGAAAATTGATTAAAATATCAAAATGACACTATAAATATTTTTACTTTTCTAATGAAAACTAATGCTATTCTATACTGAAGCATATATTTTATTGGTATTTTTATAAGAATCATTTTAGAAAAGTTTTCAATGTTTTTCTTAAAACATTCCAAACAATAATATACTTTTAGGATTATCATAGCTGTAATTATTGATACACTTGAGAAATGTATTTGTAATTAGAATACAAAAATAAATCTAAGCAGATGTCATCTAAAACTGCATTTCGCTTTGTTTTCCTTTCTAGAAGTTTAGTTTTTAAAATACATATATAATGATATTCTTTTTGAAGAAAAAACACTTACACAAAGGAAATAGCATGAGGCATTTTCTGCTATATTAGAAATTCACAGAGCCCAAGATGTTATCAAAATAATATGCACCACTTGAGATTTTATTTCGAAAAACAAAGTTTGTTTGATTGTCCTGTTATTTTGACAAAATTTGTAATTTCTTTAGAAAATGTAAGTCTTAAGTATTTATTATTAGTTTTTTGGATGAAAAAATAAAATAAAATTTTTTGAGTCTTGAGATATTTGAAACAATTTCCTGAATCGTATGATATTTAATATTTGTATAGAAAAAAAAAAAAAAAAAAAAAGGAGAATGATTTTTTGATAAAATTTTAATTTAAGAATTTAAATTTCAACTGTGCATAAAATATTATTTATTATAATAAACAAAATAAAACTTTATTGCCAACGTCCAACAACAAATTCTATTTTTAAATAATAGCATTCCCATAAAATTCCGAGCAATTGACCCCCCCCCCCCTCCTACAAAAAAATAAATAAATAAATAAAATAAAAAAATGTACATCAATGTCAATGATTTGAAGCATTTAATTTAGTAGATTATAAGTTCCTAGCGTTTTAATAAAGGAGTTTTAATAAAGAAGAATCAAATTTCTTACAAATAAGGTAATCGTAGAGAGCAAATAGTTGGGAAAAAGGAGGACTTTTCATTGGGTGGGTGGTGGTGGGGGGGGGGGGGTACTTCCTCAGAATTTTATAGTAATTCAATAAAAATGATTTATAATTTATATTTATAATTCATGACAGTAAGAGATTTATTAGCTGCACGCGTTACTTATTTTGTAAGGTTTCTTATCGAAAAAAAAACAGAAGTGCAGAAGTGCAGAACACCTAACGTTTCTTTTTCAATTTTTAAGAATAGATTTTTTAATCAGAATGTTAAAGGGCTTTTTTTTCTTTCTGAAAGCATGCTATGTTATACATAAATAAATAAATAGAAATATACAGACCTACGCACTATTAAATGTTAGGTAATATGTTATTTATTGTAAAAAACATTAAAATCTAACGTTAACGTAAATATATATGAATAATAATAATAAACAAAGAGAGAGAGAGAGAAAAAATATTCTGCATAATCATACTTGTTAAAATATTTAATTGCTTTTTACATGAATATTCATTAAATACACGTTAGTTTGTAATTGACTTTTCATAATTAGGTTTCCCTACAATTGCTAATATTAGAACACTGTATTTAATCTAAGAACGAAAAAAAAAAAAAAAGAAAGAAAGAAAAAAAGAAAAAAAAAAGAAAGAAAAAGAATCTTAAGACGACTGTCAGGTTTATAAACCTGACATGATTATCTTAAAGCTTCAAAGTTAAGCAGAGTTGAAATAATAGAGTCCAGTGGAAACTGTATTGAGCAGGTAAAAAGAAATATGACAAGTTTTTCTTTTAAATAAAATCATTTATTTAAAAACTAGATTGATTTATCTAGTGAAATAAAAGTATGGCAAACGAAAATAAAAATTATAATACATTTAGACGATTCGTTTAATATTCTTCAGGGCAGATATATTAGTACAGAATAGTTACTGAAGCCTATACTATTATTGAAAGAAGATTAAAAGTTTGTAGTTTTAAAATGACTATCATCCTCGAACTAATCTAAAAATATTTACTTAAACCTCGTCTGAAAAACAACAGCTTTCTACACAAGCTTTAATATTGTCGTGGTTATCAAGGAAAAATTTAAACTGAAATATACAAACTGCGTTTAACGCCAGCTTCTTTATTACCGGGATTCACCTCGGCACTAACACCGAAAAAGCCACAGGATTGCTTTTCTGCTACGCTACTTATTCAATTCAAGCAGATGACGTAGACTTATGTCATTTGCATACGGATAGCTTCGGCTAACGTATTAATATTTTATGCTAAAATAAATTTTAAATAAACTATGAGTTTTTAAATATTTATTAACTTAAAATTATAAAAGTAAATAGAGAATAAATTACTTAGATTTTAATAACCATCGGTTTTAATAAAAAAGGAAAAATAGTTAAACTAAAGAGGGAATGAAACTGAATAAAACATTGAGTGTTAAGAACACACTAATATTTTAAATTCCTAAATCTAACAATAAGCCCCCCCTCTTGACACTCAACCGAGACCATGAATATATGTATATATCTGCCCTGAATTTTCAAGTTCACATCATATTATTTGAGTAACAAAAAAAACTTGTATGTAAAAAAAACATAAGTTGACAGATTCAACAACGACTTGAATTCAACAATCGTCTTTCTTTAGTATATTTCAAGAGCAAAGCATTATAGTCCAATTTTTGCAATGCTTCATTTCGAAGTTATATAGAAAATTCTTCTTGCTATGAAGATATAATATAAATAATTAAGCATTGGCATGTACATAAATTAACCAATATATGATATAAAATAAGTATATACATTTCGCATAATAATAAACACTTTCAGAAATACATTTGCATTTTCATATTAAAGAGAAAAACATTCTGTTCTCTTTAGAAATAAATAACTTAATTAAAAAAAATAGAAATTCGTTTATTTCTTTAACTCTTTTCTTTTCAAAATTTACTCCTTTAATATACATGTTACTCAGTAGATGAAAATAGGCTACTTATGAAACGAGATAACCCGTATTTTGTAAACGGTTTCGTGAAAATATCTGACCAATTATTTGCACTTTTAACATGTTTAATATTAAATATGTTGTTATAAATCAAATCCCTTATAAAAAATAATTTTACGTCAATGTGTTGGGTACGATAGTTTTCAATGGGAGACTTCACGAAATCTATAGCAGCCATGTTATCGACTAAAAGTAAAGATTTTTCTTTAGTACCCTGTATTAGTTTTTTATTAAAGCATTCTTCTAAAATTCTATCGAACCATAAAAGTTTTTTTGCAGCTTCGGTCATGGCTACGAATTCCGATTCCATAGTACTTAAACTGATACATTTTTCCTTAAACGTTCTCCAAGCTACAGGTGAATTATCTAGTAAAATCAGCTGTCCCCCCATTGAAGTCCTATCGTCTCTGTTGGACGCAAAGTCAGCGTCTGAATAAACAGTAATATGTGGTTTCCTGCACTCAAGTTTTAACTTTAAATTTCTGGTATAACAAACATAACCTAAGAGTTTTAACAGGCCATTCCAATGCATTATGCCAGGAGTATTTTGAAATTGGGCAAAAATATTAACCGCGTACGATATGTCAGGTCTAGTTCTATTAGAGAGAAACGATAAGCAACCTAAAATGCTTCTATAAGGATATTTTGACATTTCTATTGTTTCAGCGTTAGTTTCAGGACACCGAGATTTTGAGTAAATTATCCCTTTACTAATGGGGAGAGACGATATAGGAAAATTGAAATTTTTAAATCTGTTACATATTTCACTAAAATATGAATACTGATGAATAGTTAAATTTCCATTATTTTCCTCGAATTCTACACCCAATAGTTTACGGGTTTTTCCTAAAATTTTTAAATCAAAATTTTTACTCAATAAGTCCACCTGTGTGAAGTTGGCACCCCCACCTCGCAATTTGAAAAATCGTTTTATATGTAATGTTTGCCCAAGTTTTGCCCAGGTTTGCCCAACCAATATTTTTTTTTGCCCACCCACCAAAATTCCAAAAATCAAAAAAATAAATTTTGACCTCATTTCCGCATTAGCACCCCCATGTCGGAAAAACTAAAAACAAATCATACCATACGTTTGCCCAAGTTTTGCCCAGGTTTGCCCAACCAATGATTTTTTTTGCCCACCATTTATAACGCTAAAAACAACAAAAATAGTTTTCTGGAAAGCGTGAAGTTGGCACCCCCAAGTAAGAATTTCAAAAAGCGGTTTGTGTGTAACGTTTGCCCAAGTTTTGCCCAGGTTTGCCCAACCAATAACTTTTTTTGCCCACCCACCAAAACGCTAAAAAAAATAAAAACACATCTGACCTCATTTCCGTACTAGCACCCCCATGTCGGAAATACTTCAAACAGATTATGCCATAGGTTTCCCCAAGTTTTGCCCACGTTTGCCCAACCATTAACTTTTTTTGCCCACCCAACAAAACGCTAAAAAAAATAAAATAACATTTGACCTCATTTCCGTATCAGCACCCCCATGTCGGCAAAACTAAAAACAAATCATACCATAGGTTTGCCCAAGTTTTGCCCACGTTTGCCCAACCTTTCATTTTTTTGCCCACCATTTATAACGCTGTAAATCCCTAAAAATGTAATTTGTGAACCGTGAAGTTGGCACCCCCAAGTTGGAATTTCAAAAAACGGTTAGTGTGTAACGTTTGCCCAAGTTTTGCCCAGATTTGCCCAACCTTTCATTTTTTTTGCCCACCATTTATAACGCTGTAAATCCCTAAAAATGTAATTTGTGAACCGTGAAGTTGGCACCCCCAAGTTGGAATTTCAAAAAACGATTAGTGTGTAACGTTTGCCCAAGTTTTGCCCAGGTTTGCCCAACCATTAAATTTTTTTGCCCACCCAACAAAACGCTAAAAAAAAATAAAAAAAACATTTGACCTCATTTCCGTACTAGCACACCCATGTCGGAAATACTACAAACAGATTAAGCCATAGGTTTGCCCAAGTTTTGCCCACGTTTGCCCAACTATTAACTTTTTTTGCCCACCCAACAAAACGCTAAAAAAAAAATAAAATAACATTTGACCTCATTTCCGTACCAGCACCCCCATGTCGGCAAAACTAAAAACAAATCATACCATAGGTTTGCCCAAGTTTTGCCAACGTTTGCCCAACCTTTCATTTTTTTGCCCACCATTTGTAACGTTGTAAATCCCGAAAATTGTAATTTGAGAACCGTGAAGTTGGCACCCCCAAGTTGGAATTTCAAAAAACGGTTTGTGTGTAACGTTTGCCCAAGTTTTGCCCAGGTTTGCCCAACCTTTCATTTTTTTTGCCCACCATTTATAACGCTGTAAATCCTTAAAAATGTAATTTGTGAGCCGTGAAGTTGGCACCCCCAAGGTGGAATTTCAAAAAACGATTAGTGTGTAACGTTTGCCCAAGTTTTGCCCAGGTTTGCTCAACCATTAACTTTTTTTGCCCACCCAACAAAACGTTAAAAAAAATAAAATAACATTTGACCTCATTTCCGTACCAGCACCCCCATGTCGGCAAAACTAAAAACAAATCATACCATAGGTTTGCCCAAGTTTTGCCCACGTTTGCCCAACCTTTCATTTTTTTTTGCCCACCATATATAACGCTGTAAATCCCTAAAAATGTAATTTGTGAACCGTGAAGTTGGCACCCCCAAGTTGGAATTTCAAAAAACGATTAGTGTGTAACGTTTGCCCAAGTTTTGCCCAGGTTTGCCCAACCATTAACTTTTTTTGCCCACCCAACAAAACGCTAAAAAAATAAAAAAAACATTTGACTTCATTTCCGCACTAGTACCCCCATGTCGGAAATACTTCAAACAGATTATGCCATAGGTTTGCCCAAGGTTTGCCCACGTTTGCCCAACCATTAACTTTTTTTGCCCACCCAACAAAACGATAAAAAAAATAAAATAACATTTGACCTCATTTCCGTACCAGCACCCCCATGTCGGCAAAACTAAAAACAAATCATACCATAGGTTTGCCCAAGTTTGCCAACGTTTGCCCAACCTTTCATTTTTTTTTGCCCACCATTTGTAACGCTGTAAATCCCGAAAATTGTAATTTGAGAACCGTGAAGTTGGCACCCCCAAGTTGGAATCTCAATAAAGGGTTTGTGTGTAACGGTTGCCCAAGTTTTGCCCAGGTTTGCCCAACCTTTCAATTTTTTTGCCCACCATTTATAACACTGTAAATTTACTCCTATATATATATTTTTTTTTAAATATCACAATTCTTTAAGAATGGAATGGAATAATCTCATCTTAATATTAAATATAAACCAGTACGCAGGGGAGTAGAAAATATTCAGACCTCTGAAATTTCCCCCGTATACATCCTAATTTTTTCTAAAAATAACGGAGCAACCTATTATCAGAGGGTTTCTTACCTTTTTTTTAACCTTTTTTGAGAGGGAGGGGGAGAGGGAGGGGGGGAGGAAGGAGAAATCTTTCTTTTGTCCAAATATTGAGGGAGAATTTTTATAAGCTAACTGTATTACAAATTTCAAACTTTTTTTTTTTTTAATTACATCAAAATTTAATGTTGCTATTAATGTTCCCCGGATGGAAATTATAAAAGTTTGAGATAATTAGATTTATTAACTAACATAATTTTTAATTTCTGATATAATATTACATAATTATGAATAAATTAATGTTGCTTCGTTTTATTGCATTTTGCTGTCTCTGAAAATTTAAAATATCTTTTTATTACAGAATTGCGAAATATCAAGAATAAGACAAACATGCATGAACCATAATCCTTTATTAAAATTTCTGTTATTTTCTGTTTAAAGATGAGTTAAAATTATTGTGATATACAGTACAAGTAAAGTAAGCAATATCACTTAACTGATAAGTACAAAACTGAACAAACTGAAAATTAAAAGTTGTATGCTATAAAAATGAGACAAATTAATATAGATACAAAATGTACAAAACATGGAAAAATTTTAACCATGAACAAAACGAGTTTTACAGTCTGCGAAAAAAATGCTTAATTGTTGGATGACAGAATCAGCAGCTAATAGACATTTGTTGGTGTGTATCATTACAAAAAATAAATAAATAAATAAAAAAATAAAATAAAATAAAAGTAAAAATAAATAAGTAATTAAATAAATAAAATAATGTATAAGAGTTCAAGCCTGCCTTTTTTTCTCGTAAAGAGAAACAAAGAAAAAAAAAAATTATATTGAGGCCATTACAAAACTAACTTTCTTCTACTTTTTCCTATATAAATCCATGCAATGGAAATTATTATTTTATTATTTTTATTATTAATGCAGATAATTTTCATATCTGAGAGGTATTAGCGTAAATGTCGAATGGAAGTGAACTTTTAACGGGCAGATGATATCCTTCTCATTCTTGTGGAAAACTGCAGTATAACACAGCCACATATCGCCTATATACACCCAATTTAATAAACATTATGTCTCATAATGGCCTTTTTATATATTAAGTTTTGTTCGATTATACGCAATAGAACCTGAGATATAACTTTCCCTTAAATTGCAAAAATCACAGTATAACAGCGCCACCTGTTGAGCGATTAGCACTAAAAGTTGACATAAACTAATTTATGTTAAGGTGCATCTACATATAATTTTATATCCAATTCTGTGCTTTAGTTCTTGAGACAGAGACTTCCCTGAAATTGCAGAAATCGATGTAAAGCTGTGCCTCCTGTTGTGCAGTTTAGTATAGATTGCAGTTTAGTGTAGGCACTAAGTTATGTCAAGGTGCATCTGCATATAAATTAATATGCAATTTCCTGCAGTAATTCCTAAGATGTAGCCTTTACTGAAATTTCTGTATAGTAGCGCCGCGCCATCTGTTAAGCGACTGGCACCAAAAGTTGATAGCCACTAATTTATGTCACGGTGCATTCTTATATTTATTTATATGCAAATCTGTGCAGTAGTTCCTGCGATACAGTCGCCACAAAACATTTTGTCACATGCAAACATTTTCTATGGTGAAACCATGTTCTGTTACTCTCAAAACGCGTAAATCCATCAAAAACCGAAAATCGAAATTTTTTACGAATCCAATACTTTTTTTTCTATTGAATACAAAAAAAAAAAAAAAAAAAAAAAAAAAACTAAAGAATAGTACGTGTGTTACTATAATGCAAAATAATTTTAAACTGTGAAAATAATATTAAAAAGCTTAAGCATAAGTTTAGATTAGATTAATAACAATTGATGTGAAATGTCTGGGCTTCTATAAACATCCATAAAACAACAACAGAAGTTTTAACTAATTGTTAGAATTGTTATGTGAAAACTAAAATTTAAGACACAAAAAGAACCAACTCTTTCAAAAATTTATGCTTAATCATTCACAGCTACTTGCTTAAGACCTTTTTCTTTCTTTCTTCTGTTTTATTTATTATTATTAATTATTATTTTTTTTACTTTCTTCTATATGTAATATAGAGAAATTATTGGATTGGTAAAAATTTTCGATCTCGGGTTTTTGATGGATTTACACGTTTTGAGAGCTGTAGAACACGATTTGACCATTTTTAGAAAATGTCTGTCTGCCTGTCTGTCTGTGTGTGTGTGTGTGACAAAATTTTGTGGCAACTGTATCTCAGGAACTACTATACAGAATTTCATACAAATTGGTGTGTAGTTGCACCTTGACATAAATTAGTGCCTATCAACTTTTGGTAAAAATTGTCTTACAGGTTGCGTTGCCATCCCGCTTTTTCTAAATTTTTAACATGGTGATATAGGACAAAATTTTGTATAAATCTGCATAAAGAGAATTATATTTTACTAATCATTATGAAATTTACAAGAATTATTTATAATAGAGATTGTCAACTGGGAAAAATTTTTTGTATGCGTAAGAGCCTCGCCACCCCCCCTGGGGGGGAAGTCACCCCTCGAGGGGAGTAAATTTTCAAGATGGGTATCTTTCGAAAGGTCTCGTCAATATCTTTAAAACGAATGGTTGAACTATAAATCTGTGATAATTTAAAACAAAGTTATCGATTTTTTTTACTTTTAACGAAAAAAGAAAAAAAAAATTTTTTTTTTTTTTTTTTTTTTTTTTTTTAAACGAAATTTAACCAGACTTGGTATTTAGTTGGCCTCTGACATAAACTGTGGCTGATTAGATTTCGGGATCAATCGCTCAACAGGTGGCGCTGTGATCGTATTTTTTCTAAATTTTTAACATGGACAAAAGTAGTACAAAATTTCATATAAATGTACATAATGAGAGTTATTCTTAACCTGTGATTGTGAAATTAATATGAATTATTGATAATAGTAGTAGTTAATTAGGAAAAAAATTTGGGGCATCGCTTCCCCACCTAGGGGGAAGTACCCCCCGGGGGGGGGTAAATTTTCAAGATCGGTATCTTTCGAAAGGTCTCGTCAATACCTTTAAAACGAATGGTTGAACTATAAATATGTGATAATTTAAAACAAAGTTATCGATTTTTTTTTACTTTAACGAAAAAAAACTTTGGAAAAAAATCATATATATATTTTTTTTAAATATTGTTACTGCGTGAATTTGTATAAGAAAATATAGAAGAAAGTCTTGTGGTGGCCACAACATACTAGTTTTTTTTTTGTGTGTGTGTGTGTACGAGGGGGGGGGGGGTGGAATTCATGAATGCACAATTGAAACTGATAACTGAACTTCTTTAAATCAGACTCAAAACTATGCAAAAAAAAAAAAAAAAAAAAAAAAAAAAGTTTTTCCTATTTCTCTCCCCTTTCTTCCCTCCTTTTCTTACCGGCTAAAGTAAACGGGGCCGTGCCCTTAGCTACCGTACCCTTAGCGGAAATCTATAAACCCGTGTCCTTAGCTGAAATGTTATCTCCCCTCGGTGGCGTGCTTTTAGCTTACGTGCCTTTAGCGGAAATGTATAATAAATTAAAAAAAAAAAAAAAAAAAAAATAAATAAATAATGAGCTCTTCAATTTTTCTCTACACTTTATCAACATTTAGCACTGACTATATTTTGCTTCAGAAGTAACCTGTCGGAAAAATAGGTATGCGTACTGTTACTGTAGAATATCCGTTATTTGAGGGAACGGTGATATGTAACCATATAAAGTTTAATGAATCTCAGTACTCCATACGAAAACGTACTTTATTGCCATTTTATTATTTTATTTAAGTTTTTGAAAATATAATTAAGCATTACACCATTTAAAACTAAAACAAAAATGAAAAATCATGAGGTACACATTGATTATCAACACTTTCCAACTGTATGTATTCGTTGTATCGTATCATTCTTTGTCTATATTATAACACGATGAACAGACAGAAAGACTTAAAATATAGACTAATTGAATTCATAATCACTCTGAGACATTGTTGGAAAGTGTTAAAAATGCTTAACATAAATAGATATGCTGCTCTTAATTTCCTATTTGCACCCTTTAATGTATCGAAACATATTTACGTAGCCCTGTAAATCTGGAGGTTAAGCGTATTATAGTTTATACAAAACATTTTCTTAACATATAAACAATAAATGCGAAATTCTTTATGATTTTTTGATGAAGTTACTTAAATGTGATTTATAAAAATGTCTCCCCTAAAGCGCAAAGCATTGCCATTTTTTGGATGTCCCTGTACACAAACCAGTGGCATAGGTTCTATTAGAGCCATTTTAAGTAGGGAATAATCAATAATGAATTTGAATGACACATATCATAATAAATAAATAAATAAATAAAAATAAAACAAAATAAAAACTAGTATGTTGTGGCCACCACAAAACTTTCTTCTATATTTTCCTATACAAATTCACTAAGTGCAAATAATCAATTTTTATCTTAGAGAAAACTAACATTAAATATCCAAAGAAAGACAGATTTATTGTCTATAAATGACATCGTAAAAAATCCATTTTTATAATAGTTATCTCGCATATCAAGTTTCGTACAGTTATATGCCATTGAAGTTGAGATATAACTTTCTCGTTATCGAGAAAATTTGCAGTATAGCAGAGCCACCTATTGGCCGATAAGCATCCAAATTGAATCAGCATAATGTCTCATAATGGCCTTTACATATATCACGTTTTGTTTGATTATACGCAATAGAACCTGAGGTATAGCCTCCCCTTAAATTGCGGAAATCGCTGTATAGCAGCGCCACCTGTTGAGAGGTTGACACTAAAAGTTTATAGACACTCATTTAGGTTAGAGTGCATCAGTATATAAATTTATAGGTAATTCTATGCAGCAGTTCCTGAGATATAGCTTTCCCTTAAATTGCAGAAATAACTGTATAGCAGCGCCACCTGTTAGCACCATAAACAATCAAATTGAATCAGCATAATGTCTTACAATGGCCTTTTCTTATATCAAGTTTTGATTGGTTATACACAATAGAACCTGAGATGTAGCTTCCCCTTAAATTGTGGAAATCGCTGTATATCAGAGCAACCATTTGAGCGGTTGGCATCAAAAGTTGACAGGCACTAATATAGCTCACGGTGCATCTACATCTAAATTTTTATGTAATTCTGAGCAGTAGTTCCAGAGATACAGTTGCCACAAATTCCTCCCCCCCCCCCCACACACACACAAGTGCTAAGTTATTAAAATTTGGTTTGCAGAAATACCTCTCTTAGAATGAAATGCTTTGGAATACTTTCGACTGTTCCTGTACATAAACCAATAACAATATTTACTCCATTTTCCATAGAGAACACTCGATAATGAACATATATCAGTTCGAGAAGGAACATAACTTCTTATTGCCGCTAAGGGCACGGCTTCTTCTATTCCTTCTTCTTCCCTTTGACCCCATTCCGCTAAGGGCACGTTCCGCTAAGGGCACGGTCGCTAAGGGCACGACACCAAGTAAACAAACACATAATTTTTCCCATCCACCGGTCATTAAAGTGTTTGTTTATTTATGTGAATTGGATTATTATTCTTGTAGCATTTTAGTTAATAATAATAATAAAAAAAAGTTGGAGATTTGGTATTTTCTCTAGCTTGTATGAATCACTAAATATATATCATCAAACTTCAAATACTTACCCTGGGGGAGGGGGGGGGAGGGATTTGTGTAAGTAATAAGATATTTAACAAAAAATACACTTGTAACAGCAGAATACAACTGTCAGTTTGTTGTTTAATATTAGAAATTTTGTAATTCCAGTATAATTTTTTATTTCCGTATTCATTTTTATCTTATTATAAGAAAATAAATATTTAAAATTTCCCCAGACAGCCAAAATTTCTCCCTAACATCATTCGAGCATTCGGACATATTCTGCACCCCTGGCAGTACGTACCAATAAGTATTACACTACGTACCAATAAGTATTTGGACGCTTTCTAATTTAGACATTTTGTCAAATATCTAAAAACGTTCTTTTGGAATCATCTTGAAGAAACTTTGGTAGCGTAAAGAACACGTTATTTCTCGCATATCTGAGCAAAAGTTGTGTTCTAAAAAGAAAAAGGGGACCAGTAAATTTAAAGAAAAATCAAACTGTTTTGAGTCACCCAGGGTAGTAGCATGAAAATTTGATTGGGGAGGGAAACCCGAAGTTTTGCGCCCTTTCGTATTCCTCATCCAAAAATGCCACACGTATAATTTCATGGGTGTTACCATCTGGGGGACCGAAGGCACAGACCCTCTTGTCGGTTAATATGTACCAATGGCGGATCCAGAAATTAACTTTTTTTTTTTTTTGGGGGGGGGGGGGCTAAGATTTTTCAATGTGTTATTCCACATCAAAGAAAGTTTACAATTATAATAGTGACTTGTGAATGCCCGTACCCCTAGCCCCCTCCCTTAAATCCGCCACTGATATGTACCACCTCCACCCCACCTTATTCCGAAAATCTGCTGGGAAAAATATATAAATATGTATATAAATTCAGTGCTGCTTTATGCACGTGTTTTATGCAAATTAAATTTGTCATTTATTTTGAATTTATATATATATAATGTATAGTTCATAATATATATAATGTATACTTAATAATGTGTCTGATATATATTCACTGAAAAAAATATTTGTGACCTTTGCACAGTTCTTTGCGCTAGAAGCACAATAAATAACTTTTAATACTTACCCCATTACCTGTGGTATTCTCTATGTTTATTGTGCAGATGTAAATTGGAACAGCTTATACATTTAGTCGAAATAATTTGTTATAAAATAATTTCTAAATTTGTTTTATTTTATTTATTTTTATTTTTATTCATTTATTTATTTATTTTTTTTTTACCTCAGGTATTGGGTTTACACTTTTACGATACTGTGACTAATACGCTATTTTGAGTGACGTGATTTATTCAGATATAGATGCTTTAATATACATCATATTATACTTTTTACTTTCTTCTATATTAAATAGAAGAAAGTATTCGATTCGTAAAAATTTTCAATCTCGGGTTTTTGATGGATTTACACGTTTTGAGAGATGTAGAGCACGATTTGACCATTTTTAGAAAATGTCTGTCTGTCTGTCTGTCAGTCTCTCTCTCTCTCTCTCTCTCTGTGTGTGTGTGTGACAAAATTTTGTGCCAACTGTATCTCAGGAACTACTGCACAGAATTTCATACAAATTGGTATGTAGTTGCACCTTGACATCAATTAGTGTCTATCAACTTTTGGTAAAAATTGTTTTAGAGGTTGCGTTGCCATCCTGCTTTTTCTAAATTTTTAACATGGTGATATACGACAAAATTTTGTATAAATGTGCATAAAGAGAATTATTTTTTAGTAATCATTATGAAATTCACAAGAATTATTTATAATAGAGATAGTCAACTGTGAAAATTTTTTTGTATGTGTAGGAGCCTCGCCACCCCCCCCCCCCAGGGGGGGGGGGTGGCGAGCTCCCTCGAGGGGAGTAAATTTTCAAGATGGGTATCTTTCAAAAGGTCTCGTGAATACCTTTAAAACGAATGGTTGAACTATAAATCTGTGATAATTTAAAACAATGTTATCGATTTTTTTTTACTTTTAACAAAAAAAAAAAAAAAAGTTTTTTTTTCTTTTACGAAATTTAACCATACTTGGTATTTCTTTGGCCCCTGATATAAACTGGTGCTGATTAGATTTGGGGATCAATCGCTCAACAGGTGGCGCTGTGATCGTATTTTGAACGTCTCGTGAACCTTCCTTGGGGGGGGGGAAGTCCCCCCTTGAGTAGAGTAAATTTTCAAGATGGGTATCTTTCGAAAGATCTCGTCAATACCTTTAAAACGAATGGTTGAACTATAAAAATGTGATAATTTAAAACAAAGTTATCGATTTTTGTACTTTTAACGAAAAAAAAAACTTTTTTTTTTTTTTTTAAATATTGTTACTGAGTGAATTTTTATAGGAAAATATAGAAGAAAGTCTTGTGGTGTTGTGGTGGCCACAACATACTAGTTTCCATTGTTATACATTATTTAGGGCCCAGTTCAGGCGAACCATGAAAGTTTTTAATGTTTTTTTTTTTTTTTTTTTTTTTTTTTTTTTTGCGGATATTCTGATTTTAAAATATAATTTTAATTAGATGTCATAGATTTTTATTTTTTTAGGTCTTATTGTGCTGGTATACTGTACTCACAAATATGCTTAAATATAGAGAAGCACAATTTTTTTTATTCTACCAATAGCCTGTAACAACTAAATTTAAGGAGAACATTAAAGAATTTTCGTTAGAAAAATATTATTACTCATTAAAGAAAACCTACTAAAAGAAACTACATCCTTATTATCAAAATCTAAAAGTACATGATTCGCTGAATGATATAATAATTCGAAAAAAAAAATAATAATAATTGCTTGCAACATCTTTCCCACAAAAGAAATTTTTGGTGAATGTACGACATTTTGCCTTTGCAACCATACGTTAATCTGATTGCTGCATACCATGTATTATGTATACAACACAGAAACTAGTATGTTGTGGCCACCACAAGACTTTCTTCTATATTTACCTATACATATTCAATCAGTAACAATATTAAAAAAAAAAAAAGTACGATTTTTTTTTGTTAAAAGTAAAAAAAATCGATTACTTTGTTTTAAATTATCACAGATTTATAGTTCAACCATTCGTTTTAAAGGTATTGACGAGACCTTTCGAAAGATACCCATCTTGAAAATTTACTCCCCTCGAGAGGGCTCTTCCCCCCCCCCCCCCCAGGGGGGTGGGGGGTGGCGAGGCTCCTACACATACAAAAAAATTTTCACAGTTGACTATCTCTATTATAAATAATCCTTGTGAATTTCATAATGATTACTAAAAAATAATCCCCCCCGGGGGGGAAGCGATGCCCCCACATGCAGAAATTTTTTTTCCTAGTTACATACTACTATTATCAATAATTCATATTAATTTTACAATCACAAGTTTAAAACAACTCTTATTATGCACATTTATACGAATTTTTGTCCTATTCTGCCATGTTAAAAATTTAGATAAAATGCTATCACAGCGCCACCTGTTGAGCTATTGATCCCTAAACATAATCAGAACCAGTTTATGTCGGGGACCAACTAAATACCAAGTTTGGTTAAATTTCGTTAAAAAAAAAAAAAAAAAAAAAAAAAAAAATTGCGATTTTTTTCTAAGTTTTGTTTTGTTAAAAGTAAAAAAAATCAATAACTTTGGTTTAAATTATCACAGATTTATGGTTCAACCATTCGTTTTAAAGGTATTGACGAGACCTTTCGAAAGATACCCATCTTGAAACTTTGCCCCCCCCGATTGAGTACTTCCCCCCCCGGTGGGGGGGGGGAACCGATGCCCCCACATGCACAAAAAATTTTTCCCAGTTAACTATTACTATTATCAACGAGACCTTTCGAAAGATACCCATCTTGAAAATTTACTTCCCCGGGGGGGGTACTTCCCCCCCAGGGGGGGGAACCGATGCCCCCTATTGCACAAAATTTTTTTCCTAGTTAACTACTACTATTATCAATAATTCATATTAATTTTACAATCACAAGTGTAAAATAACTCTCTTTATGCCCATTTATACGGAATTTTGTCCTATGCTGCCATGTTAAAAATTTGCATAAAATGCGATCACAACGCCACCTATTGAGCGATTGATCCCAAAATCTAATCAGCACCAGTTTATGTCAGGCTGCAACGAAATACCAAGTTTGGTTAAATTTCATTCATTGGTTCGTGAGATACAGCGTCCACAAAAAAATGATACAGACAGACAGTTAGACAGACAGACAGACAGGCAGACATTTTCTAAAAACTATTAATTCGTGTTCTCCACATCCCAAAACATGTAAATCCATCAAAAAGTGGACTTCGAAAATTTTCGCGAATCCAGTACTTTCTCTATATTACATATAGAAGAAAGTAAAAAAAACTAGTATGTTGTGGCCACCACAAGACTTTCTTCTATATTTACCTATACATATTCAATCAGTAACAATATAAAAAAAAAAAAAAAAAAAAAGTACGATTTTTTTTTTTCTAAGTTTTTTTTTTTTTTTTTTTTTTTTGTTAAAAGTGAAAAAAATCGATAACTTTGTTTTAAATTATCACAGATTTATAGTTCAACCATTCGTTTTAAAGGTATTGACGAGACCTTTCGAAAGATACCCATCTTGAAAATTTATCCCCCCCATGCAGAAATTTTTTTTCCTAGTTACATACTACTATTATCAATAATTCATATTAATTTTACAATCACAAGTTTAAAACAACTCTAATTATGCACATTTATACGAATTTTTGTCCTATGCTGCCATGTTAAAAATTTAGATAAAATGCTATCACAGCGCCACCTGTTGAGCTATTGATCCCCAAACATAATCAGCTCCAGTTTATGTCGGGGACCAACTAAATACCAAGTTTGGTTAAATTTCGTTAAAAAAAAAAAAAAAAAAAAAAAAAAAAATTGCGATTTTTTTTCTAAGTTTAGTTTTGTTAAAACTAAAAAAAATCGATAACTTTGGTTTAAATTATCACAGATTTATCGTTCAACCATTCGTTTTAAAGGGATTGACGAGATCTTTCGAAAGATACCCATCTTGAAATTTTGCCCCCCCGGGTGGGAACTTCCCCCCCCGGTGGGGGGGCAACCGATGCCCCCACATGCACAAAAATTTTTTCCTAGTTAACTACTACTATTATCAACCTGATCTTTCGAAAGATACCCAATGTGAAAATTTACCCCCCCTGGGGGGGTATTTTTCCCCTAGGGGGGGGAAGCGATGCCCCCCCATGCAGAAAATTTTTTTCCTAGTTACATACTACTATTATCAATAATTCATATTAATTTTACAATCACAAGTTTAAAACAACTCTAATTATGCACATTTATACGAATTTTTGTCCTATGCTGCCATGTTAAAAATTTAGATAAAATGCTATCACAGCGCCACCTGTTGAGCTATTGATCCCCAAACATAATCAGCACCAGTTTATGTCGGGGACCAACTAAATACCAAGTTTGGTTAAATTTCGTTAAAAAAAAAAAAAAATTGCGATATTTTTCTAAGTTTTTTTTTGTTAAAAGTAAAAAAAATCGATAACTTTGGTTTAAATTATCACAGATTTATCGTTCAACCATTCGTTTTAAAGGTATTGACGAGATCTTTCGAAAGATACCCATCTTGAAATTTTGCCCCCCCGGGTGGGAACTTCCCCCCCCCGGTGGGGGGGCAACCGATGCCCCCACATGCACAAAAATTTTTTCCAAGTTAACTACTACTATTATCAACGAGACCTTTCGAAAGATACCCATCTTGAAAATTTACTTTCCCGGGGGGGGATTTTCCCCCCCAGGGGGGGAACCGATGCCCCCCCATGCACAAAATTTTTTTCCTAGCTAACTACTACTATTATCAATAAATCCTATTAATTTTACAATCACAAGTGTAAAATAACTCTCTTTATGCCCATTTATACGGAATTTTGTCCTATGCTGCCATGTTAAAAATTTGCATAAAATGCGATCACAACGCCACCTATTGAGCGATTGATCCCAAAATCTAATCAGCACCAGTTTATGTCAGGGTGCAACTAAATACCAAGTTTGGTTAAGTTTCATTCATTGGTTCGTGAGATACAGCGTCCACAAAAAAATGATACAGACAGACAGACAGACAGACAGACAGACAGACATTTTTTAAAAACTATTAATTCGTGTTCTCCATATCCCAAAACATGTAAATCCATCAAAAAATGGACTTCGAAAATTTTCGCGAATCCAATACTTTCTCTATATTACATATAGAAGAAAGTAAAAATGCATAACATAAAATGAAATAAAAAGTCAATATTCTTTTTCTGTCTAAATGCCTATCCCATGATTATTTTACGAGGAAGTGGTTTGTGTGAGAGAGGATTTATATTCTAGATTAATCCGCAGTTTTCTTGAGTTGAGTGTAAAACTAGACTACATAAAATTTATGGGTTGGAAGTGGAGAAAAAATTTCTTTACGTTCTAGTAGCCAAACATCTGCGGTTAGTTGTTTTCAAGTTTTGGAATCCGAGAGAAAGAAAGCATTGTGCGTTTCGAACATGATATGTAGCCTGCAGAATTTGATCGTTTGGATAGAGAGTTTGAAAATCCAAAATTTTTGTTAAAGAATCTCTTGAACATGTGGTATTTTTGTCGGTTTCTTAAAGCAAAAAGAAAGAAAGAAAGAATAATAATAATGATAAAATAAAATAAGATAAAGAAAAAGAAAAAAAAAAGCTTTGGAATTGGCAATATGAATCTGTATATATTTAAATTATTAGTACGTTATACTTCTTTGGCTAATCACTATATTTAAACAGGGGTGATGTTTAACTAGGGGGCGGATGGTACCAAATCGGGACATATTCTTTAAATCGGGGGGAGGGGGGATGACTATCTTTTGAAATTTTCACCTTTTAGCCCCAATTTTCCTTTACGAATTTGGAGCATTCAAATTTTTGTCAAGAATTTTCTTAATACCTTGTACGATGTAAAGGAAATATGATATCCAGATTTATGAAACGTATGTTGTATCTTATGTCACTTAAAAACGATTAGCTATAGAATGTTGAAATTGTGCATTTGAGATCTTTGTAAGATTTCATTATTCACTACAAATATTTCTCTATTCGACCGCCCATCTTATATTTCCGGTTTTGTTGTGATTTACCTGTATTAGAGTTACCAGATTTTACCTGAACCTGACCAGACCCGTAGGTCGACCAAGTTTTTTCACTAGTGGGTCGGGTCGGGTTAACTGATTTTTTTTTTTTTTTTTTTTTTTCGTGTTAATCGGATTTGGTGTTCAATGATTCGGGTCGCCATGTAAACATCTTTCAATAAAATGTTTACCATAATAAATAGAATTTTTTTTTTTATATAATTATAACTATATAACTGATGTAAATTTACTATATAACATATGATTAAATAAACGCGTGCACAAACTATTGTTGTAAAGTAAACAACCATACCGGACAAAAGTAATTGACAAACAAACAGGAAATTATTATTATTATTATTATTTCGAATATGAACATTAAACAATAAATTACAAAAGCTAAACTTGAAGCCCATTTTCTACGCTTAAAGAGCACAACACTGTATATGGTTAAAAATTACTGTTAATCCATTTTTCAGATTTACAAATTTTTGACTTAGTAATTTTAATTTGATTCTTTTTAAAATTATTTATAAACTGTGTGACAATGAAAATTTGTTATATTTTATAGCAATGAAAAATTACATGATTTCTAGATAAACTATTAATTTTTATTTAGATTTCGGGTTCCATGTAGAAGTCGGTTTTGGTGTGGGTAAAATGAAATCGCGCACGGGACATCAAATTTCCGTATTGCGGGATCAGGTCGCGTTAAATTAAAATTAATCTATCGAGTTCGGATTGAGTAAAACACGACTCGATTTAACCTATATATGTATGTGTTTCATACATTAATTTTAAATAACTGATTACAGAGCTACAAAGCTTTGGATTGTTATAACATCTATAACTGTGCAGTTTTCCTATATGATCTACTATTTTAAGGATGACTTAAAATTTTTTATCAGTACGTGATCTCCCTTTTATAGATTTCTACGATCACTCAGGAAAAAAAAAAAAGTGAAGAAGTTACACAATTGGTATTTAGGAATTATATAATGTCATTAAAAAAAAAGAAAAAAAAAAAAAAGAAAAAGAAAAGAAAAGAACTGGCGTTTAAAAGGAACAAGTAAAAGTCTTTAAATAAACGCCGTAAAATGCAAGAAACTCGAAACAACTGTTTCGAGTCGAAAGAAAACACTGTCCTTCGTCAGCGAACAAGAAAGCACGAATGTTGCAAACAAAGGGGCAACGTCTAATTTCTCACTTTTCTTTTTGATCACTATATGACCCCGTTTTAATTAAAAAAAAAAAAAAAAAAAAAATCATATTTTATGTTTTAAATCTGGAAAAAAAAAAAAAAAAAAAAAAAAAATACCATTATTTAGGTAAAATCTCTCTCTATATAAAAAAAAGTTACTGTCACTGGCGTCAAATTTTTTTGTCTGCGACAGCGTTTTCTAACGCAGGGCAGGGTCCTTCGCGTCATGGGAGGAATCAATGTGTTCCGAGTACTGCAAAGAAAACATTTCAGCCGCTTAGAAATTTCTATCACTTTAATTGAAGAAGTTATTAACTAAAAACGACAAGTTTATGAAGGTACTCTATTTGCCATTTGAAAAATGTTTCCCTCAGTGACGTTGTTCTTCTGTCATGAAGTCATTTTACAGGAGAAAATTAAAATATGATCCATGGTTGTAAGTAGGTAGGTAGGTTGGTTGGATTTAACGTCGCACCAATACTATGGATAATTGATCTATGGATCTATGGATAATCGATCTATGGATAATTGGCGACGGTCTGGGACGCGCCCCTAGAGATGTTCCGGACACATGTCATCACAATTTTGAACCTTCACGGAGGGGATCTCCCTCCGCTTTGGTGACATCCATAGGTATAGTGGGGATGGGAACATGGAGGATTTTGCAAACACGACAGAATTTATGTGCACCATCCACCATTAGTGTACACGACGGTCTTTGGCCGGCTCACGTATCGAATCGGCAATCTTCCAATTACGTGCTCAGCGCTTTACCGACTAGGGTACCGCGGCCCGAAACCATAGATGTAAAAAACAAAGAAAATAAATATCAACTATTTTTCTCTACTTTTTTAAAATTAATCTTCTTACACGGAAAAATTAAAATATGATCCATCGTTGTACGTAGGTAGATAATTAGGTAGGTTGTGACTGACGTCGCACCATTACTGCACTATGGATAATATGCGACGGTCTGGGACGCACCCTCACAGCTGTTCCGGAGACATGCCACCACAGTTTTGGTCCTACACGAAGGGGATAGCTCCCCAGCTTCGGTGGCCCCCAGAGGTATAATTTTGATGGGAACACGGAGGTTATTGCGGCCACGACATATTTTACGTGCACCAGCCATCATTAGTGTACACGACGGTCTTTGGTCGGCTCGAGAACCGAACCCTCAAACTTCCAATCATGAGCTCGGCGCTGTTCCGACTGGGGTGCCGTGGTTCGGATTTAACGTTGTAAAAAAGAAATAAAAAGAGTCATATACTAAAGCTGTATTGCAAAATGGTCTAGATATTGCGATTTTGTTTCTATTAAATAAATATATATATATATATATATATATATATATATATATATATATATATATTATATATTTCAATTTGACATCGAATATGATGATTTCCATAATAATTTTCTGCTTTTGTCTTGTAATATGCACTATTAATATTTCTTTTCAGTGAAAGACAGCAGCGGATAGGCGGGCAGTGTTCTACGTGTGTTAATAAGTAAAGTGAGTCGGGGAGGAGGCGAAGCCTACTTCGGGAGTTGGTGAGCGGAGCGAGCAGGCGGCAGAGCCCCATAGTGTTCATTGTAAGGTTTCATTGGCTTCTAAGTGTGTCACGCTGTCTTTTAATACGGCAAAAAAAAAAAAAAAACAAGATTACAATTTAAAAGCTAAAATTAGTATATCATTTCAGGGAACTAAGTAGTAATGTATAGATTATTAGAGAATTCGTTCTACTCAGAAATGAGTCTAAGCTGAAGAAACTGTTTTACTACGTAAAAATAAAATCGTGTTAAATAAAATCAGATTTTAAAAAAGCTAATATTCATGTTTATTCAAAGTTATAAAGATAAATAATGTAAATTAGAATAATTAACACCATTTAATTTATAAATTTCGCAGGACCCGTTTTACCATTAGGCGAACCTAAGCGATTGCCTAGGGCCGCCGAAAAAGGATTGCCGCCAAAAAAATTGAAACACTGACCAAAATTTTAGGGGGGGGGGGGGAATAATTGGATGGAAGAAAAACGAAAATTATAAACCAATTTTTGATTTTTTTTTCTCCTCTTTTAAGGAATTTGTGTATATTCAGTTTTAAATTAAAAGTAACCTTCTTTAAAGATTTTAACTTTGTATAAAAACACCTTAACCCTTTCAGGGGCAAGGAATTTTCGCTCATTTAAAATAAACTACCGTACCAGAATTTGTGAACAAGCCTAAAACAGAAGAAATAAATGATTTTTTTATTTATTTTTTATTTATTTATTTTTTTTTTTTTTAATGTTATTAAAGTAAAACTTTGTAAAAATTTCCTAGATGAATTTTTGTAGTTGGGAATTAAAATAA
Organism: Salticus scenicus; assembly: GCA_963930645.1. Taxonomy (NCBI): domain Eukaryota; kingdom Metazoa; phylum Arthropoda; class Arachnida; order Araneae; family Salticidae; genus Salticus; species Salticus scenicus. The sequence goes on along the minus strand of OZ005652.1, from coordinate 360,561,669 downwards.
TTATAAGATAAAAAAACTTTTTATAAACCATGTTTTTAAATTATCTGTTGAATCATAAATATAGAACTAACTACATTAGCACTTTATCAGTGCGTATTGTTACGAAATTGTAAATAATTGTATTTATTTTTGTTTAAATTCTTTCAAAGAAACTTAGTACGTTGATAAAATGTCAATTTTCTGCATTTCCAGCTCTTTTTCGTGTTAAAATAACTTAATTTTCCATGTAAAACGCATTAAAAAGCTCCAATAGGCGGGTAATGGATTTGGCGCCAAATTTGACGCCTTTTTGCCCTTGGTGACTTTTGGCGAGAAAATCCTTATTATCGATATTCCAAATATGGACGTTCTAATGTGATTGGTTAAAGAGTTACGAGAAATTTGAATTAAAAAAAAAAAGTTGGTTTTAAAAATAAAATATTAATCCTTTCCGAACAAAATATATTTGCATCATGAACTACATTAGCACTCTATCAATGTGTAGAATATCTTTAAATTGATAATGAAGTCAATTTTTGCCAGATGCAAAATTTAACTTTTTAACGCCTACGTTTAGTTAAATGTATTTATTTTTATGTCGAAAGAAAATGAACTCGTAAATTTTTTATGGCAACAATTAAATTATAGCTAATATTTTAATGACTATTTTTATTGCTATTAGGAGCTTATTATTTTCATATTTTAATTAATTAAAAGAAAACTATTCGAAAATTCGAAAATCTGACTTTGAAGTATTGTGTTGTTACCGGGTTCTGAACTAGTGTGAAAGTTTCAAATGTCTAGCTAGTAGGGAAGTTATGTACGTGAAGTTGGCACCACCACCAAAGGTACAAAACTCAAAATTTATCTTAATTGTTTGTACTTCGTTAGTACCCAATTGTACAACAAGAATTTTCGTTTGTACCGAAAAAGTTTTTAAACTATAGCTATTTTAATTTGGTGGTGCCAACTTCACGCTGGCACCATCAACATGAGACAAAAATTCAAAATCTATCTCCATTGTTTGTACGTACTCAATTGTACCTCTTGAATCTTCTTTTGTACCCAAAAAAATATTTAAACTATTGCCATTTTAATTTGGTAATGCCAGCGTGAAGTTGACACCACCACAACGGGAAAAAAACTCAAAATCTGTCTCAATCGATTGTACCTCGTTTGTACCACAAAATTATTTAAAATATAACCATTTTTCTTTAGACACTATTACAGGCGTTTCAATATGGTAGTGCCAACTTCAATCTGGCGAACAACGAGGGAAAAAACCAAAAACAACTCAAAATCTAATTTAATCATTTGTACCTGGTTCGTACCTAATTGTGCCGCAAGAAATTTTGTGTGTAAAAAAAAAAAAATATTTAAATTAGAGCCACTTTAATCCGTACATTATTATAGCACTTTTAATATGGTAGTGCAAACTTTCCGCTGGACTCACAAAACGAGTGAATAAAAAATAAATAACCTCAAAAACTATTTTAATCGTTTGTACGCCGTTAGTACACAATTGTACCATAAGAATTTTCGAATGTACCAAAAAAAATATTTAAACAATAGCCGTTTTAATTTGGTGGTGCAACTTCAGGCTGGCACCACACAACGAGAAAAAAACTCAAAATCTACCCAATCGTTTATACCTCGTTTGTACCCAATTGTACCACTTGAATTTTCGTTTGTACCAAAAAAATATTTAAACTATAGCCATTTTAATTTGGTGGTGCCAACTTCACGCTGGCACCACACAACAAGAAAAAAACTCAAAATCTATCCCAATCGTTTGTACCTCGTTTGTACCCTATTGTAATACTTGAATCTTCGTTTGTACCAAAAAAGTATTAAAGCTATTACTATTTTAATTTGCTAGTTCCAGCGCGAAGTTTGCACCACCACAACGAGAAAAAAAACTGAAAATCTATCTCAATCGATTGTATCTCGTTTGTACCCAATTGAACCATTTGAATTTTCGTTTGTACCAAAAAAAATATTTAAACTATAGCCATTTTAATTTGGTGGTGCCCACTTCACGCTGGCACCGCACAACAAGAAAAAAACTCAAAATCTGTCCCAATCGTTTGTACCTCGTTTGTACCCAATTGTAACACTTGAATCTTCGTTTGTACCAAAAAAATAAGCTATTTATTTATTCTATTGCTAAAATTTAAGCTATTGCCATTTTAATTTGGTAGTGCCAGCGCGAATTTGGCACCACCACAACGAGAAAAAAACTGAAAATCTATCTCAATCGATTGTAACTCGTTTGTACCCAATTGTACCATTTGAACTTTCATTTGTACAAAAAAATTATTTTTATTATAGTCATTTTAATTCAGACATTATTACAGTCGTTTTAATATGGTAGTGCTAAATTCACGCTGGCGCCCAAGAACGAGGGGAAAAAAAAAAATTCTAATTTAATCATTTGTACCTGGTTCGTACCCAATTGTGCCACAAAAATTTGCGGTTGTACCAAAAAATTATTTAAAATAGAGCCACATTAATCCGGACATTATTATAGCGCTTTTAATATGTTAGTGCAAACTTTCCGCTGGACCCACACAACGAGAAAATAAAAATTAAATAGCATCAAAAGTTAATTTAATCGTTTATACTCCGTTAGTATCGAATTGTAGCACAAGAATATTCGTTTGTACCGAAAAAAATATTTAAACTACAGCCATTTTAATTTGGTGATGCCAACTGACGCTGGCACCACCACAACGGGAAAAAAAACTCGAAATCTATCTCAATCGATTGTACCTTGTTTGTACCCAATTGTACCACTTGAATTTTCGTTTGCACCAAAAAATTAATAAATTACAGCCATTTTTATTCAGACATTATTACAGTCGTTTCAGTATGGTAGTGCCAACATCACTCGGGAACCCAACAACGAGGAAAAAAAGCAAAAAAAAAACTCAAAATCTATTTTAATCATTTGTACCTGGTACGTACCCAATTGTACCACAAGAATTTTAGTTTCTACGAAAAAAAAGTATTTAAACTATAGCCATTTTAATATGGTGGTGCCAACTTCACGCTGGAAACACTACAACGAGGAAAAACCTCAAAATCTATCTCAATCGTTTGTACTTCGTTTGTAACGAATTGTACCACTTGAATTATCGTTTGCACCAAGAAATATTTAAATTATAGCCATTTTAATTGAGACATTATTACCATCGTTTTAGTTTGGTAGTGCCAACTTCACGCTGGCGCCCAACAACGAGTAAAAAAAAAAAAAAAAAAAAAAACCTCGAAATCTCTCGCAATTGTTTGTACCTCGTTTGTACCCACTTGTACCACTTGCATTTTTATTTGTACCAAAAAAATACTTAAACAACAGTCATTTTAATTTGGTCGTGCCAACTTCATTCTGACACCTCCACCATGAGGAAAAAAATTCGAAAGCAAGTCAATCTTTTGTAACTCGATTGTACCCCATTGTACCACTTCAATTTTCGTTTGTACCAAAAAATTATTTAAACTAAAGCCATTCAACTTTGTCGTCAATCTTTTGTAACTCTTTCAAAAAGTCAATCTTTTGTAATTCGTTTGTACCCAATTGTACCACTTCAATTTTCGTTTGTACCAAAAAATTATTTAAACTAAAGCCATTCAACGTTGGTAGTGCCAGTGTGAAGTTGGCCCCAGCACAACAAGAAAAAAACTGAAAATCTATCTCAATCGTTTGTACCTCGTTTGTACCAAATAGTACCACTTGAATTTTCGTTTGTACTAAAAATATATTTAAGTTATAGCCATTTCAATTCAGACTTTATTACAGTCGTTTTAATATGGTGGTGCCAACTTCACACTCGGGTGCAACAACGAGGAAAAAAAAACAAAAAATAAAACACTCAGAACTTATTTTAATCATTTGTACCTGGTTCGTACCCAATTGTACCACAAGAATTCTCGTTTGTAACAAAAAATTATTTAAATTAGAGCCATTTTAATCCGGACATTATTATAGCACTTTTAATGTGGTAGTACAAACTTTCCGAAGGACCCACACAACGAGGGAATAAAAAATAAATAAACACAAAAACTATTTTAATCGTTTGTACTCCGTTAGTACCAAATTGTATCACAAAATTTTCATTTGTACCAAAAATTTTTTTTAAGCTATAGCTAATCAAATTTCGCGGTGCTAACTTCACGCTGGCACTACCACTATCAAAATAAAAACTCAAAATTTATCTTAATCATTTCTACTTCGTTAGCGCCCAGTTATACCTTAAGAATTTTCGTTTGTACCGAAAAAATATTTAAACTATATCCATTTTAATTTGGCGGTGCCAACTTCATGCAGGCACCACCACAACTAGAAAAGAACTTTAAAGCTACCTCAATCGTTTATAACTCATTTGTAACCAACTGTACCACTTGAATATTCATTTGTACCGAAAAAGCATTTAAACTATAGCTATTTTAATTTGGTGGTGCCAACTTCACGCTCGTACCACCACCATGAGAAAAAAAATTCAAAATCTATTTTATTCGTTTGTACCTGGTTTGTACCCAGTTGTACCACATGAATATTAGTTTGTACCAAAAAATACTTAAACTATAGAAATTTTAATTTGGTGGTGCCAACATCACGCTGGCACAACCACAACGAGAAAAAACTGAAAATCTATCTCAATCGTTTGTACATTGTTTGTACCCAATTGTACCACTTGAATTTTCGTGTGCACCAAAAAATTATTTAAGCTGTAGCCATTCTACTTTGTGTAGTGCCAGCGTCAAGTTTGCACCACCACCACGAGAAAAAAACTCACACTCTATCTCAATCTTTTGTATCTCGTTTGTAACAAATAGTACAACTTGAATTTTCGTTTTTACCAAAAAATTATTTAAACTATAGCCATTCTACTTGACTGTAATTTAAATAATTTTTTAGTACAAACGAAACTTAATGTGGTACAATTGGGTAGAAACGAAGTACAAACGACTGAGATAAATTTTGTGTTTTTTTCTCATTGGGGTGGTACCAACTTCACGCTGGCACTACCAAATTAAAATGGCTATATTTTAAATATTTTTTTGGTACAAATGAAAACTTTGTGGTACAATTTGGTACTAATGGAGTACAAATGATTAAAATAGTTTTTGTGTTTATTTTTTATCCCCTCGTTGTGAGATTCCATCGGAAATTTTGTACTACCATATTAAAAGTAATATAATATTGTCCAGATTAAAATGGCTCTAATATAAATAATTGTTTGTTACAAACGAAATTTCTTGTGATACAATTGGGTACGAACCAGGTACAAATGATTAAAATAGATTTTGAGTTTTTTTTTTTTTTTTTTTTTTTTTTTTTTTTTTCCTTGTTGTGGACGCGAGCGTGAACAGGGTGGCGATAATCAAGGAAATCACGGAAAAATAAGGGTACTTTATCTATCTGGAAATATCAGGGATAAATCAGGGAATTTTGTAAAAACACCCAAAAATCATGAAAATTTTCATTTTTGCCCAGCAAGCTTGACTGAAAGATGGCCAAACAGGTGTTGTCTTAACCATGATTGCACAGGATTGACTGCTTTCTAGTTGAATCTCACCTACTTAACATTAAAAAATTTATGATAATAATAATAAATATTTATTTTTAGTGCAACAACTTGAGAAATAATATTAAAAGGAGACTTGGCGCTGGATTATTAAAACAAGTAGAAACTACAACGTTAGGAACGTCAAAGAGAAAATAATACTGACTAGGAGGAAAATCATATAACGTTAAATTTGCTTCAGCTAAGATAATTTGCAGGCCTAAATTCATTCATGAGCTCGATTTCTTTGAAGCTTTCTATATTTAGAAAAATCTTTAAAATATTGTAAATTGTCATTTTGCTATACCCTATTTGTCTGATTGATGGAAATTTTACATTCGGTCTACATTTTGTTAATTTTTCTATAGTTTTCAAAACTACTGTTTCTAAAATTCCTATTGGCCACTTTCTCCACCTTCTACGCAATTATGTTCGTTGAACAGAATTCGCTCCCTTTTCTATACATAGGAGCACTTCTCTCTGATTTCATTATGTACTGAAGACGGTACACTAAAGACTACTGAAACAGCTGCCTGCTTTCTAATATTATTTTCTCTTTGGGGTTCCTGTCGTTGTAGTTTTTACTTGTTTTAACTCGAGAAATAATTTTATGTCTTGATATTAATATGTTATGCAATTAAAATGAGTCAAATTTTTATAATTTTGTTAATTTCTCAAGTGAACAAAGAAAAAAAATAGATAAAAAGATTGAGATATTTTTGCCATAGTTTTTTGAATTGCGATGGTTTAGTGAGCATGTTATACAAGGGTGTGGCATACACAAAATTGTGGAATTTATATAATAGGTAATGGAAATCATAGAAATTAGTCAAAATTAGTCATGGAAATCATGGAAAAATCAGTGAACTTTTTTCGGAATTTCTGTAGCCACCCTGGTGAAGTTGGCACCACCATATTAGAACGACTGTAATAATGTCTGAATTGAAATGGCTATAATTTAAATAATTTTTTGGTACAAGCGAAAATTCAAGTGGTACAATTGGGTACAAACGAGGTACAATCGATTGAGATAGATTTTGAGTTTTTTTCTCGTTGTGGTGGTGCCAACCTCACGCTCGTACTACAAATTAAAATGGCTATAGTTTAAATACTTTTTTGGTACAAACGAAAACTCAAGTGGTACAATTGGGTACAAACGATTGAGATAGATTTTGAGTTTTTTTCTCGTTGTGGTGGTGCCAGCGTGAAGTTGGTACCGCCAAATTAAAATGGCTGCAGTTGGAATACTTTTTCGGTACAAACGAAAATTCTTGTGGTACACTTGGGTACTAACGAAGTACAAACGATTAAGATAAATTTTGAGTTTTGTACCTTCGGTGGTGGGGCCAACTTCACCTACATCTCGACAAGGATTTATTTAACAAAGCAGTATTAAGTGTACTTTTTTTTAGACAGGGATTATTGCTAGTGCTCGGATACTTTTGCTGCGGACTGTAAACCTTCCAAGTACTGACTTTTGTCGGTTTTGCTTGATTAGACAAAGTAAGTTCTCTGTGGGTTAAAGTGTAAGTTAAATATCTTAATGTTGATGACAATTGAAAGATTATATATGGTTCAGGTGAGGGGGCTTAACTTCCAATTCGAGCTAGCAATGGGCAACTGGTGACTGTCTGGGATATATCCCTAGGGAGTGGTTCAGTCGGTAACAAAAGTGTCCGAACACTAGCAAAAATTCCTATGTAAAAAAAGTACACTTCATAAGGTTTTGTTAAATAAATCCTTATCGAATCATGTTCTTAGTCAGTCTAAGAAAATGATTCGATAAGGATTCATTTAACAAAACTGTATGAAGTGTACTTTTTTTTACATAGGAATTTTTGCTAGTGTTCCGACACTTTTGTTACCGACTGTTCGTTATCACAATTTGTAACCCCCGGGGAAGGAATGTCTCCCTTACTGTGCTAGAAATACTACAAAAATATTATTACCAGACGAATAAACTTTTTTTATTTTTTTTTATTTTAATGTAACAAAAAAAAAAAAAAAATTAGCACGAAATACATGGATGAATAGCTTTGTTTAAAATATTCGGATATTAAACCATAGATATAGTAATATATATAGATGTATCATCCCCATGTTAACGTGCAAAGATTTTTGATGCCGAAAAAGTTTTTTGGCATCAGCCATTAGAGAGTATAAAACTCGGAAACAATAATGGAATAGAATGTTGATATATATTGAAAATGCCGAAATACTGCGCGGCTTTTAATTGAACAAATACATTTATGAAAGGAAATGGAATAAGTTTTCATAAGCAGGGCCTGATTAAGCTTTGAAGCTAGGGGAAGCTCAGTATCATTTCAGGGGCCCCTTTCATTTCGGAAAATCTTTTTTCCCTGTTACATATCGTAATATAAAAATGCTACAGACCAAAAATTAGTGTGTGTTTATAGTTTTTTTTTTCATTCATATATCTGGGTGGTTTCTGCACGCAACATTAAAATCATATAACTTATTAATTAAGAGCCTTCAGATTTTTTATGTTAAAAAAGATTTTTCCCGAAATAGTGAATATCTTATCTTGCTTTAGGCGAACTTTCTCAGTAAAAATTCAATCTCAGTGTGAAAATCTAAAACAAAAAATCCAAGACCCTGTTTTTAGTCATTTTGGGGGGGGGGGGGGCTCTTAAATTTTAGAGGGGAAGCTTGTGCTTCCCGAGCCTTTTGAGTAATCAGGCCTTGTTCATAAGTTAAATTTAACTAATTTATGAAAAATATGATTTTTTATAATCAGTTGCTTTGTTATTATTACGGTTTAAATGCTGTTTTGATTTTTAATGGAATACTTTTTTTTTTTATTTTAATATTTTTTAAGTTTTTATACTAGTAAGTAAAATCGAATTTTCAAAATTCATTTAAATTTAGTTAGCAGCGGCAGAGGTAAAGCCCGCTTGTTTTAATATATTATAACTAGTATAGTATTACCACAAGACTTTCTTCTATATATAATCCTATACAAATTATTTATTAAGTTATAATTTATTAAAGATATTTTCTATGATGAATGCAGACGATTTTTTTCTTAAAGCAGTATAATAATAAATGCTGAAAAAAATCATTTTTGTGCAGACATGAAAAGATAAACAGCCGAACCTCGTTAACGTGAATCTTAAGGGGGGGGGGGTCAAAAATCAGTTAGTGTTATCAGTAGCTCATGCTGTCAGTAACTGATCGACATATAACTTAAGTAATCTTCATTTTCACGGGGATTGTGGTAACAGTTCATGTTAAAAGTAATTCACGTTAGCAGTGTTCACGTTAACGAGGTTTGACTGTATATATATATATATATATATAAATATATATGTCTATATATCTATATATATATATATTTATTTATTTAACATTAAAAATAAAAGAAATCGGAAGCTTCGTTTTAAATTAATACAGATCTATGGTTCAACCATTCGTTTTAGAAATATTGAGGAGTTCTTTATAATATATCTACATTGAAAATTTATACAGGCCCCGGGGGAAGGGCACTTCCCTCCCAGGAGGAAAACAATGCTCCTACATGCACAATTTTTTTTTTCAAGTTTATTACTACTATTATCAATAATTCATATAAATTTTACATTCATGCGTTAAAAATAACTCACATTATGTACATTTATATGAAATTTTGTCCTATACTGCCATGTTAAGTACTTAGGAAAAAAAATAGGAAGGCAGCATTACCTGTTGAGCGATTGATTCCCAAATCTAATCAGCACCAGTTTAGATCAAGGTCCAACCGAATACAAGTTTGGTCGAATTTCGTTCATAATAGGGGGCTATAATTCGAAATTGCTAGAACTGCATTTTTAGTTGTGTTAAGCGTTTCTTACAGTTTCGAACAAGGTTTAAGAAAATATTATGACATTAATTAGTTTTTCTGCCTGACTGCTTGCCCACCTGTCCGCGCTCCATTTCCGAGTAAACCCAATTTCTGCTATATGTTGTGACTAGCCCTTAAAAGGTAAACGCAAATTTTCTTGAAGATGAAGATATGTCCAATGGTTTTAGCTCTCTAAAAAAACACTTAACCCCAAAATTTAATCAAAATCATTACATATATTTCCGAGTAAACCTAATTTCTATTATATGTTGCGATTGGCAGTTAAAAGGTTAAAGCAAAATTTCCTGAAGATGAGAATATGTGCAATTGTTTAAGCTCTTAAAAAAAAAAAAAAAAAAAAAAAAAAAAATAATCAAACTCGTCACATTCACTTCCGAGTAAACCCATTTCATGCTATAAATTGTGACTGGCCGTTAAAGGGTTAACGCGATTTTTCCTGAAGATGACGATATGTCCATTCGTTTTAGCTCTCTAAAGAACACTTAACCTCAAACTTTCATAAAAATCGTTATCCGAGTAAACCTAATTTCTATTATATGTTGCGACTGGCCGTTAAAGAGTTAACGCGAATTTTACTGAAGATGAGGATATGTCCATTCGTTTTAGCTCTCTAAAGAACACTTAATCCCAAACTTTTATAAAAATCGTTATATCCATTTCCGAGTAAACCTAATTTCTATTATATGTTGCACCTAGCCGTTAAAGGGTTAACGCGAATTTTACTGAAGATAAGGATATGTCCATTCATTTTAGCTCTCTAAAGAACACTTAACCCCAAACTTTTATAAAAATCGATATATTCGTTTTCGAGTAAAACCAATTTTTATTATATGTTGCGATTGTCAGTTAAAGGGTTAACTCAAATTTTTCTGAACATGAGGATATGTCCAAACGTTTTAGTTCTGTAAAAAAAAAAAAAAAAGACACTTAACTTTAAACTTTAATCAAAATCGTTATATCCATTTCTGAGTAAACTCAATTTCTACTACATGTTGCGATTGGCAGTTAAAGGGTTAACACTAATTTTCTTGAAGCTAAGGATGTTCCAATTGTTTTAGGTCTCTAAAGATCACTTATTCCAGTTCCCAGAATTTTATTAATATCGTTATAACCATTTCCGAGTAAACATAAATTTCTACTTTATATTGCGATTTGCAGTTAAAGGGTTAACTCGAATTTCTCAAACGATAAGGCTAAGTCCAATCGTTTTTTCGACCCAAAAAATTAATAAACAGACAGAAATAGTAAGTAGATGGAAACGATAAATTTCTTTAAATGTCGTTATTCCATACAAAAAAAAAAAAAAAAAAAAAAAGAAGAAGAAGAAGAAGAAAAGAGAAAAAGAAAAATGCGTGTCTGGAGTTTTTTCATTCATCTTCAGTACATAAATTATTAATAAATTTTATTTGCTAAATTATCTGTGTGTATTCCCGTGTATATTCACTGGGGGAAAGACATCCATAAGAGAGTAAAATGGCCGTCTTTCCCCGAGTAAAAAAGGCATCACTTTTTCGCCCTCACTGATCAATCTGTCTTATTACTATATCTATATATTAAACTTTGAGAGTATGGATAAAAAAGTTGTTTAAACAATTAGAAAACGGAATTTGTCACATGAATAACTATCGTCCCCTTTTTCTTTTTAAATCAAAGAATTTCTTCTTTTCGTATATTTACGAATTGCCTATATCGTACCACTAGTGTAACGTAAAACCCACTCAACTCAACCCAAAAGCTTTAGATACTAAGCAATTTAAAATAAATAATTAATTTTGGCACACATCCAAATCGCTTTTCACAAATGAGAAATTTTATAATAAATTAGTTGATGGTATTACGGTTGAACCTTGCACACAAATCAGGCAAACTGACCAATAAGAAGAATGTATTTTAGAGAGAGAGAGAACGTATTTCGAAAATGACGTCAAATTCAGTTTTTATTAAGTTATCGCATCTTTATTTGAATCTCAAACTTTTAAAGAAATTGATTTAAAACATAAGTTTTAGGGAGACATACTATTGTAACAATCGCAGCTATCGTAGATCACAAGTCGGATCGTACGCTCGGCAGCAAAAGTATCCGAACACTAGCAATAATCCCTGTCAGAAAAAAAGTACACTTAATAATGCTTTGTTAAATAAATCCTCGAATCATGTTCTTAAACTGACTAAGAACATGATTCGACAAGGATTTATTTAACAAAGCAGTATTAACTCTACCATTTTTTACATAGGAATTTTTGCTAGTGTTCGGATACTTTTGCTGCCGACTGTACGATCCGACTTGTGATCTACGATAGCTGCGATTGTTACAATAGTATGCCTCTCTAAATTTATTTGTCAATTTAATGCAACTTAACGAATAGCAACAACATGAAATTTTTTCATCAACACGTTTTTGGCGGGGAAAAGTACATAAATGATAAATTTAACAAGCTTTTCTTCGTTTAAGTGTTACAAAAAAATGAAAGACACTTTTTTTAATGAACGTAATTTCGAGTAACATTGATCTACTGGACTAATTTAAATTTGTGATAATGATTTTTTTTTTCTGTTTTATTGACTTTTTAACCAATGTATATGTTTACAATGTGAAACTAATTGCATGATGATCTGCGAAAATTAAGGACGGATAGGTAAGAAACTTGAACATGTATGAATGCTTCAAATATGCTTTTATTCTATAGATTGCAAGGTAAGTCTGTTTTATTATTATTGTATATGGTGTATTAACAATTATTTTTAAGATTATTAATATTTAACGTTATAAAATTGATTTAAAATTTTGATGTTGAGATAAAAACTACCAATAAATGTTATACGTAAACGACAATCGCATTTAAACAAGGAAAGTATGGCTGTATTCAGTGGTGGGGTTGTTTGACATATTTTGATGAAAATTAATGTTTTGCTTATAGAAGTTCAAGATAGTAAATATTTTCCTCTACTATGAGGAATTTTATTCACATTTTAGCATTATTTTTTTTTTTTTTAACAATTTGTGACAAAAATGCTGAGTAAATTTCAAAATATTAGGCATATGTGTTGATTTTTAAAATTGTGTTTATACTTACTAAATAACTATTGTATGAAGCTTGTGTAAGCAGCTTTTTATTTTTCTGTAAAAGCTATAAATACAGTAACCGCCGCTTTATAAATTCACTGGTTAATAAAATCAGCCGCTTAATCAGATCAGATTGCCAGGAACGGAATCAAATCAATACAAACCAATTTTAAAACCGCTGCTTAATAAAATCAACATCGCCGGTTAATAAGCTCAAAAAAATCTCTTCAGCAGCAAAAAATGCCATTTATGCACGCTAAGCAAATTTTTATTTACACTGTGACTTTTTATTTTTGAAATAAAAAAGAAAAGAAAATTCAGCAATCTATCTGTTATTAATCTATTTAAAGCATATTTTGTAAATTAAACACGCCCCATCACTTGTTTTAGTAACAATTTCAAGGAATGTATTCTTCAAAGCGCGGTAATAAGTTACAAATTTGATTTGGTTCGCATCTGCTATATATATTTTTAAATTGTTAATTATTAAAAAAGAATTTCTTGTTTTTATTCTGAGATAACTAAGAAGCAAAAGTTTTAAACGGAAAGATTTTAAATTTTAAAGAAAAGTGCGAACTTGTGGTGAAAAAGTATTGATGATTTTCTCAAAGAAAAGTATATATATTAGGAATTTGGGATGTGTTTAATTTAATTATTTTGTAGTAGCAATTAGTTATCTGACAAAAGTTAATATTGTTTATTAATTCCATTATATATTTCTTTCCAAATTCCGAAAAGTAATACCTTTTTCTTGAATGCATCATCGTTCGCCGCATATAAAAATCAGCCGCTTTATAAAATCACTTTGGCTAAGAACGAATGTGATTTTAATAAGCGGCGGGCACTGTATATGAAATCCCTGAAAATATACACAGTGCTTAAAAAACTTTTCGTAGAGTTATAGATGAACTCCATGAAATTTGTGTATTAATTCTAAACTATATATATATATGCTGATAGATTGGTTTATCATGGGGTTTTAAAAGCTGAAATTAAGATAGTGTATACTTTACTGTAAAATGAATACGAATGCTTTCAAAAAAAAAAAATAAATAAATAAATAAATAAAATACTAGCTCATTTTAGTATACTATTTTTACAGTTTGGTAAAAAAAAATTAGGGCCATGCTTGGTATACTGAATTTAATTTTGGCGAGAATGTCCCAAATCATGTTCACTTTTGCAGTGTGTCGATTTGACGGGAAATATAATAACAGACGTCGGTATAACGGCGGCAAATTTGCGATTTATTTTTTAAATATCCGAATTTTTTTTTTCAAATGTTTTTACATTTACTGTTTTTTTTTTTTTTAATATCGAAGTACATTTCTACTTCTGTTAAAAAAAAAAAAAAAAAAAAAAAAATCAGCCTTATAACTCCATTTTATTTAAAATGAATTTTCATGGTTGATGAATTATTAAATAAAAATTCCTAAACATTTCTATAGTGTTAGTATCGATGAATTATATTAATATTACATAATTTTTTATGGAGAAATGTTTTACTATAAATGAAACTAAACATTTTTGTTACAACTTGCCTTTTTAATATTTGCTAAAAATTTTTTTTTAATCTTTTGTTCATTTGCTTGCGCTCTTAACTTGCGTGCGCGTGCTCAGATTGCTGCGAAGTCAATATATATGTTACTGAGATTCACTACAGAATATACCCTACTGGATATAGTAGCGTTTGTGTTTCGTTTACAGGGGCATACAAAAGGAATGACACAGGACTGACTTTAGGTGGAATATTTTGAAATACATTTTAGCTATATTGTACTAACTCAAGCATAAAAGAATTAAGATATATTATTGAGGTGAACATAACATGTTCCATACGGAAAATAATTATTATAAAGTAGTATTCCTTATTTAGAGGGCCGCATTAAAGAATTCTGATACATTAGTTTATGAGCGATGATGATTGAAAGAGTAAATGTATTTTTAATTAAATTTTTAATTCACTGTATCATGTGTATATAATTCATGAATTGAATGTGGGGCAGCATAAAATAATTAAAATTCGTAAAGTTTTGTTGGAATTTCATTTTGAATCAAGTTTTGTATAATTTCATAGTATTTTTGTATGCCATATAAAATTATATACATGGACTTAGAAAAAGTCAATAACAAAGATTTTTAGGAATAAATCAATATATTTTTATTATTTTATTTTATCAATATATGTGGATAAATATGTATGTCAAATAAAAATCGTACAGTTTACATAACTACCCTTATTGTGAATTGGATTAGTTTTTTTTTTTTGTTTTGTTTTCCAAAAATTATATTACCTAAAGAAAGTATTGTAATCCTGAAGAAAAAAAGTAAGGTTTTGGTGAACTTATATGTCTTGAGGTCTTTTGAATTTCTGCTATTATTACTTTATTTGCGTATGCGTGTGAGCGAACGCAATAATGTTTAAAAACTTCTTTCGATTGATCTCAAATTGGGTGAATATGTTATAGGTCTCCGACGTACGATCTGTATAGATTTTGATGAGTGTAGGATTTATGGTTTTTTTTGCAGAGACACAAAGAAAAATTCTTTGCGTTAAGACCTGTGGATTCAAATTTTTGAATGCAATAGCTTCTAATCGCCTTAATAATTTCATCTAAAAGTTAACGGATATGTCATAAGTCAAGGTATGTCATAAAGCTTTGCTAATGTATGATTATTAAAGGAAATGATATGTATTACTTTATGCATCTCTGTGTGTGCTCTTTTACTAAGAAATATGAAATCGCGTCCTATTGGGGCCTAATTCATTGCATTATTTAAAAAGAGACTAAAAATGTTTTACTGCAGAAGGGTCTTTACTGAAATTTGTTTGATTAAAATTTATACTCTTACAGACATGCACAAAAGGATGCGGATCTATTTTACAAATATTCAAATTTGAGGAGAAATTTTTAACATCTATTATGTTTTTCACTTTTAATTATTTATTGAATTCAGATTAATTTAAATGCTTGATAACTACTAAGTACTGTAAAAATCCAATGTATTCGCGGCCCACCAGTGGTTGAGCGGTTCTGCGCTCAAAGCCGGTAGTCGTGAGGTGCCGGGCTCGATCCCAGGTCACGCTCGTTGGCTTAACCGTTCGGAGTTTTCCGTGGTTTTCTCCGAATCTTGCGTAAATACAGGCTAGGACCCCTTAGAAAGACCTCCTCGGAAAGCACTGCCCCTCAGGCCTAGGACCCAAATGTAGTCAACCGGCCTTATTCCCAAACATGAACATTGGTTGTACGAAATTTTTGAATTTCTATATTTATTATTTAAACGCTTACCTATATATTAATCCTTTATCTACTGCATTATGATACAGACAAAAATTATTTTTGAAATATATATTTTTAGTTACTAAAGTGCATTATTTAAAGATATATATATTAAAAATTATGCATATCACCTCATCATAATAATTAATGAGAATTTTGTGAGGTCGTACTTTAGTGTACCACTGGTACATAGAGGTCGAAAAAATTACTTCGACGTGAAAAAAGTGTAGGGAAATATTTACTCTTCATGTTCCTCATATTTTTTCTAAGATTAGTGGGATATTCTTGAAATAATATAGGAATTAATTATAACACACATGGAGATCATGAAAAATATCAAGCAAAAACAGCAAGTGCACTCCATAAAATACCTTATGGAACAAAAATGGCTATATGTATCGTCTAATAATTTGTAGTGAGATTAAAAGGAGGTACATATGTTCCCTTCTTATAAATATCTTTGATATTTCTTCTATAAATTCGATTTTATACTCTTTTTAAGGTAATGGTACTTTAAAGTACCGTCAGTAGATAAAGGGTTTAATACGCGACATAAAATTTGTCGTGTGTTATTAGTCTATTTTTGACAAGAGGCGGGGCTTAAAAGTAGTATCATTCAAAAGGTATTATTAATGTGTGATGCCGGAAAAAAATATATATTTGCTTATGATTTCAAAAAGACTTTCAAAAATACCTATATTTTTTATACACTTTTTCATATTAAACTTGTAATCTTTTGTATTTAAACTTTCTATAGAAGAAGAAGAAAGTTTTTAAAACTGCCCCTACAATTATTTTTATTATTATTTAATTCAATACAATAGATCGTGATTTAGCTCATTTTCTGTGTTTAATTTTTTAAAATCTTAGACATAATTGCCGTATTTGAAAATTACTGTCAGCTTTATTTTAAATGCTATTTTATCATTTGTGTTTTGGCAACAGATATCGGTACATTTTATATTTTAGTTTGGCTGGCAAAAGAAGTGAGTATAATTTTAATTTTTTTAAACAATTGACATATTGTTACGATATAAACAGTGTTCTTTACTATTGATGAAATGCCTAGAAGAATTTTGATCGTTCAGATTGAAAGCAAATGAAGTTTTCACAAAATGCCGTACTCATAAATTAAGATGCTGGTATTCCCTCCCCCCCCCCCCTTTTTTTTTTTCTCTAAGAACATTGTTTAGAGGAATTTTTTTAAATTTCTACATTATTTAAATGCTTAAAAAAAAAAAAAAGTAGAGTTTTAACCACTGGGAGATAACTAGTCTTTATTTAATGCTGTTCAAACAAAGTTGAAAAGAGTGACAAAGTTCACTTATCTGTCCGCGATCAAAAATATTACAAAAATATTTTTAAATGCCTTTAAACTGATGTGTTCATCAGTTTTATAATTTTTTTCCAGTTGAAAACTGGGAAAAACTGTACAAAATAATACTTTATGCACAGGCACACTCAAAAGTATTGACACATAACGGTCTAACGAGAGGTATTTCTTTAATATTTTGATATTCTTTAACCCCATTTCTTGCGACCATGGGAACCCCTGCGCAATTGCTGACTTAACGCAGGGGTCCCCTTGAGGTAAACTATTTTAACATCCCCTTGTTAAAATAGGGGTGATAGCCTTTTCGTTGAGAGAAAATAAGCGGTAAGATGACTAGATGTTTACTAAATCCCAATCTTTCGGTCCTCATTGCTAGTATTAGGAAACATGGTTACGCTGTATCTTTATTCTGCATAAAACATGAAGAAATTAATAAATTATTTAGATGCACAAAAGATTGTTTTCTGCAGCATGCGATTTGTAACTGGTTTATACCGGCATACAAAATATATTCCGGATATACATTAGGATATTAATGGAAATTGCTCTGACGTCATTTTAAAATAATTACAAGATAAAAAGAACTTTTTATATACCACGTTTTTAAATTTTCTGTTGAATTATTTAAACTTAACAACTCTTTGTATTAATAAATACTTAAAAAATTTTTTTTTTGATGAATTATCCTATCAAGTTGAAAGAAAATAATCAAATGCGTAAAGAGAGCAATTATAAGAAATTTTCAAACATTTATAAATTGAATAAAAGTATTAAAAGAATGCATTGTCATCGTGTTCTGAGCTATTTTAAAAGTTTCAAATGTCTAGCTAATCGGGAAGTTAGTTAAAAATAGATTGCAAGATTTGTACTGAACAAACAAGAAAGCGAGTTAATAAAAACATGGTAAAATGTTGTGTTTTCAGCTATCAAACAAGGTTGAAAAGAGTTTGATTTTAGGTCGGCTATTTATCTGTCTATGTGTATTTGCGCTCTCATTTTTGTTAAATACTCGTAATTTCAGATTGTCTTCTTGAAACTTGTTAATCAGGGTTTACTTTATAGTAAAATGATTACTGTAAAAAAATTGGACATACTGCATAAATTGATTCTACCTCCTTTTTGAATTTATAAACAAACTGAGCATATATTTTTGTAATAACTAATTTGAAAGCACAAGTTTTATAACGAATAGAATTTTTAGTTATTCAGGATAAGAATCCTGTTTTTTTTTTTTTTTTTTCTTTTTTTGGCAAGTATACTTTATTGGGTGACTTGGGGCAATTATGGCAATGGGCTATAATTTCTATGTATTTTAGTCTTATAGCTAAATTGTATAGAATGTCTTATTTTAGCATAACATCTTCACAACGCAAGCATAATTACAAATAAAACATTGAATTTAGAAGGTGTTATAAGCAATAAAAATAAAAAAAAAAACTCGCCAATGGCGAGTTTCATTACATATTGCTTTGCATTAATTTTTTAACTAAGGAATTTTTTTTAAACAAATTTTTAATTGATGTAGGTGTTTTTACTATGATCTAAAGCCCAATAAAAAAATTAACTAGTGGCTCTGCAGATCAGGAGCCTCAACGTCCTATTTGCATCAGACATTTTTCAATAGGTCATTTTTATTTATTTCTTATTATATAATGGTATATATTGATTCGATCGACTTATTACCATAACAGATACATTCCTGAGGGGGGCTGCCGCCCCCCTCAACACCCCGCTGTATCTCTCTTTCTATACCTATTTGTATATCATATAAAGTGTTACGGAATTGTAAATAATTGCATTTTTTTTATGTATAAAATTTTTCAAAGAGGCTTAGTAAGTCGATAAAATGCTAATTTTGTGCATTTCTAGTTGTTTTAGCGTTAAAATAGCCTAATTTTCCTTTGAAAACGAATTGAAAAGCTCCAATAAGGGAAGAAATGAATTTGGCGCCAAATTTTGCGACTGTTTCCCTCCTTGGCGATTTTTGGGCGACCTTGGCGAGAAAATCCTTATTAGGGATATACCAAATATGGAAGCTCTAATCTCATTGGCTGATGAGATACGATAATTTTCCAGAACAGTCTGTGTTCGATAGAATAGTATAAAAGGAGCATTTTTTTAGCCAAGGCTTCCAATCTCAGATCTGTGTCGGTTTCGTCAAATGCTTGCTTTGCTTTGAGCCTCTTTGAATGAGACTTGCTTTATGTGTTATTGCTAAACAGTTTGTACTGTTGTTTTGCTGTTAACGGCTGTTGTTAAAGCTATGTTTACTGGTTGAATTGAAGCTGATACTTGGTTTATAGACCTGTATTCTTCTGGAACTTTCTGTGAATAAATCACTGAATTTTTGCAAGTTTCGCCTTTCATTCTCGGACAACTTACAAACCCCCAAGTACGCAACAATATGCATTCTTATTAAACGACGGTCTTGTATTATTTCCCGGAAATTCATAAATACCGAATTTCATACAAAAAAAATTACATAGCATATCGGAAATATTTTGCGTAACCTTTAAACTAATTATCAATTCTATGCCCACAATTTTCAACATGAAAACAGGCTTTTAAAATTCTAATAAAATTTCATTATATTTGATGGGGTGTAACCATGTTAAAATACACTTTTAAGAAATACCGACTATAGACCATAAAAGTACGAAATTCCTTTATGTATCCCGTAAAAGTAACCACAGTCATTATAAACGCCAATAATAAGAATAAATCTAATTAATTATAACTCATTAATCTTTAAAACTAATTTGACATCATTTGGATGATTACAGCACATTCTCGGAATTATTTTGTGTGGTCCCATAAATTATTTAGTCTATACATAACCTTATTTTAGATTAAACATGATTTTAAGCATCTTTATAATGTATGTTAACTTTATTAAGTTCAATTCAGCATAAACGCATTAAAGTGCGCGCTTAAATTAAAAATTCGTCCATAGGCTCTAATGTTACGAAATTCTTTCGTGTGTCTTTGTAAACGAACCATAAACATTGTATACACCAGTAAAAACTATTCAGCTTATTTTGCGCTTAAAATTAATAATTGTTCCAAATTTAACATCGTTTGGATGACTAAGTGACATTGTCAGAACACTTTTGTAAGGTCCTG
Organism: Salticus scenicus; assembly: GCA_963930645.1. NCBI lineage: Eukaryota > Metazoa > Arthropoda > Arachnida > Araneae > Salticidae > Salticus > Salticus scenicus. Next base: position 360,541,460 of record OZ005652.1, on the reverse strand, counting down.
TACATTAATTAGAAAGCTTAAGAGCACATATTTTCTTCAAGCAACATAAGTTTAAGCATCTTACTCACGTACTCTAGTTTCATTTTCTTCATTGCAATGTAATGATATTAAAATGCGTTTAAACGAAATTCACCCCATTCACCGTAATGTTAAGAATTTTGGCGTGTCCCTGTACACAGTTTATAAAAAATATAGCAATGAAAATTATACAGCTACTTATATGGAAAGCTGGAATGTGTGCGCCAATTTGCAAGTCAATCGAAGGATTTTTGCGGCCGCTATTGCGGTACATACAAATTCTTCCCATAGGCCGTAAGGATAAGAAAAATTTTGGCGTGTCCCTGTACACGAACAACAAAGGGAATACACACCTAACACTATACAGCTAATTCCGTTGAGCTCGTGAATATGTGTACCAAATTGCAAGTCTATAGCGTTATTTTTGGGGCCGCTATCGCGGTACATACAAATTCTTCCCATAGGCCGTAATGATAAAAAAAACTTTGGCGTGTCCCTGTACACGAACAACAAAGGGAATACACACCTAACACTATACAGCTAATTCCGTTGAGCTCGTGAATATGTGTACCAAATTGCAAGTCTATAGCGTTATTTTTGGGGCCGCTATCGCGGTACATACAAATTCTTCCCATAGGCCGTAATGATAAAAAAAACTTTGGCGTGTCCCTGTACACGAACTACAAATGGAATGCACACTCAAAACTATACAGCTTATTTCGTGGGGATCATGAACATGTGTACAAAGTTTCAAGTCAATAACGTGGTTTTTACGGCCGCTATCGCACGACAGACAGACAGACAGACAGACGGACGGACCGACGGAACCCAAAATCCTTTTGAGTCTCAACAGAGGGCCTCCACTGACGTTTCGGCAAAAATTGAAGTCAATAGCTTGATTTTTGCGGCGGCTATTGCGGTACATACAGATTCTTCCCATAGGCCGTAATGATAGAAAATCTTTGGCGTGTCCTTGTACACGAACTACAAATGGAATACACACCTAAAACTATACAGCTGATTCCGTTGGGCTTATGAACATGTGTACCAAATTGCAAGTCGAAAGCGTGATTTTTGTGGCTGCTATCGCGGTACATACAAATTCCTCCATAGGCCGTAATGATAAGAAAAACTTTGGCGTGTCCCTGTATACGAACTACAAATGGAGTACATACCAAAAACTATACAGCTGATTTCGTGGGGCTCATGAACACATGTACCAAATTGCAAGTCAATAGCGCTATTTTTGCGGCCGCTATCGCGCGACAGACAAACAGACAGACACAGCCCAAAACCGTTTTGAGTCTCAACAGAGGGCCTCCACTGACGTTTCGGCAATAAAATTATTTATTACAATAATTGATCTGAATTACCAAGAGTGCTATAATTGCCCCATTTCATTATGCTCTGGGGCATTTATGGCAGATAAACTGTGGCAATTATGGCAGCGTTCTCTTTTTCAAGAATATAAAAACTGAAGAATAAATTGTATCAAAATAATGCTTGTTGAGATCCAGTTTGAGGTCAGCTTAATTTGTGCCTTTGTTAACACTTATAATACGGGGTGGTGGGGGTAAAATAGGTAGTTAAAAACATTGCTTGATTTCATAAATTTTTGGTTGTATTTATTTTATTTTATTTTTTTGGCCCTCTTACCCTAAAGGGACATGGATCATTTATAATAAAACAAAGTGAAGACGCAGGGAAAATATACAAATTTGTTTCTAAGTACAGAGATGAACTTCCCCAGTCTCAGATTTTGATTAAGAATTCGCTAGTTTTCTTGTGGCTTGAAGTGTCTTAGTTCATCTGACTCTATAAACTATTTACATTTTCCAAAGTATGTAGAGATTGTACCTAAATGTTTCAAATAAATTGTGATTGAAGAATTTTTAAGCTTAGTTGTGAGTTTTTATTAAATTATTATCTGGTTGAGTAGAATATTTTTTTTTTTTGTTTGTTAACAGTTGCTTATACTGTCTGGCGTTTTTATTCATAACTTTCTTATAAATGAAGCTAGAAAACATTTTAAAACATTTGTTTAAACAGTTAAAAGAAGCTTGTACCATGATTGCTATAGGATCAGCACGATATAAATACAGGAGAAACTACGTGACTTTGCTATAATTGCCCCAGGGTTGAGACAACTTTGGCAGTTGGGTGTTCAAAAAAATATTCTTTAACTCCTCCTACAGGAGTTAGAGATTTTCTTCTTAATTCATACAAATAATAAAGAAATAACATAGAATTGCTATGGTATTTGTCAAAATGAAAAAAATGTATAATCTATATATTAATAGGCAAGCATAAAATTTGTTGTCCCTTTTTAACATATTAATTATGGGAGTAGAGGGTTGAAAATGGTATCATTCGAAAGGTATGGTTAGCCGGAAGGTGCGAATACAAATATTATTTTCTTACGATGTCAAGAAGGTATTTAAAAATACATTTATTTTTTATGCATTTTCCCCCATTTTTCCCTTTTATACACGTATTCCTTCACATTAAAAAATACCTAAAAGTAGAAAGTTGTTAAATCTGGCAATTTCATAAAGCTAAAAAAAAAACCATAGACACAGTAATTTGTATAATGTAGCATCACTATACGCAAGCGAAGTGATGACGTCACTGTCTGTCCATGGAGCCATGTAAAAGATTTTCTATGTTAATTGTCCATTGAGTTTTTGTAAAAAATTATTTAAAAATAACGGAAATTATCTGCTGATTTTAATTCCGATATTTGGGTATCCGCGATTGTAATGAAATGCTCGCCCTCTGGTGGGCTACGGTGAAATTACAATAAACATGGTTTAATTCGAATTCCATATAGCCGCCATTGCTAGCCGATGTTTAGTTTCACATATATTTATTGAATAAAAATGAATAAATACGGTAAAAAAGATAACACATACTTTTGTGTGCCACAGTGTAAATCCAAAGCATCAAGAAATCCAGAATTGAGCTTCCATTTATTTCCAAATGACGAATTTAAAATTCCAGTTGCTTCGGCTAATGGAAGTAAAGAATTAATCAGATGATTTGAAACTAATATTTGTTCAACTTCATTTAAAATCTACTTCCGAATCGAACTTTGAATAAACTGAAGTATTTTTTCCAAAAGCAATCAATTTTCCATAATGTAATGGCGGAGAAATTATAGTACGAATATTAAGTAGAATAACAAGAACACTATTGGAACACACGTGGCTAATGTTTACTAACAACTGCAGTGTTCACAAAGCGCCGTCTATCGATCATTACAAACGCGGATAGTTATATATAAGTTACTGTCTACATGTGTTTGATTGAGTTATTTTTTCTGTAAAATTGATAAAATTTTAATTTAAAATCACAAAACTCCAGAAAAAAAAAATGGCAAACTTCCAGTTTCGAATGTAAACATAAACATTTCATTTCAAAGGGTGATATTTAAACCATAAATATTGAACTAATATACTAAATAAAAGGAAAATGGATTTTTTACTAACTGCTGCATGTATAAGTAGACGATACGGAAAAAATTCCGATTTCCGTTTTTTGCTGAATTTACATGTTTTGAGCTTTCTTTACGTTTCAATTAACTGAAATTGGCTACTTATTTTTTTAAAAAGTGTCTTTATTGCTAGCTTTTGTGGGTAGAAGAAGCAAGTAGAAGATACATAAAAACTTTTGATTTCCGGTTTTCGATGAATTTACACGTTTTGAGATTTCCTTGCATTTTAATTAAGTGAAATTTGTGAAATTGACTACTTATTTTTATTTTTTAAAAAGTGGATTTATTATTCTTTCCTCTGCATATATAAGTAGAAAATATAAGATTCAGAAATGTTTTAGATTTTCGGTTTTCGATAAAGTTACACGTTTTGAAATTTCCCGAACTCAATTCGGCCATTTTTGAAAAATATCTTTTTTTTTTTTTTTTTTTTTTTTTGTTCAAACACTGTACTTTATGAACCAGTCGAATATTAATTTAACAGAATTTGATACTTGGTTGGACCTTGGTCTGACATGGTACCTATTAGCGTCTGGGCTGTATCACACAACAAGGGGCGTTTTCACGTTTCGATTTTCTCTCATTTCAGGAAAGGCTAACATCTACAGAGAGAAATAGTTATATTAAGTAAAACTCTGCTATTTCAGTAAGAGTGAATATTGGCAAACAATTGCCGCAGCTGTGTTGCAATTGCATTCTGTTTAGGACAAGGCAATAACTTTGCTTTGCCTCGCTTTGCAAAAAAAATGGTCGAGTTTCGACCACTGGGCGATACTAGTATTTTTTAATATTCTATTACTTACAAACTTTGAATAAACACCATAAAATGCAATAAACTCGCAACAGTTGTTTCGGGTCGAAAAAACACACGACCCTTCATTAGGCGAATAAATTAAGCACGAGTGCTGCAGTCAAAGCGGCAACTTGCGAGTTTATTGCATTTTATGGTGTTTATTCAAAGTTTGTAAATAATAATTTTTACAACGCCAGTTTTGTGGTGCTTTTTTTTATTATTTTTTTTAATATAAGCAGTTAAAGTAAAGATTTACGTTTACCTGCCATAATTGCCCAACTTCACCGCATAATTTACTAAAACAAATAAAACCCTTATCACATCTTCTGTATAGTATATAAATTCAAAAACTTGCTATTTTAAATGAGTATTAATAAAAAGAAAGCTGTGATTTAATAATATGGGCCTGTAGGAGCTGATCTGGTGCACCTGTGTACTGGGCAGCTATATCTCGGCTTCTAAAGTAAGGAAACTCTTCAAATTTTATACATATGAGTTTTATTTTGAAAAAAAATGTTGACTATATTTTGGCGCTTATCATTTGACTGACCGTCAACTATTGCTATGCAGAATTCTTCGTGATTTTTGAGTTAACGTTTTCTACGATTGGCATTTAGTGACTGTAATTCCATGAAACTTAATAAATGCGTATTATATAAAAACTTATTATTTTAGTGCATATCGCACAAGTGGTGGTGCAGATCTTTTTTTTTTTTTTTTCATGATTTTCGAGATGTCTGTGTGAGCCTCTATTGGATAAAGTATTGCGGAACTCTGTATACCAAGAATACTTAATATGAAAACGTCGATTACATTGTTGTGCATTTTTAACTATACTATATTGTTGGCATACTTGCCAACATACTATTTAATGTTCCGTAGTAGTATTATTAGCCCCACCTTCTTTTTCATACCAGTATGATTTTAGAATATATTTTTAACCGACTTCAAAAAAGGAGGAAGGTTTTCAATTCAAACCGTATGTTTTTTTTTTTCTTTTTTTGTTAGCTCATAACTTCTGAACGGATGCTCCGATTTTGATACTTTTTGTTTTGTTGAAAAGGTCATGGTCTAAAATAGGTCCCATTGTAATATCTTTACGATCTTAAGAAAATACAGGGTGTCCAAAAAATCAGTCTCAACTCTTTTAACTGCTAAACGGCTGCAGGTATAGTGATAAAAATGGTAAGTAAGTATAGGAAAGTGGCCATGCAGTATAAGGTTAAACCGCTTGCAGCGCCACCTGGTGGAAAATAGCAGAGTTAGTGGTCCTATCTGGAAAACGGTTCTAGAGAAAAAAGTGAATTACAAAGTTGAAGAGTATCATCGATTTTGTACAAAAAGATAGTTTTGACATTCATGCTAAAAATACAATGCTAAAAACGTGCATTTGTTTGTTCGCAATTTCTTACACTTGAGCTACATTGCACACGTTGTAGCGTAGCTGGTGAGACATACGTTATATAAGTTCAAAATACGGTTACTTGATACTTTTTGTTTTGTTGTAAAGATCTTGGTCTGAAGTAGGTCCCATTGTAATATCTTTAGAATCTAAAGAAAATAAAACGCCATCTGGTGAAAAACGACGGAATTAGCGCTCCTATCTAAAAAACGGTTCAAGGTGGGAGAAAAGTTAATTACGAAGTTGTAGAGCCTCATCGATTTACTACGGACAGTTTTTAGACATTATTGCTAAAAATAGAACGCTTAAAACGTGCAGTTGTTTGTCCGCAATTTTCTACACTGTGCACACTTGAACTACTTTGTACACTTTGCAGCGTAGCGGATGACACGTATACTCTGTGGTTCAAAGTACTGTTACTGTATGCGGTCACATCGATTAGCGCAAAGTCGTTTTCAACCAACTTCAGAAAGGAGGGTGTTCTTAATTCGAGCTATGTGTTGTTGTTGGTGTTTGTAAGCTTATAAATTTAAAAGAGGTGTTCTAATTAACCGACTTCAAAAAGGAGGAGGTTCTCAATTCAAAGCGTATGTTTTTTATTTATTTATTTATTTATTTATTTATTTATTTTTTTTTGTTAGCTGATAACTTCTGAACGGATGATCCGATTTTGATACTTTTTGTTTTATTGTAAAGGTCTTGGTCTAAAATAGATCTCATTGTAATATTTTTTGCGATCAAAAGAAAATACAGGGTGCCCAAAAAAGTCAGTCCCGACTCTTTTAACTGCTGAACAGCTGCAGCTATAGTCATAAAAGTGGTATGTAGGTATAGTAAAGTGGATATGTGCTACGCGATTCAACCGCCTACAGCGCCACCATGTGGAAAGCGGTGGAGTTAGCATTCCTATCTCGGAAACGATTGAAGACACGGGAAAAAAGTGAATTATAAAATTGCAGAGCATCATCGATTTAGTACGAAAAGATAGTTTAGAAATTAATGCTAAAAACAGAACGCTTAAAACGTGCATTTGTTTTTCCACAATTTCCTATTTTGTGCACACTTGAACGACATTGCATATGTTGTAGCGTAGCGGGTGACATTTATGCTATGTAAAATTCAAAGTATGGTTATTGTAAGCGGTCACATCGATTAACGCATAGACGTTTTAAACCGACTTCATAAAGGAAGAGGTTCTCAATACAAACCATGTTTCTCATTGTTGTTGAAATTTGTTAGCTTATAACTTTGTAAGAAATGATTTAATTTTAATACTTTTTTTGTTGTCGTAATGATCTTGCAAGGGAACTCTTTCAAGTGGTAATCACCGATTTCCTTCAAAAAATTACAGAATATAGTTTATGTTGCACTTAATTCACTGGTAAAAAAATTAGCTGCTGAATCGCAACAGGAAAGCCGCAAAAAATTATTAAACTTTACGTTTTGAACGCCAAATACGAAAAACGTCATCGCCAAATCACATTAACCTTCCTTAAATGATGCCAAAGAACTTAAGTATAGGAGGGTAGTGTTTTCTATCGCTCTAGGGGTTACTGAAGCAAGGAAGCCATCCCCTCCGCGGAGGATAAAAATTAAAATGTCATGTCCCCGGAACATCCCTAAGTGTGAATATAAGGCCGTCGTTAATTTCCCACTGCGTAGCTATAATGCGACGTTAAAACCCACAAACACACAAGATATTTTCTGAAATCTAGAAATTTCAATTTAGAAAAAGTGACATTATGTTTTATGTTAGATCCAATATTTTCAATTATTTTATGTACAATCGGCTGCAAAATTATTCGAGCACTAGCCAATAATTCCTATATTTAAAAAGTACACTTAAGACTGTTTTGCTAAGTAAATCCTTGTCGAATCATGTTCTTAGACTGATTAAGAACATGACTCGACAAGGATTTATTTAACAAAGCTGTATTAAGTGTACTTTTTTTTGGCAAGGATTATTGCTAGTGCTCGAATAATTTTGCAGCCGACTGTAATGTTTCAAAGTTGCATTTATTTAAAATAATGCAGTTTCAATTACAGAGTTACATTTACATTACTCCAGCTTATATATGTAATCTGGAGTAAATTAATGTCTGAAGCTCTCGGCATGTGCATTTATATAAATTTGAGACGATTTAAAAACTAATCTAATTTATAGGTTGGTTGGCTACGTTTTACGTCGCACTAGTGCTGTGCAATGGTCACTTAGCGACTAATATGAATTATAATATTTGATTGAACATTTGATCGTTAGAATAGTTGATTGAAATTAATACTCAAATAAATAAATCAAAATTAAAATATTTAAGTTATTTGAGGTTGAGTAGGTTTTAAGTTTTAATTCGCACTACAGCTATGCAAGGGCGACAGTCTGGGATATACAGTCGGCTGCAAAATTATTCGATCACTAGCAATAATCCTTGCCAAAAAAAAGTACACTTAATATAGCTTTGTTAAATAAATCCTTGTCGAGTCATGTTCTTAATCAGTCTAAGAACATGATTCGACAAGGATTTACTTAGCAAAACAGTCTTAAGTGTACTTTTTAAATATAGGAATTATTGGCTAGTGCTCGAATAATTTGCAGCCGACTGTATTCCTAGAGATGGTCCTTAGATGTGCTATTAGAATTTTGATCCTTTACGGAGGGTTTATTTAAAATTAGAGAAACATGTGCATAACTATTGCTTTATGGTTTCTTACATTTCTGGCAATTTATTTTATATATGTTTACGAATAATAATATAAAGAATTTTGTAAAAATATGCATTAGAATTTCATAAGGTTGGTTGGGTTTTACGTCACACTAGTGCTGCGCAATGAATTTCATAGGGAATTTTATAGATTTATTAACTGCGAAATCTTGTTGTTTTAAAAAAAATTGTTTTGCCGAATGCAGACCCTCCGTGGCCGAGTGAGTATGTTACCCTTGCTAATCGCCTTCAAGTGTAAAAGAATGGGTTCGATTTCCCAGCTGACCCAGGGTGTTTTTTTTAATTTTTTGTATTTTAATCCGGTTATGTCATAGCTGTCCTCATATCGACGAAATTTACAGGGGGATGGGGGGGATGTCGAGTCAAACATACAAATCGGATGTATATATTAAAATAAATAACATACAATCGATAACAAAAGTGTCCGAACACTAGCAAAAATTCCTATGTAAAAAAGTACACTTCGTACGGTTTTATTAAATAAATGCTTGTCGAATCCTATTCTTAATCAGTGTAAGAACATGATTTGATAAGGATTTATTTAACAAAACCGTATGAAGTGTACTTTTTTTACATAGGAATTTTTGCTAGTGTTCGGACACTTCTATTACCGACTGTACGCAGAATGCAATCATTTATCACCTGCAGATGTCACCGGACCATCCTCAGAAGTGCATTGCAATCCATCGCCAATCACCCATAGTGCAGTACTAGTGCGACGTTAAACCCAACCAACGAACAGAACGAAATTTAGGGTAGAATCATATATCGTCTCCAATTGCTCATTGAGTAGCTCTAGTCTTAGCTCTAATGAGATATTGGATCCACACAATTCATATTCTGTGGAGTTGCTTGTTCGTCGAGGGCCGCGGTAGCCCAGTCGGTAGAGCGCCGGCCTCGTAATAGCCTAAGAGCCCACGACGGCCAGACCTTCGTTATTTAATAAAAGCTGAAAATTCTTCTGTGCGTGTCCCCTATACAGGTAAGAACGACCAGGGACTATAGAGTTTGGGTAGTGGTTACTTGGGCAGGTAACAGGTAGTAAAGGTGTATAAAATAGTACCTTAAATTCGTTAAAGTATAAAGCTCAATTTTTTTATATTTTATTAGGGATAACTTTAGAAATCTCGTCATCCATTGCCGGACACTTATGACAGTTGCTACCCCCTGCCAGACACCCCTAAATTTTAATAAATTATAATTAACTTTCGTTACAGTATAAAAGCTAAATTTTATATATGTTACTTGGAAACCTATAAAAAAATGTTACCTCAATAGCCGGACAGTTTTAATGGTTTTTACACCTTGCCAGACACATCGAAAGTCCGCTGTAGGTGCGAGCGCGAGGTAACGACTGTTCTAGCGGGTGCGAGTGAGATAGGGCGCTTAGTCGACTGCGATCTTTCATTGCGCATCATCTGTCTTTTAGTGATGTATTGAAGAATTATGTGTAGCTACAACCACGTTTTACCATTGATATTTGTGTCGTTTTTTTGTGAAATAAAAGTGTAATTTTAGTAAAAAGTGTTATCATGGGAGACACATTAATTTGTTTTGTGTGTAATAAAAGTGATGGTAAGATAATATTGTTCTCGGAGGAAACTTTAAAAAAATGTCAAACTGTTTTGAAAATCAGAAAAAAACATACCCTTAAATATAAAGACATTATTCTGCCTGATGAGTATACAGAAAATGGTTGTCACCGGGGATGTTATAAAGCATTTACAGGACTTATGAAAAAATACTTAACTTCTGAACCTGCTTCTCAAGAAAATATTGAAGTTTTTGAACCAGATCTTAGTGAAGATAATGATTTAACTCAGGATGGAAATATTCTAACCGAGAAGGAAGCTAATAATATCGACTACCTAATTGTTTGTGTGTTTTGTGACAGGAAACATAAAAAAAAAACGTTCACGAATGCTTCCACTTCATAAAGCTGATACCAACCAATTTAAATCTAGCGTACTACCCAACATCGAAGGTCAAGAGAAGTATGCAGAATTATTGAATAAATTAAAAAAAATTTCTGGTCCAAAAATATCATATCATACAGAATGTAGAATTAGTTTCAATAATGAAATATCATCTTCTAAAAAACCATCCAGTAAAAGTGATTGGCATTTTCATCGGGAATATCAACAATTAGCTTTTAATGAAATAAGTGGCATCATCGAGGAAGACGTAATTAAAAAAGGGCGCTGTTATTTATTAGTATATTTGCATGAAATGTACACCGATGTATTGGAAAGAATATTTGAAGAAAATTCTGTTGAAGTGAATTCTGTTTTTACTGCACATCATCTCGAAGAAAAAATGTTGAAAAATTTTTCTAAAGATATTAAATTTTTTACTATTTGTAATAAAAAAAATTATAGCACCCAAATATTTACAAACAATAGACGATACAATATTTGAAAACTTACAAACCGAAAATACTTTACAAAAAGCTGCATTAATTTTAAGAAAATTAATACTACAAATGGAAAAAAATAAGTTACCGATAAAAAATCTAACAACAGAGCATTTAATGTCAGGAGAAGTTTCGATACCACCGCAATTACTGGACTTTTACTTTACTCTTCTAGGTGGATGTAATAACAAACGGAAAAAAAGCCTGAAATGTGCTCGTCAAGTGCGTTCTTATTCTCAAGACGTAATCTATGCTGTCCATAATGGCCGTGTAAAAACATCAAAGCACATCATGTTAGGTATAACTTTAAAGAGCTTAACAAGCAGTAGGAAAATTATCGATATTATTAATCGATATGGGCATTGTATTAGCTATCAGGGTATCGAGGAACTAGAGACTGAGACAACGTATACTTCTTTTGAACAATCCAGTTTATACCCAGAAACGATTAAAAGAAATCCTGACCTTTTTACTGGTGTGGCATATGATAATTTCGATCGTTTTGTGGAAACTACAAACGGAAAGGATACTCTACATGACACCGTAGGAATTATATACCAGAACATTGAGGCCAATATAACCGAAGAATCTGAGATGCCCGAAGAACTTAACATGTCTGAAGCGCCGATTACAGATAATGAAATTAATTTACCACATACAACGGTAAAAAGAAGAAGAAGAACTTTTGAAGCCATATCTATAGAAGAGATTCCGTATCCTAAAAAACCGAAAATGACAAGTGAACTACAATCAACAATTGATAATACAGAAATTATACGCCCTACAAACTCGCAGCTATACACCGAAATCGACAATATATGGATGATCAGTCACGTTTTGCAGTTACCTGACGTTCCTATGTGGGTTGGTTTCAATAGTCGGATTTGTAATAATGCTGTCTCACAACAACTTATTTCTTATTTAACCCCAATCAATGCATCACCAACTAGTACATCTATAGTGCTAGAAACTATGGAACAGAGTAAAAAAATTGCTGAAGATTTACATCAATGTTCCATCCAGGTAACTTACGATCTTGCTATAGCTGAAGTAGCATTTCAAATACAGTCTACGGAAAAACCCAAATTTGATAATTTATTCATACACCTCGGACCGTTTCACATTATGATGGCTTATTTTAAAGCAGTCGGTAAAGTAATTAGTGACTGTGGGTTAACAAATGTTATGGTTGAGAGTAGTTTGCTGGCAAGTGGTTCTGTGAATGGGTTTCTCGATGGAAAGCACTTCAACCGCTGCAAAAGATTGCATCCTTTGGTAGCATTGGGATTGGAGGTTCTACATTTTGAATCATTTTTACAACATGACAACTCAACACTAACAGATGATATGATAGAGGAAGGGAAAAGACTACAAAACTGCGAAATATCGTCTTTCAACATTGAAAATGATGAACTGAAAGAATTGATGAATAATTACAATATTTTCAAGCAACAATGTCTCAATGGTGAGCATGGTAAAACTTCAATATTTTACTTAATTTTCATAAATCTCATACATCATTACTTGGACTTGTCACGGAGCATTCGTACGGGGGATTTTGAGCTTTTTATATCAACATTGCCTAAGACTACAAATATATTTTTTATATGCAACCAACAAAATTATGCACGGTGGACCGTAAAATATTATGATAATTTGCAGAAAGTTGCAGAAACTCATCCTGACTTATACGAAGGATTTAAACAAGGTTGCTTTGGTATCAAACGGACCACCAAACCATTTTCTAGACAACCAATTGACCTGGTGTTAGAGCAAACTATAAATGCAGACGCTGCTAGAAGGCTCACAGGTGTTATACACTTTACCAATTCGATTTCGGCTCGTCAACGGTGGGCTCGTAATCATGATGTTAGGTCCTCAATAATAAGTCAAGTTTATCTAGAACTAGGACTGCGAACTCATCAAGATTTTTCAACAGACTTAAATCTTCATAATATCCAGAAGAATTCCAAACAATTGAGACAATTTATCGCTACTTTTGATCGATTTATTAATCCCTTCAGTTCAGAAGTACCGAAAGACCAACTATTAAATATTTCATCTGGAAAATCCGCATCGCTATCAGTAGAGACATTCCTACTAAATATTGAAAAAAATGGAGATAATCTTCGTAAAACATTTGTTTCCGAATGTTTTTCAGATATTACCAGATTTGAAAAAGCTATTAAAAAAAATTCCCTTGACAATTTTTCTATCGATTATAAGAAGAAGACAAAAGTTCAAGTAGGTGGTAAAATTCAAGAAATTAAAATCAAAAGAGATTTATTTGGACGCATGCTGGGTATCTCAATGGATTTTAAGGTAGACATTTCAAAGATTTTGTCTTACCCAATTACCTCAGTGCCATTGTCCATGTGCCATTTGAATGGCGCTATTTGTAAGACAGATAAATCTGCTCTGATGAAATGTCTAGAGAAAGAGGTCCAGCATGAGCAACCACATCATATAGATATTATGATAATTGACGGTTTCTTCCTGTTGCATACAATGAAGAATGTTCCGAAAACATTTGGAAATATTTCAAAAAAATTGTTGCAAATGGTTACTCAATTTCAAGCATCGAGAATTCATGTGATCTTTGATCAATACTTTACTCCATCGATCAAAGATTACGAGCATTCCCAACGGCTAGAATCCGCGCAATTGGAGTACTCTATAACTGGGCCTGAACAAATTCGATCAAGTGATTTCGCGAAAGAGTTAAAAAATTTAAATTTTAAAGAGGCTCTGGTTAATTTTTTTTATTTCACATTGGGCTACTGATGAAGTGGTGCCATTTATTGGCAACAAAACGATAAACATCAATTTCAGAAAATGTCATTCTTTCACTGTTGATAATTCCAACAAAGTTATCTCAAGGGTTGATGAAGAGTTGTCATGCCCATCACACGAGGAAGCAGATACGAAAATAGTATACCATGCATGTAACATCAACTATCCAGCAGAAATAGTAATAAGAAGTGCTGATACTGATATTGCGGCTATAATGCTTGGTAACATGCATCATCTTAAAAGTGATTCCGTTGTTCGGATGCTTTCGGGTACTGGCAATAACTTAAGATATGTGGACCTAACTAAAATACATGCAGAGTTAGGACAGTTAATTTGTCAGAGTTTACCTGGATTTCATGCCATCACAGGTTGTGATTTTAACCCTGCATTTTTCAGAAAAGGAAAATCAATACCATACAAGAAATTAAAAAAAAATCCCGAGTACCAGGCAGTGTTGCCAGATTTGGGGACTTTTTTATTCAACATCCACCCTTAAATTTTTATAGCAACAGTTGCCTAATCACATCGAAGATTAATCGTCTATTATGTATGTCAAATTTTACTTTTCAAAATTATTGGTGGTAGTTGAATAAAAAAGTCCCCAAGTCTGGCAACACTGGTACCAGGAAGCTTTTAAGAACTTCGGCAACAGCGAATTAATTGAAAATTTAGATTTTCAACGAAACATCTTCGATATTATTCAGAGATTTATATGCAATGTTTACAATGTCCCTAATGTTATTGGTGTTGATGACGCTAGACTGCAATTATTCATCGACTCGTATACAGTCTCCGATGTAAACGAAGCTTTTGACCGGAAAAAGTTGCGAAATTTTGACGCTAGCAATCTACCACCTTGCAAAAGCGAGCTATTGCAACAATTTCTGCGAGCAAATTATATATGTACCATTTGGAATAATGCTCATCTGAAAAATCCAACTACATATCAACCAGACAATAACGGCTGGGTATTGAAAAATGACAAATACCAATTCAAATGGTTTTCAGGAGATCAACTACCAAGTTATGTTAGTGATTCGCTTAAAATTCAATCAGGTATGTAATTATTATGACAAATTATTGTACATATTTTTTTAATTATTCATAATTGTATAATCTTGTTTATTTTTTTTTTTTCAGAAACTGACGAAAAAGGCGATATTGAAGACGATCATGACATCGACTGGGCGAGTAGTGACGAAGAAAATGAAAATATCGACGACAACGAATAAATATTTTTTTTACATGTAATAATGCTTTTTTTTTTTTTTGTATATTATAATAATAAAATTACATTTTTTACTTTATATAACCTGACTATGAACGTAATAAAATAATTTTTTTATTGGATATCTTTGAAGATCGCAATCGACTAAGTGCTCGCGCTCGCACCTACAGCGGACTTTCGATGTGTCTGGCAAGGTGTAAAAACCATTAAAACTGTCCGGCTATTGAGGTAACATTTTTTTATAGGTTCCCAAGTAACATATATAAAATTTAGCTTTTATACTGTAACGAAAGTATAATTATAATTTATTAAAATTTAGGGGTGTCTGGCAGGGGGTAGCAACTGTCATAAGTGTCCGGCAATGGATGACAAGATTTCTAAAGTTATCCCTAATAAAATATAAAAAAATTGAGCTTTATACTTTAACGAATTTAAGGTACTATTTTATACACCTTTACTACCTGTTACCTGCCCAAGTAACCACTACCCAAACTCTATAGTCCCTGGTCGTTCTTACCTGTATAGGGGACACGCACAGAAGAATTTTCAGCTTTTATTAAATAACGAAGGTCTGGCCGTCGTGGGCTCTTGCTCTATAATTGGAAGATTGCGGGTTCGGTACTCGAGCCGGCCAAAGACCGTCGTGTACACTAATGGTGGCTGGTGCACGTAAAATCTGCCATGGCCGCAATGTTCTCCATGTTCCCATCAAAAATTATTCCTCTAGGGTTACCGAAGCGGGAGAGCCATCCCTTCCGTGGAGGATAAAAATTGTTATAGCATGTCTCCGGACCACCTCTAGGGGTGTGTCCCAGACCGTCGCCAATTGCCCATCTGCGCAGCACTAATGCGACGTAAAATCCAACTATCCATCCAACAACAACTTCTTGTTCGTCGAAGGTTCGTACTGCTTAATAAAATGATCAGACTTATAAGAAAAATGTGTTAGGATATGAAATGCTTTCATTTTAGTAAAAAAAAAAAAAAAAAAAAAAAAAAAAAGCTCTGCGTTTTAATATATAATATTTTGTTTTATTTAAATTTATATAAAAGTCTTGATTATATGTTTTTTTAATGTCGTTATTAAAAACTTGGCGCTAATCTCTTGCAATTGTTATTGACACAGCTTATTTAACTGAAATATTAAATATTATGTAGAATTTCGACTAAGTAAGTCTAAATCTGGCAAATTATCTGGTTTTCGTTAATCTATTCTGAATTCTCAAGTGCTCAACAGCGTATGGAGTTCGTTTGGCTATCAAACAGAAAGAAGAACATCTACATCTATTAAATCTTCATTGCAATGAAATTCCGAAGAATGCAGTCGCCAAACAGGCGCTTTTTTGGAAATATTGCAGACATGCTTTCATTTTTAATAATTTTTTATAGCTTATCTATTGCGACTCAGCAGCTAATATTTTAGGAATATGCCATTGATGATTAAATCTTATGCCAGAATTTTTTTCAAGAAAATCGGCGATTACCACTTCAAAGAGTTTCCTTGTTGGTCTGAAATAGGTTTCATTAAGATATAAACAAATTACAGTATACTCACAAAAGTCTGTTTTCACTCTAACTACTGAACGCATGCAGCTACACTAGTAAAAGTAGTATGTAAGTATCGATGCTGAAACTTCTATCCGTCAGCTGCAATGCATATTTTGCTCTTTGTTTGAACTTTACGCTGCACAATTTCCAGCGCAGCGGGTGACACGTATTCACTGTGAAGTTCAATATGTATGCCTAACAGAATTTTTGGTTACGAATACAGCGTATCCGTTCTTTACATTTCTAAAGACTTTTTACTTTAACGTATGTTCATTCAATAGATAGTTTTTTGCTCCTATCCGATAAAGGCAAGAAAAGTGACACAACTTAAAAATGCAGCATTTGATAAAAATCAACTTAAAAGTAACTTGACTAGAATAAAACTGACACAACTGTCTCTCGAGTGGATAACTTTCTCGATGGAGATGTAACGTTTTTGTTCACATTCGGTGCATTTCATGTATTTTTCAGTGACATAAACCATTTTTTGAGTTATGTCACTTTTCTTGGAAGTTGTGACTTGTGAAACTGCCGACGAACGTCCTCTGATGTTCTGCTATACAAATAAGTTTTCACTGAAAAGAGAAAAATAAAATCTTTTTGTAAAAAAATAGAACCGACTCCAAAAAGCAACTAATATTCAAACAACTAAAAAGAAGAAAAAATTGGCATGAAATGAAACTGTAAATTGCGCCTAAAAGTATAAAATAAATTCTTGGACGTCCCGTTTCAGTGCAACCCTTGGTCAAGAGGCGAAACTAAACAAATTTACACAGTCTAAAATACAAAAACTAAATTGCATATAACGATAAAATAGAAATATAAATCAAGTGAGAAATATTTACAAAATTCACAAATATGTACAAATATTTATAAACAAATATTTACATTACGCATGCGCAAATTTTACCAGTATTTACATATTAAATTTTAATATTACCGACAAATTGTGGTACTTGGCTAGCCTGTTATAGTGCACCACCTTCGGTTTTAATGACGGTGTTTTAGTGATCCGCACCACTACATCATTCAGCCTTTTTAAGGCTGTGTACGGTCCGTCCCTGTTGCACTGTAACTTGGGAGAGAGTCCTTTGCGTCGAACAGGATTCCAAAACCAGACCTTGGAACTCATGTTGTGTAGCCTTTAGATCGTACCTTGTCTTCATTTTCTCCGTTGCCATGTGAATCCGCTCCCGATCAAAGTTGTGTACGTTCTCAAATCGTGCCTAGAGATCTTGGATGTACTCCTCGGGCGTTGAAGGCGCATCGGGTGGACAACCAAACAGGAGATCACATGGGAGACGAAGTTCACGTCCAAACAGCATCTGGGCGGGAGTATAACCGGTGGTTTCATGGACAGCACTTCGATAAGCCAGCAGGAAGAATGGCAACTTCGTCCCAATCTTGCTGGTTCCTTGATACTAGAAGAAAGGGTATTGTCTGGGTTTTGTCTATGCCGAGTAGTTGACGCAGTCCTTTGAAAATAGCAGAGGTAAAGTTCGTACCTTGGTCGGTATGAAGTTGTAGGGGCGTGCCGTATCTTGACACCCATTGCTGCACTAGGACCTCTGCGACTGTGCATGCCTCTTGATCGGGAATGGGATATGCCTCAGGCCACTTGGTGAAATAATCCATTACGACGAGGATGTATTTATTTCCACTGGAGGTTCGTCGCAAAGGACCCAAGATGTCGAGTGCAATCCGTTCAAACGGTGCTCTCACGTTATACCGTTGCAGTCTTCCTCGACTTCGTTTCTGCGGGCCTTTACGTGCCGCACAAGCATCACAGGATTTACACCATTTCTCCTTGTCCTTCCTTGCCTTGCACCAGTAGAAGCGTTCCCAAACTTTCTGCAGAGTCTTCATTACCCCAAAATGGCCTCCGGTAGAGCTACTATGCAGTTGTTCCAAAAACATCTGGAATTTTTTATCTTTTAATACAATCTGCCATCTGAAGCTTTTCCCATCATCAGATTCTCACTTGCTGTATAATACGCCGTTTCTGATATGAAGAGAGTCCCAAAGTGCCCAATAACTTTTCGTAATGGGACTAAATCTGGAAATTTCCTGCCAGGTAGGTCTATTGCTGGTCGTCTCCTTCAGCTGTAGTATTGACTTTATGTCAGGATCTTCCAACTGGGCTTGTCTAAGTTCTTCGTCACTCCATGGATCGGGATCTTGTTCTGATGGTGTTGCGACAGTAACTTGGCGAACAACTGGCTTTATTCTTTGGTGTTTGTCCTCGGCTTTAGAGCTGTATTTATGATCTTCAGATGAAGGCTTCCGCAAGAAGGCATCTGGATTTTCCCGAAGAGCTCCTTCTGGGTGGCATACTTCAGAGACATTCTTGGTTGCTTCTCTAGGTGTTCTTACTGGGCAGCTTCGTTTGATATGCCCGTCTTTTCCACAGCCCGAGCATTTAGTTGGAGTCTTCCCTTCTTTCTTACGCTCAAGAATGCGTTGTCTTCTATTAATATCTGCAATCATTTTCTGAATTTCTTTAAGATCATCTTGAGAGCCGTTCACTTTGTCTGCTGTGCTGTTTTGGCGATGTTTACGGGAGGCTTGTTGGACTGCCTCGATCTTTAGGGCATACATTAAGGCTGACTCCACATCCTTCACGCCGGAGAGTCGGAGGGCTTTTTGAATTTCTGGATATCCGACAGTGTCAATGAAATATTCTAGGGCCAGATCATTGCGTGTTTCAGGATGACAGTCTGAGAAAGCCAAATGTGAAAGCCTCTGGATGTTTGATGCCAGTTCTTGTAAGCTTTCCCCTGGTTTCTGATGACGGGACCTTAGCTGGAGTCGACTATATTCTTTGGACCATTTCGCTCCAAAACGTAGCTCTAGTGCTCTGGTTAAAACTTCGAAGTCATATCGCTGTTCCTTTGAAAGGGTCTCCAGAATATCTGTGGTGTCGCCCCGCAACTACCCTACCAGATGAGACTTCTTTGCAACAGAGTCCCAGCCGTTAGCTTCAGCTACGATGGAAAACTGCGTTTTATATACATGCCAGGAAGAACTGCCATCGTAGGTGGATAGCTTGATAAATTCCTGATTCTGGATTCTTCTCTTTCTTTTCAGTTTCCTGGGGCATGGATTCTAACTTTTCAACCACCTTTCTCTCCAGATCTTCTTCTATTCTCTTCAATTTACCTTCTATCTCTGAAAACCTTCCTTTCAGTTCCTGATCAAAATTTTCTTTTTCTCCTCAAAATTCTCTTATATCTTCATAAATCTCTCTTCAAAATTTCTTTCTACTTTCATAACATTTTCTTCTATCTGTATTGCTTTCTGTTCAAAACTCTCTTCTATTTTCAAAACTTTCTCTTTTATTCCTTCTACTCTGCTTTCCATATCCAATAATTTACTTTTAATCACTTCCATTACTGCCGAAAGTTCTCTCTTAATCTCCTCTTGATTGCATTCAACTTTTTCTTGGATTGACTTAATTTCTCCCTGAACTTCGCCCAAACTGCCTTTCAACTCTTTTTGTCCCGTTTCCATACTTTCTTTCATCTCTCTTTGTCCTTCTTTCATTCTTTCGATCAATCCGGTTTCCATCTTTTCCTGTCCTGTTTCCATTTTCTCTATCAATCCAGGGGCCCTACAACGAACACTTCGTAATCTTTTCACTGCCGAGTTCTAGCCGAGAATTCTGTGCTGTGACGTCACTTTTCGACAATCACGAAAAAGTGCTACAACGAGCGCATCGGAAGCTTCTCACTGCCGGTATCTATCTTCGTTATCTACCTCTAAAATCTCACCCACTGAAAGCTAGTGAAATCGCGATTACGAAGTGAGAACTTGGTCAGCCATTTTTAGTACAAAAAAAACCGATGAATTAAAAAATAAAAAATATGTACGTATGTCATACTTTTTGAAAAGAGCTTTCAAGTCTATTAATTTTTTGTGTGAATACTGTATACATTTAATGATTAGATTTAAAGATATTTGATTAGAAAGATTACGAGTGACAATAAGTCTGTTGCTGTTACCTTAAAACAATAAAACAAAAATAACCCTACAAATTAAAGACTAAAGAATAAATTTCTCAAAATAATCATTTTTGACATCCTCAGAACTATAAATTCTAAGTTAAATCATATGAATTCATCGTTCATAATAAAATAATTGTAAAAAATGCTCATTTAAGGACTGTATAATAAACAACTTAAGAAGAACGTCGTACCTCTTCTAGTGGCTTGTACACAGAGCATTCACTTTCAAACCAACAGTACCCGAGTTCAAAGCCCGTTAACTCTATTTCAGATTTTATTTTTTCAATTATATATATATATATATATATATATATATATATATATGAAGAAAAATAAATTAATTTAAAATGAATAATTTGCCAGTTGTAAGTTTTAATTTAGCAATTATTTTCTACTTCATTATTAATTCAATTTAACTTTTGTTTCAGTATAAATTCAAATAAATATTGCAAAAGTAACCATTAAAAGTAATCCATTCAACAACAAGAAATTAAATAAATAAATAATTTTTAAAGAAAAATATTTCAGTTTAAAGTTTAATTTTTGTTTAACGACTTTTCAAAAGCAGAAAAGAGATCAAACATTTTACTTTTAAACTATTTAATTTGAACTGAAAAAAAAAAAAAAAAAAGGAGGGGAGGGGATTTCGTTTTTGTTAAATTAAATTAATAATTAAAAAAAATTATATATTATCAAATTAAGTTAAGCATTTTTATTTATTTTGTTACTTTTATACATACTCTAACAAAATATTTGAAAGGATAACTTATGGGGGGAAATTATATTAGTTACAATTTTAACTTCTGGCAAATAATAAATAAAATTAAATGTAGAAAAAAAAAAAAAAAAAAGTCGAAATATAAGCATTTTTTTAAATTATTTTATTTCAATGAGAAAGAAAAGAAAAAAAAAAAAAAAAAAAGAAAGAAAGATTTTCTTTCTTTCTTTATTTTTTCTCTCCCCTAACTATTAAATTAAATATTCGTATATTTCTCATTAGTAATAAAATAAATGAAGTAATTGCTAATATGTGGAATATTGTGCATAAAATACATACATATATATATACATAACTTTATGCAATAAAATATACACCTGTATATAAACTATTATCCCATGCCAGTGATTCAATTTGGGAACTCTCGGTTAAAATTTTTTAAAGCAATGAGCAAGCTCTTTAATCAACGCACTTTAATATGTAAAAATTCATTGGAGGGGGGGGGGGGGCTAAAAATCCATAGAAAAAGCACGGTATGAAAAGGAAAAAAATTCACAAAAGATACAGCGAAGGAGCCACCTTAGTTATCATAAATGTATTCTCTTTAAGATAGGATTGCTATGAAACTAGCATTACGAACGATTAATTCACATGATTTAGCTTTTATTTAAAGGTCTGGGTATTACAAAAGTGATTATTTTTAGAAATTTATTCTTCAGTCTTTAATAGACTATTTATTGTTAATGCTCTTGGTTTTTGTGATAAAAGCACCACAGTTTTATATATATATATATATTATACACAATGTTGCATGTATTAGCGATTTTTTCTTATTACTAACAAGGAAAATATGAATATTTAATTTAAAAGTAAAAAAAAAAAAAAAAAAAAAAAAAATCTCCCCTCCCCCCCTTTCTGAATGAAATAAAATAATAATAATTAATATATATAATGATCCTCATCTGTCATGAACGAATCCGGTTAGTACCGCTTCAAAACAGAAACTTTTGGCAGCCATTTTTTTTTTCGTTTATTTAATTCAACTTAGGAAACATACATATCATTTTCATACATGTTTTGTATCGCACATATTCTTATTTCCTATAAAACCTTGAAAAACTATTCAATTGTAATGTTTAAATCTCTAAATTAAGTATAACGGATCACTGGCTATTATAAACATGAACCTATAAATAGAATTATGTAACTTCATGATTATAAACAAAGCAAGACCAAATAAAAACAAACCAAAACTGTTGCCATTCAGAAAATACAAATTCAAAATGGACAACTTTTTAATTCCGAATGAACGACTCCTTGACTGTTTCATTAAAAAAACGCTTAAAATATTTCTAAAACATATTAAAGCCTTAAAAATCTTAAAATATTTGTAAAAACGCATTAAAGCCTTTAAATATTTTTATCAAACTTTATTATTTGTTTACATTGTAAGGTATGATTGGCGCCGAGTTTAGTACGTAAATGCCGCCAGTTGATTTTAGTTTTGAAATTAGTGTAAAATGATAGTTGGGATAGAATGTTTGGTTGGGCAAGTAAAAGTCACTAGTTGAAATGAGTATTGAAATTAGAGTAGTCTAATGTGATAATGTCGAGTCAAGGTAAAATGTTCGGTTGAGAATGAGAAAGTCCCTAGCTGGATCCTGGATATTTTGGCGATGTTGAGGGTGAGATAGCTGGTTGGAGGTATCGAGTAGAGGTGAATTTGGGTTAGCATGGAGTGTATGTAGTTATTGGATAGTTAGTTAGAAAATTTGAAAACAGGATCTACGATAGTCTTAAAAAAAAGTATTTTGGTAAAATGAAGTGAATCGTTTTTTCTTATTATGAGGACTTTAAATAGGCAAGCGAAGTGATGACGTCACTGGCAGGTTCGTGGATACAAGAAAAATATTTCCTATATTAAACGCCCAATGGATTTTTCGTAAAAAATTATTAAAAATCGAGGGAAATTATTTCCCGAATTTAATCCCCATATTTAGGTTTAGATATGTATTAGTTATCATGTGCATGCGTTAGATTAAGTTGTTTTTGTTCTAAAATGGATAAAATTTGAATTTTAAATTTCAAAACTTTAAATTTCAAAAAACTTCCATATTCCATTGAAAACATAAACATTTCATTTCAAAGGATGATATTACACAATAAATATCCAACTAATATACTAATTAAAAGGAAAATGGTAAATATTCTATTATAATTTGAAGTGAAATTTGTTTTCAAATGTCTAAATAAAGTATCTGATATAAAATACTAATATGTTGCAGCGGAATAGATTTGATATCGGTCATCCTTGGCAGAAAAAAAAAAAAAATATATATATATATATATCGCCAAATTATCTGGCGAATATAATTTAATTCCTTTAAAAAATCATGGTTATTTTAAAAATTTATATTAAGAGAGTAAGGAATAATATGAAACAATATTTCGCACAACACAAATTACGAAAATATACATCTGGCATGTATATTTTCGTAGTACGTTTTTGATCGCCAAATACAAAAACGCCAAGGACAACAGAGTTTTGAAATTTAAAATTAAAATTTTGTCAATTTGACAGCAAAATAACTCAATCTAACATATGCACATGATAACTAATACATATATATACCCAAATATGGGGATCAAAATCGGGAAATAATTTTCCTCGATTTTTAATAATTTTTTACAAAAAATCCAATGGGCGATTAACATAGGAAATCATTTTCTTACATACATGGACGGTCAGTGACGTCACACTTCGCTTGCGTATAGAGCACTTAATGGAACACTGGGATGTGTTGTTGCTGTTGTGTTGTCGGGCCTATATTTTTTGTCAACCAGCAGTTTTTTTATTGTCATTCATATTTGTTGATCGGGTAAAATTTTTGAAGTGAAAACTTCTTTAGGCGCGTTGAGCACTTTTGGGTTAATAAAAATCATTGAACTCCCATCATCGTCAGCTAACGCTTTCCATTTGAAGTGAGAACTTTTGGGTGAAGAAAAATCATTGAATTCGCGTCATACACTTTCCATCCTTGTATGATACAAATAATGTATCACACAATTAACTTGCTAATGTGATGTGTTAATAATTATATACTGTATATTGTTTTAAAATCTGGTGCGGCGTTACACGACTTCTCTCATCTCCGGGCACTGTCTCTATTGCAGTTAGACCTCACAAAACAGTGAGAAAGCCCAAAGCTGCCATTT
Source organism: Salticus scenicus (assembly GCA_963930645.1). Classification (NCBI taxonomy): domain Eukaryota; kingdom Metazoa; phylum Arthropoda; class Arachnida; order Araneae; family Salticidae; genus Salticus; species Salticus scenicus. The sequence goes on along the minus strand of OZ005652.1, from coordinate 360,517,114 downwards.
TCCTCACGTTTTTACAATCTGGTGCGGCTCTACACGACTTCTCTCATCTCCGGACACTGTCTCTTAAAGATTGCAGCCGGAAACGTTGCAGTTAGGCCTCACAGAACCGTGAGAAAGACCAAAGCCTCCATTTTTCTCACGTTTTTACAATCTGGTGCGGCTCTACACGACTTCTCTCATCTCCGGACACTGTCTCTATTACAGTTAGACCTCACAAAACCGTGAGGAAGGCCAAAGCCGCCATTTTTCTCACGTTTTAACAATCTGGTGCGGCTCAACACGACTTCGCTTAACTCCGGACACTGTCTCTTAACGATTGCCTCCGGAATCGTTGCAATTAGACTTCACAGAACCATGAGAAAGACCAAAGCCGCCATTTTTCTCACGTTTTTAAAATCTGGTGCGGTTCTACACGACTTCTCCAGAGCTTCCAACCTAATCCGGCAAATTGTTAGTACCGCCCCTTTTTCTTCATCACTTAATTTTTAGAGTATTTTTCTTCTTAATTCATTGTAGATACATTTGAAGAGAATTTCTCTAAAAATTAAGTGGTGTAGAAAAAGAGGCGGTACTAACAATTTGCCGGATTAGGTTGGCAGCTCTGCTTCTCTCATCTCCGGACACTGTCTCTTAAAGATTGCAGCCGGAAACGTTGCAATTAGACCTCACAGAACCATGATAAAGGCCAAAGCCTCCATTTTTCTCACGTTTTTACAATCTGGTGCGGCTCTACACGACTTCTCTCATCTCCGGACACTGTCTCTTAAAGATTGCAGCCGGAAACGTTCCAGTTAGACCTCACAAAACCATGATAAAGGCCAAAGTTGCAATTTTTCTCACGTTTTTACGATCTGGTGTGGCTCTACACGACTTCTCTCATCTCCGGACACTGTCTCTATTACAGTTAGACCTCACAAAGAACGAAAATTATAAAATATCGAAACACATTTGATTTATAAACAAAAAATTGAAAATACATTTAAATGATCACGTGGTAACCATCATGATCTAAACATCGTTTTGAAGATTTATCGTTCACATTCCGTCATTTTTGACGGGTTATATACTAGTAATAATAATAAAATGCTTATATTTCGATAAAATTTAATTATAGTTATTATATACCAGAAGCTAAAATTTGTAACTAATTTAATTTTCCGCCCATAAATTATTATTATCCCTTCAAATATTTCAAATATTTTGCTAGAGTAAGAGCACGTACACTAATGATAAAATAAATAAATAAAAATGTTTAAGTTAATTTGATAATGTATAATTTATTATTATTATTGTTATTAATTTAATTTAACAAAATGGAACTTTCTTCTTCTTCTCTCTCTCTCTCTTCTTTTTGTTAGTTTAAAAAAATAATTTAAAAATAAAATGTTTGATCATTTTTCTGCATTTGAAAAGTTGTTATTAAACAGAAATTAAACTTTAAGCTGAAATATTTTTTCTTTATTATTTATTTCTTTATTCTTAATTTAATCTCTTGTTATTGTGCATATATGTATTATTTAACTTACTAATTTTTTTCTACTTCATTATTCATTAAATTTAACTTTTTTGTTTTAATTAAATTAAAAAATGTTTTAAAAATAGGCAATTAAATTTTAAAACTGAAATGCTTACTTTTGAAATATTTACTTGAATTTATACTGAAGTAAAAGTTAAATTCAACTAATAATGAAGTAGAAATTAATTGCTGAATTAAAACTTACAACTGGCAAATTATTTATTTTAAACTTCTTTTTTCCAGACTTATAAATAAAAAAAAAAATAAATAAAAAAATTAAAAGGACCTAACGAGGTTTGAACCCGGGTACTGTTGGTTTGAAACGAGATGCTCTGTGTCCAAGCCACTTCTCCTTATGTTAGTTATTACAAAGTCTTTAAATGAGCATTTTTCCAATTATTTTATTATGAACGATGAATTCACAGGATTTAACTTAGAATTTATTGCTCCGAAGACGTCAAAATTGATTATTTTCCGAAAGTTATTCTTTAGTCTTTAATTTTAGGGTTATTTTTGTTTTATTATTTTAAGGTAAAAGCAACAGACCTATCGTCACTCGTAAACTTCTTAATCAAATATCTTTAAAACAAATTACTAAACGTACATAGTGTTCACACAAAAAATTCATAATTTTGAAAGTTCTTTTCAAAAAAGTATAACTTATGTGCATCATTTTTGTTTTTTAAATCACCAGTTTTTATTAAAAAATGGCTGACAATATCTTAGCGTATTCACTTTCGACCATTTACGCACTGTGATTGGTCAGATAGTATACGAAGCTGAAACTCGCAATTCGGCTTCCGCTCACGGCTTCCGATCGGTTCATTGTAGGGCCAAAAGTGATTGTCGTAAACATTTTGGTGAGATCTTCCAAACTCGGCATCGTGAAGTTCTCACGTCGTGAGCTTTACGAAGTGGTCGTTGTAGGCCCCCTGATCTTAACTCATTCATCTGAGCAGTGAGACCTTCTAGAAGTTTCTTCATTTCTTGCTCCATAGCTCTTGTTATCACCATTCACAGACAATCCCACTTCTGTCACCAGAAATGTTGCGTACTTGGGGGTTCGTGAGTTGTCCAAGAATAAAAGGCGAAACTTACAAAAATTCAATAATTTATTCATAGAAAGTTCCAGAAAAATACAGGTCTATAAAGCAAGTATCAGCTTCAATTCAACCAGGAAACACAGCTTAAACAACAGCTGTCAATAGCAAATCCACAGTACAAACTGTATAGCAATAACACATAAATCAAGTCTCTTTCAAAGAGGCTCAAAACAATGCAAGCATTAGCGGAAGCAGGCTGAGAACTGAACTGACTAGCCTTGGCGAAAGAAAACAGCTCTTATATACCCCTGTAAAAGTGTGGAAGGTTCCAGAAATTTCCGTATCTCATCAGCCAATGAGATTAGAGCTTCCATATTTGGTATATCTCTAATAAGGATTTTCTCGCCAAGGTCGCCAAAAAATCGCCAAGGTAGGGAAAAGTCGCCAAATTTGTCCCTTACCTGCCTTATTGGAGATTTATAATGCGTTTTTAAGGGAAAATGAGGCTATTTTAACGCTAAAACGACTAGAAATGCACAAAATTAGCACTTTATCAACTTACTAAGCCTCTTTGAAAGAATTTATACAAAAATAAACACAATTATTTACAATTTTATAACAATATATATATATATATATATATATATATTACTACAAAACACATTAATCGTACCTTTTGATCGATATTACTTTTATGCCCCTTCTCTTATAAAAAAATAGGCTAAAAATGTATGACGAATGTTAGGTTTGCAGATAAGCATTTTAATAATAATAATAGAAATTCAAAATTTCCGAGAAACCAATATTCTTAGTAAATATTCAATCCTTAAAGAAAACAAGTCACAGAATCTTTACTTACATAACTATACAATACATATTCCGATTAATAACTGTATTTACTTTTCAATCAGACTGATAAAATTTCTTCTAAAAATTTTATGTACACCACATAGTGAGTTAAAATTTAACACGATGTGAAAAATACTTAATACAACTTGAAGTGCACTTCCTGCATTTTCCAGGTGTAGCCATAATGCATCTAAAATTTTTGTACGATATTTTTTTTTTTTTTTTTTTGGTGTTGTATAAACTAAAGATGAATGTTTTTCATACCATATTTCAATTGAATCGTGCTTTTAGGAATATAAATTTCATCATTTCATATTGTTCAATGCAGTCTAAAGGTGTTAAACTGTACCTACAAATATTTACTTACGCCTGTAAACGTAATGTATTTGATTTTTCTTGGATGTCCGAATACACGATGTGGTAGAATGATTTGCCAACTACAATTTGTTAATTTTGATAAAAAATTTCAGGTGCCATCCCTAATGATAGAGATTCAGTACACGAGGTTTCGACTACCTGTAAATATTGGTTCGTGAGTTATGCTGATGAGAGATACACAGACAAAGCGTTATAAAAAAAGTGTTTATTGGATTCACGGGGCCTCAAAATGTGTAAACATAGCAAAACTCAATTTCAAAAATCTCACTTAAAAATACTTTCTCTACCATTATATTGGTAAAAAGATAATATGTAATATATAGATTAGTACACACTAAAACTTACTAAAATCTGCAATGTAGGGGATTAAAATGTAATCGGAAGATTTCATGAGACAGAAATATTTTACTCCTTCAGTATGTTTCTAATAAGATTGTAACTTTGCACATATTTCCGTATTGTGTTGTTATCGCCTTGTCTCATGTTTAAAATGTAAGTAAAATCGAATTCGCCAAAAGTTCATTTAAAATGAATCACAACAATTGACACCATTCGTTTCAGTTACAAAGATCTATCTACTGATCACAGACAACCGACCAAACAAATAATCTTTTGTAGGAGTGATTACAAATGATATTCGAAAGGAATGTAAAAGTACGAATGCAAGTATTGTCGAGTTCACAAAATACAGAGTGATATTCTATTCTAGAAATCAATCAATATTGTATTATATTTAAATTATAATGTTAAAGAAAAAAAACGCCTTTTCATTAGCTAAAAATATATAAATGAACGTATATATTTTTAATAATGATATTTATATTTTTCTCGTTTTTGTTACATGAATTTGTTCCTTTAAATTAATCAAACATTATGATTCATTTTCTACACTTGCCAAAAAATTTTTTAATAAACTTGTATCTTCTGCAAAATCACCCAGACTTTGGAAGAAGACTCAGTTACTGTTGTTACATATGTTTTGTAAAATGGAAACATAATTCAGGAATGTTATATAACGCTGTCTTCAAAAATTTACATATTTGCTTATACAGCACTTTTCTTAATACGAAGAGATATTTTTCTCATTTGAACGGCGTTATATGACGTTCATTGGCGTCATATGACGTTCATCTAGAGAGTTTAATAACTTTTGAAATATTATTAATTTAAGCACCAGTTCCATTTAATCTCCAAATTTCGCGAATTTCACCTACTTATAATTCTGTACCTCGTGGCATGATTGTAACTGCGTGAACTCGGTTATCGTCTGCTTTAGTTAACTGCTGACGTCATAACAGCGGACAGAAAATTTGCATATTGCACATTATTTTCGAAAAAAAGCAGGTGTTTTAATTAAAATGTTAGGGTGTCTTATAATTTTGTCCATGGTATTTTTAATTTTTTTATTAAACTCTATAAAAATATCATTTCTATAAAACAATTATGTGTGATAAAAGAATAAATTTATGTTTTTGACGTATTTGATAAAACATTTACAAGCTCTGAAACTTTTCTTTCACTATTTGTCAAATTAGATAGGCGTCTTATAATTATGTCCACCACTGTATGCGTTCATTGTGCTGTTGCATATTAATTTTCACTGTATATTATTTAGCGGTTCTTATAACTCAAATCCAAAGTATATCATTGGCTTTTTAATTTTTTAATGATATTTCTTTTGTATAAGTTAGAAATTGAAAAATGCTAAATGCATCTTGATTATTAATTTTATTACGTTTTGTAAAATTGAAACAAATTTTATGAATGTCATGTAACACTGTCTTCCAAATTTACTCAGTTGCTTATGCAGAACATTTCTTAATATAAAGAGATTTTTTTCTCATTTATACGGCGTTATAGGACGTTCATTCTGCTGTTGCATATTAATTTTCACTGTATATAACTTAAATACAAAATATATCATTAGCATTTAAATTATTTAATCATATTTCTTTTGTATAAGTTAGAAATTGAAAAATGCTAAAAGCATCTTATTATTAATATTGTTACGTTTTGTAAAACTGAAACATATTTCAGGAATGTTGTTATAACGCGGTCTTCCAAATTTACTGAGTTGCTTATTGCAGCACATTTCTTATTATAAAGAGATTTTTTTTCTCGTTGATACGGCGTTATATGACGTTCATTGTACTGCTGCATATTAATTTTCACTATATACTGTATACTGAAGTTTCTTAGAGTTCAAATGCAATAACATTGACTTTATATTATTTAATCATACATCTTTTGTAAAAGTTAAAAATTGAAAAGTACTTAAAGCATTTCGATTATTAATATTGTTACGTTTTGTAAAACTGAAACATACTTTAGGAATGTCATATAACACTGGCTTCCAAATTTACTCAGTCGCTTATGCAGCACATTTCTTAATATAAAGAGATATTTCTTTCTGATTTATACGGCGTTATATGACGTTCACTATGTTGTTGAAAACGTTGACTTTTTAATTATATTTCTTTTCTATAAGATAAAAATTGAAAAATGCTAAAAGCATCTTGTTTATTAATATTGTTACGTTTTATAAAACAGAAACAAATTTTAGGAATGTCATATAACACTGTCTTCAAAATATACCCAAATGCTTATGCAGAACATTTCTTAATGTAAAGAGATTTTTTTTCTCGTTGATACGGCGTTATAGGACGTTCATGCTGCTGTTGTATATTAATTTTCACTGTATATAACTCAAATCCAAAGTATATCATTGGCTTTTTAATTTTTAAATGATATTTCTTTTGAATAAATTAGAAATTGAAAAATGCTAAAAGCATCTTGATTATTAATATTGTTACGTTTTGTAAAATTGAAACATATTTTAGGAATGTCATATAACGCTGTCCTCAAATTTACTCAGTTGCTTATGCAGCACATTTCTTAACATAAAAAGATTTTTTTCTCGTTGATACGGCGTTATATGACGCTCATTGTACTGCTGCATATTATTTTCCACTATATACTGTATACTGAAGCTTCTTAGACTTCAAATGCAATAACATTGACTTTATATTATTTAATCATATTTCTTTTGTAAAAGTTAAAAATTGAGAAGTACTTAAAGCATCTTGATTATTAATATTGTTCCTTTTTGTAAAACTGAAACATATTTTAGGAATGTCATATAACGCTGTCCTCAAATTTACTCAGTTGCTTATGCAGCACATTCCTTAATATAAAGAGATTTTTTTTCTCGTTGATACGGTGTTATATGACGTTCATTGTGCTGTTGCATATTAATTTAACTGTATATTGTTTAGCGCTTCTTATAACTCAAATCCAAAGTATATCATTGGCTTTTTAATTTTTTGACGATATTTCTTTTGTATAAGTTATAAATTGAAAAATGCTTAAAGCATCTTGATTATAAATATTGTTACGTTTTGTAAAACTGAAATATATTTTAGGAAGGTTGTATAACGCTGTCTTCCAAATTTACTCAGTTGCTTATGCAGCACATTTCTTAACATCAAAAAATTTTTTTTCTCGTTGATACGGCGTTATATGACGTTCATTGTACTGCTGCATATTATTTTTCACTATATACTGTATAGTGAAGCTTCTTAGAGTTCAAATGAAATAACATTCATTTTATATTATTTAATCATATTTCTTTTGTAAAAGTTAAAAATTGAAAAGTACTTAAAGCATCTTGATTATTATTATTGTTACGTTTTTAAAACTGAAACAGAGCTAAGGAATTTCATGTAACACTGTCTTCCAAATTCCTGCTGTTGCATATTAATTTTCACTGTATATAACTTAAATACAAAATATATCATTGGCTTTTTTAATATTTAATAATATTTCATTTGTATAAGTTAGAAATTGAAAAGTACTTAAAGTATCTTGATTATTATTATTGTTACGTTTTGTAAAACTAAAACATATTTTAGGAATGTCACATAACGCTGTCTTCCAAATTTACTCAGTTACTTATGCAGCACATTTCTTAATATAAAGAGATTTTTTTCCTCGTTGATACGGCGTTATATGACGTTCATTGTGCTGTTGCATATTAATTTAACTGTATATTGTTTAGCGCTTCTTATAACTCAAATCCAAAGTATATCATTGGCTTTTTAGTTTTTTGATGATATTTCTTTTGTATAAGTTATAAATTGAAAAATGCTTAAAGCATCTTGATTATTACTATTGTTACGTTTTGTAAAACTGAAGCATATTTTAGGAATGTTGTATAACGCTGTCTTCCACATTTACTTAGTTGCTTATGCAGCACATTTCTTAACATAAAAAGATTTTTTTTCTCGTTGATACGGCGTTATATGACGTTCATTGTACTGCTGCATATTATTTTTCCCTATATACTGCATACTGAAGCTTCTTAGAGTTCAAATGCAACAACATTCATTTTATATTATTTAATCATATTTCTTTTGTAAAAGTTAAAAATTGAAAAGTACTTAAAGCATCTTGATTATTAATATTGTTACGTTTTATAAAACTGAATCATATTTTAGGTATGTCATATAACACTGTCTTCCAAATTTACTCAGTTGCTTATGCAGCACATTTCTTAATATAAAAAGATATTTGTTTCTGGTTTATACGGCGTTATATGACGTTCACTATATTGTTGAAAACGTTGATTTTTTAACTATATTTCTTTTATATAAGATAAAAATTGAAAAATGCTAAAAGCATCTTGTTTATTAATATTGTTACGTTTTATAAAACAAAAAAAAATTTTAGGAATGTCATATAACGCTGTCTTCCAAATTTACTCAGTTGCTTATGCAGCACATTTCTTAATATAAAGAGATATTTTTTCTCGTTGATAGGGCGTTATATGACGTTCATTGTACTGCTGCATATTATTTTTCACTATATACTGTATACTGAAGCTTCTTAGACTTCAAATGCAATAACATTGACTTTATATTATTAATTCATATTTCTTTTGTAAAAGTTAAAAATTGAGAAGTACGTAAAGCATCTTGATTATTAATATTGTTACTTTTTGTAAAATTGAAACATATTTTAGGAATGTCATATAACACTGTCTTCCAAATTTACTCAGTTGCTTCTGCAGCACATTTCTTAATATAAAAAGATATTTGTTTCTGGTTTATACGGCGTTATATGACGTTCACTATGTTGTTGAAAACGTTGACATTTAATTGTATTTCTTTTATATAAGATAAAAATTGAAAAATGCTAAAAGCATCTTGTTTATTAATATTGTTACGTTTTATAAAACAGAAAAAAATTTTAGGAATGTCATATAACACTGTCTTCCAAATTTACCCAGTTGCTTAGGCAGAACATTTCTTAATATAAAGATATTTTTTTTCTCGTTGATATGGCATTATAGGACGTTCATGCTGCTGTTGTATATTAATTTTCACTGTATATAACTCAAATTCAAAGTTATATCATTGGCTTTTTAATTTTTAAATGATATTTCTTTTGAATAATTTAAAATTGAAAAATGCTAAAAGCATCTTGATTATTATTATTGTTACGTTTTATAAAATTGAAACATATTTTAGGAATTTCATATAACGCTGTCTAAAAATTTACTCAGTTGCTTATGCAGCACATTTCTTAATATAAAGAGATTTTTTTTCTCGTTTATACGGCGTTATATGACGTTCATTATGCTGCTGAAAACATTGACTTTTTAATTATGTTTATTTTATATAAGTTAGAAATTGAAAATTGATAAAAGCATCTTATTATTAATATTGTTACGTTTTGTAAAACTGAAACATATTTCTGGAATGTTGTTATAACGCGGTCTTCCAAATTTACTCAGTTGCTTATGCAGCACATTTCTTAATATAAAGAGTTTTTTTTTCTCGTTGATACGGCGTTATATAACGTTTATTGTGCTGTTGCATATTAATTTAATTGTATATTGTTTTGCGCTTTTTATAACTCAAATCCAAAGTATACCATTGGCTTTTTAATTTTTTGATGATATTTCTTTTGTATAAGTTATAAATTGAAAAATGCTTAAAGCATCTTGATTAATAATATTGTTACGTTTTGTAAAACTGAAACATATTTTAGGAATGTTGTCTAACGATGTCTTCCAAATTTACCCAGTTGCTTATGCAGAACATTTCTTAATATAAAGAGATTTTTTTTCTCGTTGATACGGCGTTATAGGACGTTCATGCTGCTATTGTATATTAATTTTCACTGTATATAACTCAAATCCAAAGTATATCTATGGCTTTTTAATTTTTAAATGATATTTTTTTTGAATAATTTAAAATTGAAAAATGCTAAAAGCATCTTGATTATTAATATTGTTACGTTTTGTAAAATTGAAACATATTTTAGGAATGTCATATAACGCTGTCTTACAAATTTAATCAGTTGCTTATGCAGTACATTTCTTAATAAGAAGAGATATTTTTTCTCGTTGATACGGCGTTATATGACGTTCATTGTGCTGTTGTATATTAATTTAACTGTATAATTGTTTGGCGCTTCTTATAACTCAAATCCAAAGTATATCATTCGCTTTTTAATTTTGTGATGATATTTCTTTTGTATAAGTTATAAATTGAAAAATGCTTAAAGCATCTTCATTATTAATATTGTTACGTTTTGTAAATCGAAACATATTTTAGGAATGTTGTATAACGCTGTCTTCCAAATTTACTCAGTTGCTTATGCAGCACATTTTTTAATATAAAGAGATGTTTTTTCTCGTTGACAGGGCGTTATATGACGTTCATTGTATTGCTGCATATTAATTTTCACTATATACTGTATATTGAAGTTTCTTACAGTTAAAATGCAATAACATTGACTTTTATATTATTTAATCATATTTCTTTTCTAAAAGTTAAAAATTGAAAAGTACTTAAAGCATCTTGATTATAATTATTGTTACGTTTTATAAAACTGAAACATATTTTAGGAATGTCATATAACACTGTCTTCCAAATTTGCTAAGTTGCTTATGCAGCGCATTTCTTAATATAAAAAGATATTTGTTTCTGGTTTATACGGTGTTATATGACGTTCACAATGTTGTTGAAAACGTTGACTTTTTAATTATATTTGTTTTATATAAGATAAAAAATGAAAAATGCTAAAAGCATCTTGTTTATTAATATTGTTACGTTTTATAAAAATGAAACAAATTTTAGGAATGTCACATAACGCAGTCTTCCAAATTTATTCAGTTGCTTATGCAGCACATTTCTTAATATAAAGAGATATTTTTTCTCGTTGATACGGCGTTATATGACGTTCATTGTACTGCTGCATATTATTTTTCACTATATGCTGTATACTGAAGCTTCTTAGACTTCAAATGCAATAACATTGACTTTATATTATTAAATCATATTTCTTTTGTAAAAGTTAAAAATTGAGAAGTACTTAAAGCATCTTGATTATTAATATTGTTCCTTTTTGTAAAACTGAAACATATTTTAGGAATGTCACATAACGCTGTCTTCCAAATTTACTCATTTACTTATGCAGCACATTTCTTAATATAAAGAGATTTTTTTTCTCGTTGATACGGCGTTATATGACGTTCATTGTGCTGTTGCATATTAATTTAACTGTATATTCTTTAGCGCTTGTTATAACTCAAATCCAAAGTATATCATTGGCTTTTTAATTTTTTGACGATATTTCTTTTATATAAGTTATAAATTGAAAAATGCTTAAAGCATCTTGATTATAAATATTGTTATGTTTTGTAAAACTGAAATATATTTTAGGAAGGTTGTATATCGCTGTCTTCCAAATTTACTCAGTTGCTTATGCAGCAGATTTCTTAACATCAAAAGATTTTTTTTTTTCGTCTATACGGCGTTATATGACGTTCATTGTACTGCTGCATATTATTTTTCACTATATACTGTATACTGAAGTTTCTTAAAATGCAATAACATTCATTTTATATTATTTAATCATATTTCTTTTGTAAAAGTTAAAAATTGAAAAGTACTTAAAACATCTTGATTATTAATATTGTTACGTTTTGTAAAACTGAAACAGAGCTAAGGAATTTCATGTAACACTGTCTTCCAAATTCCTGCTGTTGCATATTACTTTTCACTGTATATAACTTAAATACAAAATATATCATTGGCTTTTTTAATATTTAATAATATTTCTTTTGTATAAGTTAGAAATTGAAAAGTACTTAAAGCATCTTGATTAATAATATTGTTACTTTTTGTAAAACTGAAACATATTTTAGGAATGTCACATAACGCTGTCTTCCAAATTTACTCAGTTACTTATGCAGCACATTGCTTAATATAAAGAGATTTTTTTTCTCGTTGATACGGCGTTATATGACGTCCATTGTGCTGTTGCATATTAATTTAACTGTATATTGTTTAGCGCTTCTAACTCAAATCCAAAGTATATCATTGGCTTTTTAATTTTTTGGTGATATTTCTTTTGTATAAGTTATAAATTGAAAAATGCTTAAAGCATCTTGATTAATAATATTGTTACGTTTTGTAAAACTGAAACATATTTTAGGAATGTTGTATAACGCTGTCTTCCAAATTTACCCAGTTGCTTATGCAGAACATTTCTTAATATAAAGAGATTTTTTTTCTCGTTGATACGGCGTTATAGGACGTTCATGCTGCTGTTGTATATTAAATTTCACTGTATATAACTCAAATCCAAAGTATATCATTGGCTTTTTAATTTTTAAATGATATTTCTTTTGAATAATTTAAAATTGAAAAATGCTAAAAGCATCTTGATTATTAATATTGTTACGTTTTGTAAAATTGAAACATATTTTTTCTCGTTGATACGGCGTTATATGACGTTCATTGTGCTGTTGCATATTAATTTAACTGTATAATTGTTTAGCGCTTCTTATAACTCAAATCCAAAGTCTAACATTCGCTTTTTAATTTTTTGATGATATTTCTATTGTATAAGTTATCTTGATTATTAATATTGCTACGTTTTGTAAAACTGAAACATGTTTTAGGAATGTTGTATAACGCTGTCTTCCAAATTTACTCAGTTGCTTATGCAGCACATTTTTTAATATAAAGAGATGTTTTTTCTCGTACACGGCGTTATATGACGTTCATTGTATTGCTGCATATTAATTTTCACTATATATTGTATACTGAAGTTTCTTACAGTTAAAATGCAATAACATTGACTTTTATATTATTTAATCATATTTCTTTTGTATAAGTTAAAAATTGAAAAGTACTTAAAGCATCTTGATTATTAATATTGTTACGTTTTGTAAAACTGAAACAGAGCTAAGGAATGTCATGTAACACTGTCTTCCAAATTTCTGCTGTTGCATATTAATTTTCACTGTATATAACTTAAATACAAAATATATCATTGGCTTTTTAATTATTTAATAATATTTCTTTTGTATAAGTTGGAAATTGAAAAGTATTTAAAGTGTCTTGATTATTAATTAATATTGTTACGTTTTGTAAAACTGAAACATATTTTAGGAATGTCACATAACGCTGTTTTCCAAATTTACTGAGTTACTTATGCAGCACATTTCTTAGTATAAAGAGATTTTTTTCTCGTTGATACGGCATTATATGACGTTCATTGTGCTGTTGCATATTAATTTAACTGTATATTGTTTAGCGCTTCTTATAAATCAAATCCAAAGCATATCATTGGCTTTTTAATTTTTCGATGTTATTTCTTTTGCATAAGTTATAAATTGAAGAATGCTTAAAGCATCTTGATTATTAATATTGTTACGTTTTGTAAAACTGAAACATATTTTAGGAATGTTGTATAACGCTGTCTTCCAAATTTACTGAGTTGCTTATGCAGCACATTTCTTAATATAAAGAGATGCTTTTTTCTCGTTTGTTCGGCGTTATATGGGGTTCACTATGTTGTTGAAAACATTGACTTTTTAATTATATTTCTTTTATATACGTTAGAAATTGAAAAATGCTAAAAGCATCTTGTTTATTAATATTGTTACGTTTTATAAAACTGAAACAAATTTTAGGAATGTCATATAACACTGTCTTCGAAATTTTCCCAGTTGCTTATGCAGAACATTTCTTAAAATAAAGAGATTTCTTTCCTCGTTGATACGGCGTTATAGGACGTTCATGCTGCTGTTGTATATCAATTTTCACTGTATATAACTCAAATCCTAAGTATATCATTGAATTTTTAATTTTTTAATGATGTTTCTTTTGTATAAGTTAGAAATTGAAAAATGCTAAAAGCATCTTGATTAATAATATTGTTATGTTTTGTAAAACTGAAAAATATTTTAGGAATGTCATATAACGCTGCCTTCCAAATTTTCTCAGTTGCTTATGCAGCACATTTCTTAATATAAAGAGATATTTTTTTTCTCCTTTATGCGACGTTATATAAGTTAGAAATTGAAAAATGCTAAAAGCATCTTATTATCAATATTGTTACGTTTTGTAAAACTGAAACATATTTTATGAATGTTGTATAACGTTGTCTTCCAAATTTACTCAGTTGCTTATGCAGCACATTTCTTAATATAAAGAGATTTTTTTTCTCGTTGATACGGCGTTATATGACGTTCATTGTACTGTTGCATATTAATGTTCACTATATACTGTATACTGAATAATCGTAGAGTTGAAATGCAATAACATTGATTTTTATATTATTTAATCATATTTCTTTTGTATAAGTTAAAAATTGAAATGTACTTAAAGCATCTTGATTATTAATATTGCTACGTTTTGTAAAACTGAAACTTATTTTAGGAATGTCATATAACACTGTCTTCCAAATTTACACAGTTGCTTATGCAGCACATTTCTTAATATAAAGAGATATTTTTTTCTGGTTTATACGGCGTTATATGATGTTCACTATGTTGTTGAAAACATTGACTTTTTAATTATGTTTCTTTTACATAAGTTAGAAATTGAAAAATGCTACAAGCATCTTGTTTATTAATATTGTTACAGTGATGGACATAATTATATGACACCTATCTAATTTGACAAATAGTGAAAGAAGAGATTCAGACCTAAAAAATGTTTTATCCAAATACGTCAAAAACATAAATTTTATTGTTATCATATATAATTATTTTATTATAATGATATTGTCATACAATTCAATGAAAAAACGTAAAACATAATGGACAAAATTATAAGACACCAACAGTTTTTTCCAAATACAGTGGTCAACATAATTAGCAGACACTAATGGTCTAAAAGAAAATCCTCTAACATGATTATTCAACATTAGGTGGAGCCGCCATTGTTTTTTATAACATGGAAGATGCGACTCGGCATCGAATCTATCAATTCTAACAAAATGTCGTAAGACAGTTCTTCCGAAGCACATTTTATAGCATTCTTTAGGTCTTCGACACATATAAACTGCCTCCCATTTCGATAAACAGCACGAACTAAGATCCCCCACAAGTTTTCGATGGGATTTAAGTCTGGGGAGCGAGAAGGCCACGGGAGAACATTGATACTTTGCTCTGAAAGCCACTTTTTTGTTTCGTGTGATGTATGAATCGGCGCGTTATCGTGCTGGAAAATGTAGTTTTCGCCCCAAAGAAGTTCACCGTATATGGCTAGTTGATCTGTAAGAAGATTCTTATACTTTTCGGAATTCATTCTTGAATGCACAAAAACAATATCCTTTTTCCCTTGAGCCGAAAACCAGCCCAAACTATTACTGAGCCTCCACCAATTTGGCGGCTCATTAGTACATGAGGAGACTTCTGTAAATCATGCCAATGGTATTGAAACTCGTCAGGATTATCCAGGTTACACTTTTTTCCATCGGAAAATAACAGAGTACCATTTGGAGGTCCAGGCCATAGTTTGTTTAGCGAAGTTTACACGCTCCATTTTGTGCCGGATTAGAAGCGGTGGTTTTATCTTCAATTTTTTATATTTCACGTAGGAAGGAAAGTGCAACACCCTGCGAATGGTCCTCCTTCAACAATTCAGTTTCAAAGCATTTTTAATGTCTGTAGTGGTCATCTTATTCTGTGTAGCGAGCGAAAGCACATGGTGTCTGTCTCTCGAGGACAAGCAAGAAGTACTTCCAGATCTTTTGATCACCGATCCATTAATTCCTCTTTTCAAAACATTTCTAATTGCACATCTAGAGCGTTTAATAACTTTCGAAATATTATTAATTAAAGCACCAGTTCCTTTCAATCTCCAAATTTCGCGAATTTCACTTTCTGTACCTCGTGGCATGTTTGTAAATGCGTGAAGTCTGTTATCGTCTGCTTTAGTTCTGCTGACGTCACAAGAGCGTGCAGAAAATTTGCATATTGCACATTATTTACGAAAAAAAAGCAGGTTTTTTAATTAAAATGTTAGGGTGTCTTATAATTTTGTCCATGGTATTTTTAATTTTCTTTATTAAACTCTATAAAAATATCATTTCTGTAAAACAATTACATGTGATAACAGAATAAGTTTATGTTTTTGACGTATTTGATGAAACATTTTTAAGCTCTGAATCTTTCCTTTCACTATTTGTCAAATTGTGATTAACGCTCTATCGTCGCCATGCTCATTTAACTTTAGATTGAAGCTGAAACTTACTTAATTACTTAATAAAGTTATGAGCACGAGACTTGAATCTTGCTTATTTAACTTTACTGGAATAGATAATGAAATAACAACAAAGTCAGATTTATAAAATAAATGAGCTTTTATTTTGAGCTTAAATAAAAAGGTGGGCGTTGGACTATAATTATATTTAATAACTTATAACTAAGATGGCAGCCTTCTTAAATACTTTAACTTTACATAATTAAACACCAATAATTACAACTACTTCATTTAAATTCATTAACCCTCACTGCTTAGCGATCTTTCGTATGTGGGAGGATTCCCTGACACCACGATACTACTCGACTTACTATCTTCAACTATATCCGCTAACAACTAACTCCTCCAACCCCCTACTACTTCTAATTCACCGTCTACCTCTCAACTAACTTACTCTCTTTCTCTTCTTCCAGCTAACTCCAAAAGCAACCTTCCTTCTCCTATTATACAATTCAGTTTCCGAAAATATTAGCATAATGTCAATTACAATTTTAGTTTAGAATGAGAACTAACCATATTACTCAACTGAATCCTAAATTCTTCACATTCATGTTTTACTCGTAAAGTGCGAATTTTAATTGTAGCTAACTTTGCTATACCTCACAAAATTAGATAGGTGTCTTATAATTATGTCCACCACTGTAAGTTTTGTAAAACTGAAACAAATTTTAGGAATGTCATATAACAATGTCTTCAAAATTTACTCAGTTGCTTATACAGAACATTTCTTAGTATAAAGAGATTTTTTTGTCGTTTATACAGCGTTATAGGACGTTCATGCTGCTGTTGCATATTAATTTTCACTGTATATAACTTAAATACAAAATATATCATTGGCTTTTTAATTATTTAATCATATTTCTTTCGTATAAGTTAGAAATTGAAAAGTACTTAAAGTATCTTGATTATTAATATTGTTACTTTTGTAAAATGAAACATTTTAGGAATGTCATATAACGCTGTCTTACAAATTTGATCAGTTGCTTATGCAGTACATTTCTTAATAAGAAGAGATTTTTTTCTCGTTGATACGGCGTTATATGACGTTCACTATATTGTTGAAAATGTTGATTTTTTAACTATATTTCTTTTATATAAGATAAAAATTGAAAAATGCTAAAAGCATCTTGTTTATTAATATTGTTACGTTTTATAAAAATGAAACAAATTTTAGGAATGTCATATAACGCTGTCTTCCAAATTTACTCAGTTGCTTATGCAGCACATTTCTTAATATAAAGAGATATTTTTTCTCGTTGATAGGGCGTTATATGACGTTCATTGTACTGCTGCATATTATTTTTCACTATATACTGTATACTGAAGCTTCTTAGACTTCAAATGCAATAACATTGACTTTATATTATTTAATCATATTTCTTTTGTAAAAGTTAAAAATTGAGAAGTACTTAAAGCATGTTGATTATTAATATTGTTACTTTTTGTAAAACTGAAACATATTTTAGGAATGTCATATAACACTGTCTTCCAAATTTACTCAGTTGCTTCTGCAGCACATTTCTTAATATAAAAAGATATTTGTTTCTGGTTTATACGGCGTTATATGACGTTCACTATGTTGTTGAAAACGTTGACATTTTAATTGTATTTCTTTTATATAAGATAAAAATTGAAAAATGCTAAAAGCATCTTGTTTATTAATATTGTTACGTTTTATAAAACAGAAAAATTTTTTAGGAATGTCATATAACACTGTCTTCCAAATTTACCCAGTTGCTTAGGCAGAACATTTCTTAATATAAAGATATTTTTTTTCTCGTTGATATGGCATTATAGGACGTTCATGCTGCTGTTGTATATTAATTTTCACTGTATATAACTCAAATTCAAAGTTATATCATTGGCTTTTTAATTTTTAAATGATATTCCTTTTGAATAATTTAAAATTGAAAAATGCTAAAAGCATCTTGATTATTATTATTGTTACGTTTTATAAAATTGAAACATATTTTAGGAATTTCATATAACGCTGTCTAAAAATTTACTCAGTTGCTTATGCAGCACATTTCTTAATATAAAGAGATTTTTTTTCTCGTTTATACGGCGTTATATGACGTTCATTATGCTGCTGAAAACATTGACTTTTTAATTATGTTTATTTTATATAAGTTAGAAATTGAAAATTGATAAAAGCATCTTATTATTAATATTGTTACGTTTTGTAAAACTGAAACATATTTCTGGAATGTTGTTATAACGCGGTCTTCCAAATTTACTCAGTTGCTTATGCAGCACATTTCTTAATATAAAGAGTTTTTTTTTCTCGTTGATACGGCGTTATATAACGTTTATTGTGCTGTTGCATATTAATTTAATTGTATATTGTTTAGCGCTTCTTATAACTCAAATCCAAAGTATACCATTGGCTTTTTAATTTTTTGATGATATTTCTTTTGTATAAGTTATAAATTGAAAAATGCTTAAAGCATCTTGATTAATAATATTGTTACGTTTTGTAAAACTGAAACATATTTTAGGTATGTTGTCTAACGATGTCTTCCAAATTTACCCAGTTGCTTATGCAGAACATTTCGTAATATAAAGAGATTTTTTTTCTCGTTGATACGGCGTTATAGGACGTTCATGCTGCTATTGTATATTAATTTTCACTGTATATAACTCAAATCCAAAGTATATCTATGGCTTTTTAATTTTTAAATGATATTTCTTTTGAATAATTTAAAATTGAAAAATGCTAAAAGCATCTTGATTATTAATATTGTTACGTTTTGTAAAATTGAAACATATTTTAGGAATGTCATATAACGCTGTCTTACAAATTTAATCGGTTGCTTATGCAGTACATTTCTTAATAAGAAGAGATATTTTTTCTCGTTGATACGGCGTTATATGACGTTCATTGTGCTGTTGTATATTAATTTAACTGTATAATTGTTTAGCGCTTCTTATAACTCAAATCCAAAGTATATCATTCGCTTTTTAATTTTGTGATGATATTTCTTTTGTATAAGTTATAAATTGAAAAATGCTTAAAGCATCTTCATTATTAATATTGTTACGTTTTGTAAATCGAAACATATTTTAGGAATGTTGTATAACGCTGTCTTCCAAATTTACTCAGTTGCTTATGCAGCACATTTTTTAATATAAAGAGATGTTTTTTCTCGTTGACAGGGCGTTATATGATGTTCATTGTATTGCTGCATATTAATTTTCACTATATACTGTATATTGAAGTTTCTTACAGTTAAAATGCAATAACATTGACTTTTATATTATTTAATCATATTTCTTTTCTAAAAGTTAAAAATTGAAAAGTACTTAAAGCATCTTGATTATTAATATTGTTACGTTTTATAAAACTGAAACATATTTTAGGAATGTCATATAACACTGTCTTCCGAATTTGCTAAATTGCTTATGCAGCGCATTTCTTAATATAAAAAGATATTTGTTTCTGGTTTATACGGTGTTATATGACGTTCACTATGTTGTTGAAAACGTTGACTTTTTAATTATATTTCTTTTATATAAGATAAAAAATGAAAAATGCTAAAAGCATCTTGTTTATTAATATTGTTACGTTTTATAAAAATGAAACAAATTTTAGGAATGTCATATAACGCAGTCTTCCAAATTTATTCAGTTGCTTATGCAGCACATTTCTTAATATAAAGAGATATTTTTTCTCGTTGATACGGCGTTATATGACGTTCATTGTACTGCTGAATATTATTTGTCACTATATGCTGTATACTGAAGCTTCTTAGACTTCAAATGCAATAACATTGACTTTATATTATTTAATCATATTTCTTTTGTAAAAGTTAAAAATTGAGAAGTACTTAAAGCATCTTGATTATTAATATTGTTCATTTTTGTAAAACTGAAACATATTTTAGGAATGTCACATAACGCTGTCTTCCAAATTTACTCATTTACTTATGCAGCACATTTCTTAATATAAAGAGATTTTTTTTCTCGTTGATACGGCGTTATATGACGTTCATTGTGCTGTTGCATATTAATTTAACTGTATATTGTTTAGCGCTTGTTATAACTCAAATCCAAAGTATATCATTGGCTTTTTAATTTTTTGACGATATTTCTTTTGTATAAGTTATAAATTGAAAAATGCTTAAAGCATCTTGATTATAAATATTGTTATGTTTTGTAAAACTGAAATATATTTTAGGAAGGTTGTATAACGCTGTCTTCCAAATTTACTCAGTTGCTTATGCAGCAGATTTCTTAACATCAAAAGATTTTTTTTTTCGTCTATACGGCGTTATATGACGTTCATTGTACTGCTGCATATTATTTTTCACTATATACTGTATACTGAAGCTTCTTAGAGTTCAAATGCAATAACATTCATTTTATATTATTTAATCATATTTCTTTTGTAAAAGTTAAAAATTGAAAAGTACTTAAAGCATCTTGATTATTAATATTGTTACGTTTTGTAAAACTGAAACAGAGCTAAGGAATTTCATGTAACACTGTCTTCCAAATTCCTGCTGTTGCATATTAATTTTCACTGTATATAACTTAAATACAAAATATATCATTGGCTTTTTTAATATTTAATAATACTTCTTTTTTATAAGTTAGAAATTGAAAAGTACTTAAAGCATCTTGATTAATAATATTGTTACGTTTTGTAAAACTGAAACATATTTTAGGAATGTTGTATAACGCTGTCTTCCAAATTTACCCAGTTGCTTATGCAGAACATTTCTTAATATAAAGAGATTTTTTTTCTCGTTGATACGGCGTTATAGCACGTTCATGCTGCTGTTGTATATTAAATTTCACTGTATATAACTGAAATCCATAGTATATCATTGGCTTTTTAATTTTTAAATGATATTTCTTTTGAATAATTTAAAATTGAAAAATGCTAAAAGCATCTTGATTATTAATATTGTTACGTTTTGTAAAATTGAAACATATTTTTTCTCGTTGATACGGCGTTATATGACGTTCATTGTGCTGTTGCATATTAATTTAACTGTATAATTGTTTAGCGCTTCTTATAACTCAAATACAAAGTCTAACATTCGCTTTTTAATTTTTTGATGATATTTCTATTGTATAAGTTATCTTGATTATTAATATTGCTACGTTTTGTAAAACTGAAACATGTTTTAGGAATGTTGTATAACGCTGTCTTCCAAATTTACTCAGTTGCTTATGCAGCACATTTTTTAATATAAAGAGATGTTTTTTCTCGTACACGGCGTTATATGACGTTCATTGTATTGCTGCATATTAATTTTCACTATATATTGTATACTGAAGTTTCTTACAGTTAAAATGCAATAACATTGACTTTTATATTATTTAATCATATTTCTTTTGTATAAGTTAAAAATTGAAAAGTACTTAAAGCATCTTGATTATTAATATTGTTACGTTTTGTAAAACTGAAACAGAGCTAAGGAATGTCATGTAACACTGTCTTCCAAATTTCTGCTGTTGCATATTAATTTTCACTGTATATAACTTAAATACAAAATATATCATTGGCTTTTTAATTATTTAATAATATTTCTTTTGTATAAGTTAGAAATTGAAAAGTATTTAAAGTGTCTTGATTATTAATTAATATTGTTACGTTTTTTAAAACTGAAACATATTTTAGGAATGTCACATAACGCTGTCTTCCAAATTTACTCAGTTACTTATGCAGCACATTTCTTAGTATAAAGAGATTTTTTTCTCGTTGATACGGCATTATATGACGTTCATTGTGCTGTTGCATATTAATTTAACTGTATATTGTTTAGCGCTTCTTATAACTCAAATCGAAAGCATATCATTGGCTTTTTAATTTTTCGATGTTATTTCTTTTGTATAAGTTATAAATTGAAAAATGCTTAAAGCATCTTGATTATTAATATTGTTACGTTTTGTAAAACTGAAACATATTTTAGGAATGTTGTATAACGCTGTCTTCCAAATTTACTCAGTTGCTTATGCAGCACATTTCTTAATATAAAGAGATGCTTTTTTCTCGTTTGTTCGGCGTTATATGGGGTTCACTATGTTGTTGAAAACATTGACTTTTTAATTATATTTCTTTTATATACGTTAGAAATTGAAAAATGCTACAAGCATCTTGTTTATTAATATTGTTACGTTTTATAAAACTGAAACAAATTTTAGGAATGTCATATAACACTGTCTTCGAAATTTACCCAGTTGCTTATGCAGAACATTTCTTAATATAAAGAGATTTCTTTCCTCGTTGATACGGCGTTATAGGACGTTCATGCTGCTGTTGTATAGCAATTTTCACTGTATATAACTCAAATCCTAAGTATATCATTGAATTTTTAATTTTTTAATGATATTTCTTTTGTATAAGTTAGAAATTGAAAAATGCTAAAAGCATCTTGATTAATAATATTGTTACTTTTTGTAAAACTGAAACATATTTTAGGAATGTCATATAACGCTGCCTTCCAAATTTACTCAGTTGCTTCTGCAGCACATTTCTTAATATAAAAAGATATTTGTTTCTGGTTTATACGGCGTTATATGACGTTCACTATGTTGTTGAAAACGTTGACATTTTAATTGTATTTCTTTTATATAAGATAAAAATTGAAAAATGCTAAAAGCATCTTGTTTATTAATATTGTTACGTTTTATAAAACAGAAAAATTTTTTAGGAATGTCATATAACACTGTCTTCCAAATTTACCCAGTTGCTTAGGCAGAACATTTCTTAATATAAAGATATTTTTTTTCTCGTTGATATGGCATTATAGGACGTTCATGCTGCTGTTGTATATTAATTTTCACTGTATATAACTCAAATTCAAAGTTATATCATTGGCTTTTTAATTTTTAAATGATATTCCTTTTGAATAATTTAAAATTGAAAAATGCTAAAAGCATCTTGATTATTATTATTGTTACGTTTTATAAAATTGAAACATATTTTAGGAATTTCATATAACGCTGTCTAAAAATTTACTCAGTTGCTTATGCAGCACATTTCTTAATATAAAGAGATTTTTTTTCTCGTTTATACGGCGTTATATGACGTTCATTATGCTGCTGAAAACATTGACTTTTTAATTATGTTTATTTTATATAAGTTAGAAATTGAAAATTGATAAAAGCATCTTATTATTAATATTGTTACGTTTTGTAAAACTGAAACATATTTCTGGAATGTTGTTATAACGCGGTCTTCCAAATTTACTCAGTTGCTTATGCAGCACATTTCTTAATATAAAGAGTTTTTTTTTCTCGTTGATACGGCGTTATATAACGTTTATTGTGCTGTTGCATATTAATTTAATTGTATATTGTTTAGCGCTTCTTATAACTCAAATCCAAAGTATACCATTGGCTTTTTAATTTTTTGATGATATTTCTTTTGTATAAGTTATAAATTGAAAAATGCTTAAAGCATCTTGATTAATAATATTGTTACGTTTTGTAAAACTGAAACATATTTTAGGTATGTTGTCTAACGATGTCTTCCAAATTTACCCAGTTGCTTATGCAGAACATTTCGTAATATAAAGAGATTTTTTTTCTCGTTGATACGGCGTTATAGGACGTTCATGCTGCTATTGTATATTAATTTTCACTGTATATAACTCAAATCCAAAGTATATCTATGGCTTTTTAATTTTTAAATGATATTTCTTTTGAATAATTTAAAATTGAAAAATGCTAAAAGCATCTTGATTATTAATATTGTTACGTTTTGTAAAATTGAAACATATTTTAGGAATGTCATATAACGCTGTCTTACAAATTTAATCGGTTGCTTATGCAGTACATTTCTTAATAAGAAGAGATATTTTTTCTCGTTGATACGGCGTTATATGACGTTCATTGTGCTGTTGTATATTAATTTAACTGTATAATTGTTTAGCGCTTCTTATAACTCAAATCCAAAGTATATCATTCGCTTTTTAATTTTGTGATGATATTTCTTTTGTATAAGTTATAAATTGAAAAATGCTTAAAGCATCTTCATTATTAATATTGTTACGTTTTGTAAATCGAAACATATTTTAGGAATGTTGTATAACGCTGTCTTCCAAATTTACTCAGTTGCTTATGCAGCACATTTTTTAATATAAAGAGATGTTTTTTCTCGTTGACAGGGCGTTATATGATGTTCATTGTATTGCTGCATATTAATTTTCACTATATACTGTATATTGAAGTTTCTTACAGTTAAAATGCAATAACATTGACTTTTATATTATTTAATCATATTTCTTTTCTAAAAGTTAAAAATTGAAAAGTACTTAAAGCATCTTGATTATTAATATTGTTACGTTTTATAAAACTGAAACATATTTTAGGAATGTCATATAACACTGTCTTCCGAATTTGCTAAATTGCTTATGCAGCGCATTTCTTAATATAAAAAGATATTTGTTTCTGGTTTATACGGTGTTATATGACGTTCACTATGTTGTTGAAAACGTTGACTTTTTAATTATATTTCTTTTATATAAGATAAAAAATGAAAAATGCTAAAAGCATCTTGTTTATTAATATTGTTACGTTTTATAAAAATGAAACAAATTTTAGGAATGTCATATAACGCAGTCTTCCAAATTTATTCAGTTGCTTATGCAGCACATTTCTTAATATAAAGAGATATTTTTTCTCGTTGATACGGCGTTATATGACGTTCATTGTACTGCTGAATATTATTTTTCACTATATGCTGTATACTGAAGCTTCTTAGACTTCAAATGCAATAACATTGACTTTATATTATTTAATCATATTTCTTTTGTAAAAGTTAAAAATTGAGAAGTACTTAAAGCATCTTGATTATTAATATTGTTCATTTTTGTAAAACTGAAACATATTTTAGGAATGTCACATAACGCTGTCTTCCAAATTTACTCATTTACTTATGCAGCACATTTCTTAATATAAAGAGATTTTTTTTCTCGTTGATACGGCGTTATATGACGTTCATTGTTCTGTTGCATATTAATTTAACTGTATATTGTTTAGCGCTTACTATAACTCAAATCCAAAGTATATCATTGGCTTTTTAATTTTTTGACGATATTTCTTTTGTATAAGTTATAAATTGAAAAATGCTTAAAGCATCTTGATTATAAATATTGTTATGTTTTGTAAAACTGAAATATATTTTAGGAAGGTTGTATAACGCTGTCTTCCAAATTTACTCAGTTGCTTATGCAGCAGATTTCTTAACATCAAAAGATTTTTTTTTTCGTCTATACGGCGTTATATGACGTTCATTGTACTGCTGCATATTATTTTTCACTATATACTGTATACTGAAGCTTCTTAGAGTTCAAATGCAATAACATTCATTTTATATTATTTAATCATATTTCTTTTGTAAAAGTTAAAAATTGAAAAGTACTTAAAGCATCTTGATTATTAATATTGTTACGTTTTGTAAAACTGAAACAGAGCTAAGGAATTTTATGTAACACTGTCTTCCAAATTCCTGCTGTTGCATATTAATTTTCACTGTATATAACTTAAATACAAAATATATCATTGGCTTTTTTAATATTTAATAATACTTCTTTTGTATAAGTTAGAAATTGAAAAGTACTTAAAGCATCTTGATTAATAATATTGTTACGTTTTGTAAAACTGAAACATATTTTAGGAATGTTGTATAACGCTGTCTTCCAAATTTACCCAGTTGCTTATGCAGAACATTTCTTAATATAAAGAGATTTTTTTTCTCGTTGATACGGCGTTATAGCACGTTCATGCTGCTGTTGTATATTAAATTTCACTGTATATAACTGAAATCCATAGTATATCATTGGCTTTTTAATTTTTAAATGATATTTCTTTTGAATAATTTAAAATTGAAAAATGCTAAAAGCATCTTGATTATTAATATTGTTACGTTTTGTAAAATTGAAACATATTTTTTCTCGTTGATACGGCGTTATATGACGTTCATTGTGCTGTTGCATATTAATTTAACTGTATAATTGTTTAGCGCTTCTTATAACTCAAATACAAAGTCTAACATTCGCTTTTTAATTTTTTGATGATATTTCTATTGTATAAGTTATCTTGATTATTAATATTGCTACGTTTTGTAAAACTGAAACATGTTTTAGGAATGTTGTATAACGCTGTCTTCCAAATTTACTCAGTTGCTTATGCAGCACATTTTTTAATATAAAGAGATGTTTTTTCTCGTACACGGCGTTATATGACGTTCATTGTATTGCTGCATATTAATTTTCACTATATATTGTATACTGAAGTTTCTTACAGTTAAAATGCAATAACATTGACTTTTATATTATTTAATCATATTTCTTTTGTATAAGTTAAAAATTGAAAAGTACTTAAAGCATCTTGATTATTAATATTGTTACGTTTTGTAAAACTGAAACAGAGCTAAGGAATGTCATGTAACACTGTCTTCCAAATTTCTGCTGTTGCATATTAATTTTCACTGTATATAACTTAAATACAAAATATATCATTGGCTTTTTAATTATTTAATAATATTTCTTTTGTATAAGTTAGAAATTGAAAAGTATTTAAAGTGTCTTGATTATTAATTAATATTGTTACGTTTTTTAAAACTGAAACATATTTTAGGAATGTCACATAACGCTGTCTTCCAAATTTACTCAGTTACTTATGCAGCACATTTCTTAGTATAAAGAGATTTTTTTCTCGTTGATACGGCATTATATGACGTTCATTGTGCTGTTGCATATTAATTTAACTGTATATTGTTTAGCGCTTCTTATAACTCAAATCGAAAGCATATCATTGGCTTTTTAATTTTTCGATGTTATTTCTTTTGTATAAGTTATAAATTGAAAAATGCTTAAAGCATCTTGATTATTAATATTGTTACGTTTTGTAAAACTGAAACATATTTTAGGAATGTTGTATAACGCTGTCTTCCAAATTTACTCAGTTGCTTATGCAGCACATTTCTTAATATAAAGAGATGCTTTTTTCTCGTTTGTTCGGCGTTATATGGGGTTCACTATGTTGTTGAAAACATTGACTTTTTAATTATATTTCTTTTATATACGTTAGAAATTGAAAAATGCTACAAGCATCTTGTTTATTAATATTGTTACGTTTTATAAAACTGAAACAAATTTTAGGAATGTCATATAACACTGTCTTCGAAATTTACCCAGTTGCTTATGCAGAACATTTCTTAATATAAAGAGATTTCTTTCCTCGTTGATACGGCGTTATAGGACGTTCATGCTGCTGTTGTATAGCAATTTTCACTGTATATAACTCAAATCCTAAGTATATCATTGAATTTTTAATTTTTTAATGATATTTCTTTTGTATAAGTTAGAAATTGAAAAATGCTAAAAGCATCTTGATTAATAATATTGTTACGTTTTGTAAAACTGAAAAATATTTTAGGAATGTCATATAACGCTGCCTTCCAAATTTTCTCAGTTGCTTATGCAGCACATTTCTTAATATAAAGAGATATTTTTTTTCTCCTTTATGCGACGTTATATAAGTTAGAAATTGAAAAATGCTAAAAGCATCTTATTATCAATATTGTTACGTTTTGTAAAACTGAAACATATTTTATGAATGTTGTATAACGTTGTCTTCCAAATTTACTCAGTTGCTTATGCAGCACATTTCTTAATATAAAGAGATTTTTTTTCTCGTTGATACGGCGTTATATGACGTTCATTGTACTGTTGCATATTAATGTTCAGTATATACTGTATACTGAATAATCGTAGAGTTGAAATGCAATAACATTGATTTTTATATTATTTAATCATATTTCTTTTGTATAAGTTAAAAATTGAAATATACTTAAAGCATCTTGATTATTAATATTGCTACGTTTTGTAAAACTGAAACTTATTTTAGGAATGTCATATAACACTGTCTTCCAAATTTACACAGTTGCTTATGCAGCACATTTCTTAATATAAAGAGATATTTTTTTCTGGTTTATACGGCGTTATATGACGTTCACTATGTTGTTGAAAACATTGACTTTTTAATTATGTTTCTTTTACATAAGTTAGAAATTGAAAAATGCTACAAACATCTTGTTTATTAATATTGTTACAGTGATGGACATAATTATAAGACACCTATCTAATTTGACAAATAGTGAAAGAAGAGATTCAGAACTAAAAAATGTTTTATCCAAATACGTCAAAAACATAAATTTTATTGTTATCATATATAATTATTTTATTATAATGATATTGTCATACAATTCAATGAAAAAACGTAAAACATAATGGACAAAATTATAAGACACCAACAGTTTTTTCCAAATACAGTGGTCAACATAATTAGCAGACACTAATGGTCTAAAAGAAAATCCTCTAACATGATTATTCAATATTAGGAGGAGCCGCCATTGTTTTTTATAACATGGAAGATGCGACTCGGCATCGAATCTATCAATTCTAACAAAATGTCGTAAGACAGTTCTTCCGAAGCACATTTTATAGCATTCTTTAGGTCTTCGACACATATAAACTGCCTCCCATTTCGATAAACAGCACGAACTAAGATCCCCCACAAGTTTTCGATGGGATTTAAGTCTGGGGAGCGAGAAGGCCACGGGAGAACATTGATACTTTGCTCTGAAAGCCACTTTTTTGTTTCGTGTGATGTATGAATCGGCGCGTTATCGTGCTGGAAAATGTAGTTTTCGCCCCAAAGAAGTTCACCGTATATGGCTAGTTGATCTTTAAGAAGATTCTTATACTTTTCGGAATTCATTCTTGAATGCACAAAAACAATATCCTTTTTCCCTTGAGCCGAAAAACCAGCCCAAACTATTACTGAGCTTCCACCAATTTGGCGGCTCATTAGTACATGAGGAGACTTCTGTAAATCATGCCAATGGTATTGAAACTCGTCAGGATTATCCAGGTTACTCTTTTTTCCATCGGAAAATAACACAGAGTACCATTTGGAGGTCCAGGCCATAGTTTGTTTAGCGAAGTTTACACGCTCCATTTTGTGCCGGATTAGAAGCGGTGGTTTTCTCTTCAATTTTTTATATTTCACGTAGGAAGGATTGTGCAACACCCTGCGAATGGTCCTCCTTCAACAATTCAGTTTCAAAGCATTTTTAATGTCTGTAGTGGTCATCTTATTCTGTGTAGCGAGCGAAAGCACATGGTGTCTGTCTCTCGAGGACAAGCAAGAAGTACGTCCAGATCTTTTGATCACCGATCCATTAATTCCTCTTTTCAAAACATTTCTAATTGCACATCTAGAGCGTTTAATAACTTTTGAAATATTATTAATTAAAGCACCAGTTCCTTTTAATCTCCAAATTTCGCGAATTTCACTTTCTGTACCTCGTGGCATGTTTGTAAATGCGTGAAGTCGGTTATCGTCTGCTTTAGTTCTGCTGACGTCACAAGAGCGTGCAGAAAATTTGCATATTGCACATTATTTACGAAAAAAAGCAGGTTTTTTAATTAAAATGTTAGGGTGTCTTATAATTTTGTCCATGGTATTTTTAATTTTCTTTATTAAACTCTATAAAAATATCATTTCTGTAAAACAATTACATGTGATAACAGAATAAGTTTATGTTTTTGACGTATTTGATGAAACATTTTTAAGCTCTGAATCTTTCCTTTCACTATTTGTCAAATTGTGATTAACGCTCTATCGTCGCCATGCTCATTTAACTTTAGATTGAAGCTGAAACTTACTTAATTACTTAATAAAGTTATGAGCACGAGACTTGAATCTTGCTTATTTAACTTTACTGGAATAGATAATGAAATAACAACAAAGTCAGATTTATAAAATAAATGAGCTTTTATTTTGAGCTTAAATAAAAAGGTGGGCGTTGGACTATAATTATATTTAATAACTTATAACTAAGATGGCAGCCTTCTTAAATACTTTAACTTTACATAATTAAACACCAATAATTACAACTACTTCATTTAAATTCATTAACCCTCACTGCTTAGCGATCTTTCGTATGTGGGAGGATTCCCTGACACCACGATACTACTCGACTTACTATCTTCAACTATATCTGCTAACAACTAACTCCTCCAACCCCCTACTACTTCTAATTCACCGTCTACCTCTCAACTAACTTACTCTCTTTCTCTCCTTCCAGCTAACTCCAAAAGCAACCTTCCTTCTCCTATTATACAATTCAGTTTCCGAAAATATTAGCATAATGTCAATTACAATTTTAGTTTAGAATGAGAACTAACCCTATTACTCAACTGAATCCTAAATTCTTCACATTCATGTTTTACTCGTAAAGTGCGAATTTTAATTGTAGCTAACTTTGCTATACCTCACAAAATTAGATAGGTGTCTTATAATTATGTCCACCACTGTAAGTTTTGTAAAACTGAAACAAATTTTAGGAATGTCATATAACAATGTCTTCAAAATTTACTCAGTTGCTTATACAGAACATTTCTTAATATAAAGAGATTTTTTTGTCGTTTATACAGCGTTATAGGACGTTCATGCTGCTGTTGCATATTAATTTTCACTGTATATAACTTAAATACAAAATATATCATTGGCTTTTTAATTATTTAATCATATTTCTTTCGTATAAGTTAGAAATTGAAAAGTACTTAAAGTATCTTGATTATTAATATTGTTACTTTTGTAAAATGAAACATTTTAGGAATGTCATATAACGCTGTCTTACAAATTTGATCAGTTGCTTATGCAGTACATTTCTTAATAAGAAGAGATTTTTTTCTCGTTGATACGGCGTTATATGACGTTCATTGTGCTGTTGCATATTAATTTTCACTGTGTATTGTTTAGAGCTTCTTATAACTCAAATCCAAAGTATGTCATTGGTTTTTTAATTTTTTAATTATATTTCTTTTGTTTTAGTTAGAAATTAAAAAATGCTAAAAGCATCTTGATTATTAATATTGTTACGTTTTGTAAAACTGAAATATATTTTAGTAATGTCATATAACACTCTCTTCCAAATTTACTCAGTTGCTTATGCAGCACAATATAAGGAGATATTTTTTTCTCGTTTATACGGCGTTATATCACATTCATTATGCTGCTGAAAACATTGGCTTTTTAATTGTAATTCTTTTATATGTTAGAAATTGAAAAATGCTAAAAACGTCTTATTATTAATATTGTTACGTTTTTGAAAACTGAAACATATTTTAGGAATGTTATATAACGCTGTCTTCCAAATTTACTCAGTTGCTTACGCAGCACATTCCTTAATATAAGAAGATTTTTTTTCTCGTTTATACGGCGTTATATGACGTTCATTGTCCTGTTGCATATGAATTTTCACTATATATTGTATAGCTCTTCTTATAGCTCAAATCCAAAATATATCATTGGTTTTTTAATTATTTAATTATATTTCTTTTGTATAGGTCAGATATTGAAGAACACTTAAAGCATCTTGCTTATTAATATTGCATTAATAGTGCTGCTGCATATTAATTTTCAGTATATATTGTATAGTGCTTCTTATCCAAAATATAACATTGATTTTTTAATAATAATTCTTTTGTATGAGTTAGAAATTGAAAAATGCTCAAAGCATCTTGATCATTACTAGTGATACATTTTATGAAACGGAAACATAGTTTAGGAAATTTGTATAACACTTTTTTTCATATTTACTTAGTTTCTTATAGAGATGTCCTATAACGCTGTTTTCGATTTTTATTTTATTTATTTATTTATTTATTTAGCGCTTGAAGAGGACATGTATTAATAATACAGAGATTTTCCTTTTTATACATCATTATATGACGTTCATTGTATTGCTATATATTACTTTTGAGTATTATATAGTAATTCTTATAACGGAAATTTCAATAACATTGAATGTATTTTTTTCGTGCGAGTTAAAAATTTAAAATTCTCAAAGCAACTTAATTCTTAGGTCTTTCCCTAAAGTGATTGGTCTGAGCTATTTTTCTGAAAACAGAAATTTACAAATAATTTTTGACATCTGAAGAAAATTGTTTGTTACGTTTAATTAGTTAATGTTACGAATTCGAATAACAGAAACCAAAAAAATATAAGTAAAATATTATTATTAAGAAATATCGTATATTCTTTTTTATATTTTTAGCTCAGCTAAAAATATACAGCTAAAATATAGAGCTTTTAACAGCTAAATTATCTTGAACATTATTCATTTCTTTCTTGAACATTATTTTTTAAACATAATAAATTATTGGCTAACTTCTAGAACCGAATATGATGAACCCGACAATTCTTGTGTCCATACTGTGCATTCGTTACAAAGACAGTTCATGATCAGGCCTGTGAAAATTTGTTTGGTCGGATGTCTATGCTAATTCGCTTTTGGGTCGAAAATCTGTCTATTAACCCGTTATCGTCCAGTGTCCTTATTTAAGAAAAGCTAATAAAATGGCACATATATTTTTTGTGGTGTCTTGGGATGGTTTCTGCTTTCTAGTGACACTTTATAGTGTCACTCTGAATGATCCCTGAAAGTTTTATGTACCTACTATTAATTATTATTTCATAATTTGGATAGTCATTTTATGATTTTTCATTCGTTGCACCTATCTTTGCTTTTTGCGCTGGTATACTAACTTAAATCAAGTTGAATTAGAGGTCCGCACGGGGCGGAATTTCGAGGCCCGGGCCCGGCCCGGTCCGTTTTAAAGTCGAAAAATGCAGTCCGGGCCCGGCTCGGCCCGTTTATTTTTTAACGGTGTATGTCCCGGCCCGGACTAAAAACGATAAAATCAGGCCCGGCCCGACCAATTCAAAAATATGTAAAATAACAAATAATAATAATAATAATAATGCCTATGAAAAAGATTTTTAGTATGTGTTTTGCAGAGGTTTTATACAACCAAACAATAGTACGTTCTTTAACAAAACTGCTGAAATTTTTCAAGACAATTATATATAAACAGAAATTCATTATTATAGACAAGGCACAAAGACAAACAGAAAGTCAAATCGGAAATATTAGCATTCATCAAACAATATAGTAAGGTTTTTAAATGATTAATACTACTAAAAATGCACTTTCAACCATTTCCTCTTATATACCGTAATGTATCCGAATCTTTCATGTGCTCCGGTAAACAAAACTTTAATGTTAATCTAACCATATTCAATAAAAAAAGTTGCTTTTGGCTATGATAAAAATGATGCTACTTTCGACCACTGGAGAAAAGGAAAAGGAGCCTTAGAGAAAAATTTACAGCGGAAAGATTTTTATAGCCTTTATACCACCTAAACTCAATAGATCATAAGAAACAAAGCCTTATACACAGTAACGTATCTAATTTATTTTGTTATGTACATGTACGCAAACTGGTAGTGACATGCACACTATTTTGAATAGGAAACCATCTAATATTACTTTAAATAAAATATATTAATTTCGAGGCATGCTAAAAATATTTGCGAATAATCAGATTTCGGACAGACAGACTGATA
Source organism: Salticus scenicus (assembly GCA_963930645.1). NCBI lineage: Eukaryota > Metazoa > Arthropoda > Arachnida > Araneae > Salticidae > Salticus > Salticus scenicus. The sequence goes on along the minus strand of OZ005652.1, from coordinate 360,483,323 downwards.
GACAATTAAATTGAAGTTACAGACACTTTTTTTTTAACAAAATAGAACTTTATGTGACATACCAGCCTGTAAAATTACGTAAAATAAATGACTGAAGACTTATTTTATCATTTTCCTTTTTCGTTGATTAACGAGGAAACAAGAAAAAGATTCGGGCCGACACGGCCCGGAGAAAATTTCATTCAGGCCCGGCCCAAGCCTGAAAATTTTTTTTTAAGCCCGAGCCCGGCCCGTGCAGACCTCTAAGTTGAATAATATAATATATATTATAATATTTTACTTTCGAGATTTTTGTCAACATATAATAAGAAATTAATCTGTTATCTCAAGGTTTTTCTACCTCGAAGTTTTCTCGCTAGAACAGTAAACGACAATAAATGAAGATAGGCTTTAAATTTAAAGCTATCAGAAGGATTGTTTAAGTTATTATATTTTACTTTCAGTTGTCTATATTAATTTAGAAGTGAAATAATCTGCTAATAATATTTTGCAAAATTAATTCGGGCGTTAACGGGTTAATGTCAATCCTTATGATTCATTTTTAATGAAATTTTGCCAAACTGATTTGAGTGAAACTATAAATATGAGATAACTGTCCATGACAATACAATACGGAAATATTTTCAAAGTTACAACCTCATAGAAACATATTCAAGGACTGAAATCTTTCTGCGTTTTCATATGTTCTTATTACTATTTAATCTACTAATTTGAAAATTTTAGTGCATTTCGACGTGTACTGTCCAATATAAAAAGTTTTTTTAACTTTTTATTTTTTTTTTTTTTTATCTTAGGGAATTATTGATGTTATACTTCGCTGGTGCGATGCTTTATTTTTCAAGAATTACAGTACAGAGGGAAAAAGAAAAAAAAAATCTTTTTTTTTTTACTCATATATAATGTTAAAGAAAGTGTTGTCTTTGAGTAAAATATTTGAAACTAGCAAACCCGTACGAAATTTTCGCACTTTATTTTTTTTCTTATTTACCTTTAAAATTTGAAACTTATAAATATTATACCAATTTCACCACCTAATTAAAATTTTAATTTACCAAAAGCCAAATTATTATTAGATCCAAATAAATATTGTGCAATAGTGAAACCAGAATTATGCAAAGAAAAATTTAAAAATAAAATTTTTGGTTGACGACTCAGTTTTCATACTTCCGCAGGCAGTACGGTTTTAGTAAAGGACCCCCATGACGCCTTTTAAATTTTAATCGCCAATAATCCAATGACATTTTATTTATTTTGGCATAATTTTTTGTAAAAAAAAAATCTTTTTTTGATTATACTTTTTATGATTGCGTTTTTTAGTCAATTTATGATAATAATCCATATTCTGTTTATATCTTTAAAATAGTGCTAGGTTTAAAATGACGCTTGCAAAGATTTTGAAGAAATAACTTTTAAAAATACATTTCCCATAATTTAATGTCATTACACAAACGTTGTCATGTTTTCTTATTAAATCATTGAGCTGAGTCCACGTGCTTAAATACTGTTCATTTTAAAATATTATTTTTTATTGTCGCGTATTTTATTAATTTCACCACTATCGTATCGTTTCGACAGAAATTAGTCGAAATAGGTCCACGTTAGAGAAATATTATATAGTTTGAGTTTTGCGATGTTTACACGTCTTGAGGTCGCCAGAATCCAGAAAACAATTTTTTAGTGATTGGCCTGTGTGTCTGTTATCAACATATCAGTTTGGACTGCCTGCATAAGAACATATATTTGCAGGCAATCTAAACCTGGTGTACTAAATCTGCTCTGCATTATATAGGGATTCCACTTGAAACTTTTTATCAAAATTGGCAAATTGTAGTTGATAAATCTTTTTTATCACATCATATATATGACATCCAAGAAAAATCAAATACGTTACATTTATAGCTGAAATTTGCTGTAGTTAAAATATAACACTTTTTAAACTGCAATAAACAATATGAAATGATCAAATATTTCTTTTCTAAAAGCATGATCCTATTGGGATATGATACAAAAACTATTCATCTTCAGTTTATGCACCATTATAAGAGAAAAATAAAAATTACCGTACAAAAATTTCAGATGTATTATTCCTAAACTTGGAAAAAGCACGAAGTGCAATATAAGTTGTATTTTTCATTTTGCATATCGTGCTAAATTTTAATTCACTATTTTGTGTGTATAAAATTTTTTTAGAAACTTTACAAGACTACTCAAAATTAAGTGAATGCCTTATTCTCTACTGACTGTATGATGCAAGTGCTAATAGTTTTCATCAAGATCAGGCAAGTAACCAAGGAATGATAATTACATTCTCATTCCCTTATGGCAGTCAAATTATTAAAATGAAATTCAATTTTTAACGTATATATATATATATATATATATACACACACTACTGGCCATTAAAATTGCTACACCAAGAAGGAATAATAATAAAGGAATGAAATTTGTTGGACACATACATTATAGTAGAAAGAACAATTGATTAAAATTTCAGGAAATTTCGAGTTATATGTACTGAGAAAACAGTACATAAAGCAGCGACCTCCGTGAACAATAATAGCACTTATTTGCCTAGGCATTGTATCGAACAGCGATTGGATAACATTATTATACTGTCCATCATTCCCATTGATGATGTGGGTTCCCATTGGATACACGTCTCGATTACTTCTTGTTCGTATTCCTAGCACTCTGAACAGCGGCCATTAAATTTCTGATGGTAGACATGAGGTGCCGGGTTGGATCCCAGGTCGTGCTCGTCGGCTTAGCCGTTTGAAGTTTTCCGTGGTCAACTGGTTTAAAACTGTTCAGATTAAATTAAACTGGGTTAAAATGGAATAAACCGGTTTAACCTGTTTAGGTTACACTGAAGAAGTTTAAATCCGTTTAGGTTAGATTGAACTGGTTTGAAACTGTTCAGGTTAAATTAAACTGGTTTAAAATGGATTAAACCGGTTTAAACAGCTTTAGGTTAGATTAGTTTTTAAACTGGCTATACTGGATTAGGTAAAACTGGTTTAAGGCGGTTCAGGCTAGATTAAATTTGTTTAAAGTGGTTGAAACCGATTAAATTAGATTGAACCGGTTTAGTTTAGATTGGTTTAAAACACTTCAGGTTAAATTAAACTGGTTTAAATTGGGTTAAACCTATTTAAACTAGTTTAGGTTACGTTGAAATGTTTAAACTGATTAAACGAGAGCAGGTAAAACAGGTTTAAGCTAATTTAGGTTAAATTAAACTGGTGTAAAGCAATTTAAATCGGTTTAGCTTAGATTGAACTGGGTTATATCTGTTTAGGTTTAATTAAACTGGTTTAAGACGGTTCAGGTTTAATTAAACTGGTTTAATACGGTTCATGTTAAATGAAACTGGTGTAAAGCAGTTTAAATCGGTTTAGCTTAGATTGAATGGGTTTAAAATTGTTCAGGTTAACTTAAACTGGTTTAAACAGCTTTAGGTTAGGTTAAAATATTTAAACTGGTTAACAGGAGTAGGTAAAACTGGTTTAAGCCGGATCGGGTTAAATTAAACTGGTTTAAAGGAGTTTAAATCGGTTTAGCTTAGATTGAACTGGTTTAGATCTGTTCAGGTTTAATTAAACTGGTTTAAGACGGTTCAGGTTTAATTAAACTGGTTTAATACGGTTCAGGTTAAATTAAACTTGTTTAAACAGCTTTAGGTTAGGTTAAAATTTTTAAACTGTTTAAACAGGATTAGGTAAAACTGGTTTAAGCCGGATCGGGTTAAATTAAACTGGTTTAAATCAGTTGAAATCGGTTTAGCTTAGATTGAATGGGTTTAAAATTGTTCAGAATAACTTAAACTGGTTTAAACAGATTTAGGTTAGGTTAAAATTTTTAAACTGGTTAAACAGGATTAGGTAAAACTGGTTTAAGCCGGATCGGGTTAAATTAAACTGGTTTAAATCAGTTGAAATCGGTTTAGCTTAGATTGAATGGGTTTAAAATTGTTCAGAATAACTTAAACTGGTTTAAACAGATTTAGGTTAGGTTAAAATTTTTAAACTGGTTAAAGAGGAGTAGGTAAAACTGGTTTAAGCCGGATCGGGTTAAATTAAACTGGTTTAAAGCAGTTTAAATCGGTTTAGCTTAGATTGAACTGGTTTAGATCTGTTCACGTTTAATTAAACTGGTTTAAGACGGTTCAGGTTTAATTAAACTGGTTTAAGACGGTTCAGGTTAAATTAAACTGGTTTAAACAGCTTTAGAATAGGTTAAAATTTTTAAACTGTTTAAACAGGATTAGGTAAAACTGGTTTAAGCCGGATCGGGTTAAATTAAACTGGTTTAAAGCAGTTGAAATCGGTTTAGCCTAGATTGAATTGGATTAGCTTAGATTGAATGGGTTTAAAACTGTTCAGAATAACTTAAACTGGTTTAAACAGCTTTAGGTTTGGTTAAAATTTTTAAACTGGTTAAACAGGAGTAGGTAAAACTGGTTTAAGCCGGATCGGGTTAAATTAAACTGGTTTAAAGCAGTTTAAATCAGTTTAGCTTAGATTGAACTGGTTTAGATCTGTTCACGTTTAATTAAACTGGTTTAAGACGGTTCAGGTTTAATTAAACTGGTTTAAGACGGTTCAGGTTAAATTAAATTGATTTAAACAGATTTAGGTTAGCTTAAAATTTTTAAACTGGTTAAACAGGATTAGGTAAAACTGGTTTAAGCCGGATCGGGTTAAATTAAACTGGTTTAAAGCAGTTTAAATCGGTTTAGCTTAGATTGAACTTGTTTAGATCTGTTCAGGTTTAATTAAACTGGTTTAACACGGTTCAGGTTAAATTAAACTGGTTTAAACAGCTTTAGGTTAGGTTAAAATTTTTAAACTGGTTAAACAGGATTAGGTAAAACTGGTTTAAGCCGGATCGGGTAAATTAAACTGGTTTAAAGCAGTTGAAATCGGTTTAGCTTAGATTGAATGGGTTTAAAATTGTTCAGGTTAACTTAAACTGGTTTAAACAGCTTTAGGTTAGGTTAAAATTTTTAAACTGGTTAACAGGAGTAGGTAAAACTGGTTTAAGCCGAATCGGGTTAAATTAAACTGTTTTAAAGCAGTTGAAATCGGTTTAGCCTAGATTGAACTGGATTAGCTTAGATTGAATGAGTTTAAAACTGTTCAGAATAACTTAAACTGGTTTAAACAGATTTAGGTTAGGTTAAAATTTTTAAACTGGTTAAACAGGAGTAGGTAAAACCGGTTTAAGCCGGATCGGGTTAAATTAAACTGGTTTAAAGCAGTTTAAATCGGTTTAGCTTAGATTGAACTGGTTTAGATCTGTTCACGTTTAATTAAACTGGTTTAAGACGGTTCAGGTTTAATTAAACTGGTTTAAGACGGTTCAGGTTAAATTAAACTGGTTTAAACAGCTTTAGAATAGGTTAAAATTTTTAAACTGTTTAAACAGGATTAGGTAAAACTGGTTTAAGCCGGATCGGGTTAAATTAAACTGGTTTAAAGCAGTTGAAATCGGTTTAGCCTAGATTGAATTGGATTAGCTTAGATTGAATGGGTTTAAAACTGTTCAGAATAACTTAAGCTGGTTTAAACAGATTTAGGTTAGGTTAAAATTTTTAAACTGGTTAAAGAGGAGTAGGTAAAACTGGTTTAAGCCGGATCGGGTTAAATTAAACTGGTTTAAAGCAGTTTAAATCGGTTTAGCTTAGATTGAACTGGTGTAGATCTGTTCACGTTTAATTAAACTGGTTTAAGACGGTTCAGGTTAAATTAAACTGGTTTAAACAGCTTTAGAATAGGTTAAAATTTTTAAACTGTTTAAACAGGATTAGGTTAAACTGGTTTAAGCCGGATCGGGTTAAATTAAACTGGTTTAAAGCAGTTGAAATCGGTTTAGCCTAGATTGAATTGGATTAGCTTAGATCTAATGGGTTTAAAACTGTTCAGAATAACTTAAGCTGGTTTAAACAGATTTAGGTTAGGTTAAAATTTTTAAACTGGTTAAAGAGGAGTAGGTAAAACTGGTTTAAGCCGGATCGGGTTAAATTAAACTGGTTTAAAGCAGTTTAAATCGGTTTAGCTTAGATTGAACTGGTGTAGATCTGTTCACGTTTAATTAAACTGGTTTAAGACGGTTCAGGTTAAATTAAACTGGTTTAAACAGCTTTAGAATAGGTTAAAATTTTTAAACTGTTTAAACAGGATTAGGTAAAACTGGTTTAAGCCGGATCGGGTTAAATTAAACTGGTTTAAAGCAGTTGAAATCGGTTTAGCCTAGATTGAATTGGATTAGCTTAGATCTAATGGGTTTAAAACTGTTCAGAATAACTTAAACTGGTTTAAACAGCTTTAGGTTTGGTTAAAATTTTTAAACTGGTTAAACAGGATTAGGTAAAACTGGTTTAAGCCGGATCGGGTAAATTAAACTGGTTTAAAGCAGTTGAAATCGGTTTAGCTTAGATTGAATGGGTTTAAAATTGTTCAGGTTAACTTAAACTGGTTTAAACAGCTTTAGGTTAGGTTAAAATTTTTAAACTGGTTAACAGGAGTAGGTAAAACTGGTTTAAGCCGAATCGGGTTAAATTAAACTGTTTTAAAGCAGTTGAAATCGGTTTAGCCTAGATTGAACTGGATTAGCTTAGATTGAATGAGTTTAAAACTGTTCAGAATAACTTAAACTGGTTTAAACAGATTTAGGTTAGGTTAAAATTTTTAAACTGGTTAAAGAGGAGTAGGTAAAACTGGTTTAAGCCGGATCGGGTTAAATTAAACTGGTTTAAAGCAGTTTAAATCGATTTAGCTTAGATTGAACTGGTTTAGATCTGTTCACGTTTAATTAAACTGGTTTAAGACGGTTCAGGTTTAATTAAACTGGTTTAAGACGGTTCAGGTTAAATTAAACTGGTTTAAACAGCTTTAGAATAGGTTAAAATTTTTAAACTGTTTAAACAGGATTAGGTAAAACTGGTTTAAGCCGGATCGGGTTAAATTAAACTGGTTTAAAGCAGTTGAAATCGGTTTAGCTTAGATTGAATGGGTTTATAATTGTTCAGGTTAACTTAAACTGGTTTAAACAGATTTAGGTTAGGTTAAAATTTTTAAACTGGTTAAACAGGATTACGTAAAACTGGTTTAGGCCGAAACGGGTTAAATTAAACTGGTTTAAAGCAGTTTAAATCGGTTTAGCTTAGATTGAACTGGATTAGCTTAGATTGAATGGGTTTAAAACTGTTCAGGTTAACTTAAACTGGTTTAAGACGGTTCAGGTTTAATTAAACTGATTTAAGACGGTTCAGGTTAAATTAAACTGGTTTAAACAGCTTTAGGTTAGGTTAAAATTTTTAAACTGGCTAAACAGGATTAGGTAAAACTGGTTTAAGCCGGATCGGGTTAAATTGAACTGGTTTAAAGTAGTTTAAATCGGATTAGCTTAGATTGAACTGGTTCAGATCTGTTCAGGTTTAATTAAACTGATTTAAGACGGTTCAGGTTTAATTAAACTGGTTTAAGACGGTTCAGGTTAAATTAAATTGATTTAAACAGATTTAGGTTAGCTTAAAATTTTTAAACTGGTTAAACAGGATTAGGTAAAACTGGTTTAAGCCGGATCGGGTTAAATTAAACTGGTTTAAAGCAGTTGAAATCGGTTTAGCCTAGGTTGAATTGGATTAGCTTAGATTGAATGGGTTTAAAACTGTTCAGAATAACTTAAACTGGTTTAAACAGCTTTAGGTTTGGTTAAAATTTTTAAACTGGTTAAACAGGATTAGGTAAAACTGGTTTAAGCCGGATCGGGTAAATTAAACTGGTTTAAAGCAGTTGAAATCGGTTTAGCTTAGATTGAACTGGATTAGCATAGATTGAATGGGTTTAAAACTGTTCAGGTTAACTTAAACTGGTTTAAACAGCTTTAGGTTTGGTTAAAATTTTTAAACTGGTTAAACAGGATTAGGTAAAACTGGTTTAAGCCGGATCGGGTTAAATTAAACTGGTTTAAAGCAGTTGAAATCGGTTTAGCTTAGATTGAATGGGTTTAAAATTGTTCAGGTTAACTTAAACTGGTTTAAACAGGATTACGTAAAACTGGTTTAGGCCGGAACGGGTTAAATTAAACTGGTTTAAAGCAGTTTAAATCGGTTTAGCTTAGATTGAACTGGATTAGCTTAGATTGAATGGGTTTAAAACTGTTCATGTTAACTTAAACTGGTTTAAGACGGTTCAGGTTTAATTAAACTGATTTAAGACGGTTCAGGTTAAATTAAACTGGTTTAAACAGCATTAGGTTAGGTTAAAATTTTTAAACTGGTTAAACAGGATTAGGTAAAACTGGTTTAAGCCGGATCGGGATAAATTGAACTGGTTTAAAGTAGTTTAAATCGGATTAGCTTAGATTGAACTGGTTCAGATCTGTTCAGGTTTAATTAAACTGATTTAAGACGGTTCAGGTTTAATTAAACTGGTTTAAGACGGTTCAGGTTAAATTAAATTGATTTAAACAGATTTAGGTTAGCTTAAAATTTTTAAACTGGTTAAACAGGATTAGGTAAAACTGGTTTAAGCCGGATCGGGTTAAATTAATCTGGTTTAAAGCAGTTTAAATCGGTTTAGCTTAGATTGAACTTGTTTAGATCTGTTCAGGTTTAATTAAACTGGTTTAACACGGTTCAGGTTAAATTAAACTGGTTTAAACAGCTTTAGGTTAGGTTAAAATTTTTAAACTGGTTAAACAGGATTAGGTAAAACTGGTTTAACCCGGATCGGGTTAAATTAAACTGGTTTAAAGTAGTTTAAATCGGTTTAGCTTAGATTGAACTGGTTTAGATCTGTTCACGTTTAATTAAACTGGTTTAAGACGGTTCAGGTTTAATTAAACTGGTTTAAGACGGTTCAGGTTAAATTAAACTGGTTTAAACAGCTTTAGAATAGGTTAAAATTTTTAAACTGTTTAAACAGGATTAGGTAAAACTGGTTTAAGCCGGATCGGGTTAAATTAAACTGGTTTAAAGCAGTTGAAATCGGTTTAGCCTAGATTGAATTGGATTAGCTTTGATTGAATGGGTTTAAAACTGTTCAGAATAACTTAAACTGGTTTAAACAGCTTTAGGTTTGGTTAAAATTTTTAAACTGGTTAAACAGGATTAGGTAAAACTGGTTTAAGCCGGATCGGGTAAATTAAACTGGTTTAAAGCAGTTGAAATCGGTTTAGCTTAGATTGAATGGGTTTAAAATTGTTCAGGTTAACTTAAACTGGTTTAAACAGCTTTAGGTTAGGTTAAAATTTTTAAACTGGTTAACAGGAGTAGGTAAAACTGGTTTAAGCCGAATCGGGTTAAATTAAACTGTTTTAAAGCAGTTGAAATCGGTTTAGCCTAGATTGAACTGGATCAGCATAGATTGAATGAGTTTAAAACTGTTCAGAATAACTTAAACTGGTTTAAACAGATTTAGGTTAGGTTAAAATTTTTAAACTGGTTAAAGAGGAGTAGGTAAAACTGGTTTAAGCCGGATCGGGTTAAATTAAACTGGTTTAAAGCAGTTTAAGTCGGTTTAGCTTAGATTGAACTGGTTTAGATCTGTTCACGTTTAATTAAACTGGTTTAAGACGGTTCAGGTTTAATTAAACTGGTTTAAGACGGTTCAGGTTAAATTAAACTGGTTTAAACAGCTTTAGAATAGGTTAAAATTTTTAAACTGTTTAAACAGGATTAGGTAAAACAGGTTTAAGCCGGATCGGGTTAAATTAAACTGGTTTAAAGCAGTTGAAATCGGTTTAGCCTAGATTGAATTGGATTAGCTTAGATTGAATGGGTTTAAAACTGTTGAGAATAACTTAAACTGGTTTAAACAGATTTAGGTTAGGTTAAAATTTTTAAACTGGTTAAAGAGGAGTAGGTAAAACTTGTTTAAGCCGGATCGGGTTAAATTAAACTGGTTTAAAGCAGTTTAAATCGGTTTAGCTTAGATTGAACTGGTTTAGATCTGTTCACGTTTAATTAAACTGGTTTAAGACGGTTCAGGTTTAATTAAACTGGTTTAAGACGGTTCAGGTTAAATTAAACTGATTTAAACAGCTTTAGAGTAGGTTAAAATTTTTAAACTGTTTAAACAGGATTAGGTAAAACTGGTTTAAGCCGGATCGGGTTAAATTAAACTGGTTTAAAGCAGTTCAAATCGGTTTAGCTTAGATTGAATGGGTTTAAAATTGTTCAGGTTAACTTAAACTGGTTTAAACAGATTTAGGTTAGGTTAAAATTTTTAAACTGGTTAAACAGGATTACGTAAAACTGGTTTAGGCCGGAACGGGTTAAATTAAACTGGTTTAAAGCAGTTTAAATCGGTTTAGCTTAGATTGAACTGGATTAGCTTAGATTGAATGGGTTTAAAACTGTTTAGAATAACTTAAACTGGTTTAAACAGCTTTAGGTTTGGTTAAAATTTTTAAACTGGTTAAACAGGATTAGGTAAAACTGGTTTAAGCCGGATCGGGTAAATTAAACTGGTTTAAAGCAGTTGAAATCGGTTTAGCTTAGATTGAACTGGATTAGCATAGATTGAATGGGTTTAAAACTGTTCAGGTTAATTTAAACTGGTTTAAACAGCTTTAGGTTTGGTTAAAATTTTTAAACTGGTTAAACAGGATTAGGTAAAACTGGTTTAAGCCGGATCGGGTTAAATTAAACAAGGTTTAAAGCAGTTGAAATCGGTTTAGCTTAGATTGAATGGGTTTAAAATTGTTCAGGTTAACTTAAACTGGTTTAAACAGGATTACGTAAAACTGGTTTAGGCCGGAACGGGTTAAATTAAACTGGTTTAAAGCAGTTTAAATCGGTTTAGCTTAGATTGAACTGGATTAGCTTAGATTGAATGGGTTTAAAACTGTTCAGGTTAACTTAAACTGGTTTAAGACGGTTCAGGTTTAATTAAACTGATTTAAGACGGTTCAGGTTAAATTAAACTGGTTTAAACAGCATTAGGTTAGGTTAAAATTTTTAAACTGGTTAAACAGGATTAGGTAAAACTGGTTTAAGCCGGATCGGGATAAATTGAACTGGTTTAAAGTAGTTTAAATCGGATTAGCTTAGATTGAACTGGTTCAGATCTGTTCAGGTTTAATTAAACTGATTTAAGACGGTTCAGGTTTAATTAAACTGGTTTAAGACGGTTCAGGTTAAATTAAATTGATTTAAACAGATTTAGGTTAGCTTAAAATTTTTAAACTGGTTAAACAGGATTAGGTAAAACTGGTTTAAGCCGGATCGGGTTAAATTAAACTGGTTTAAAGCAGTTTAAATCGGTTTAGCTTAGATTGAACTTGTTTAGATCTGTTCAGGTTTAATTAAACTGGTTTAACACGGTTCAGGTTAAATTAAACTGGTTTAAACAGCTTTAGGTTAGGTTAAAATTTTTAAACTGGTTAAACAGAATTAGGTAAAACTGGTTTAACCCGGATCGGGTTAAATTAAACTGGTTTAAAGTAGTTTAAATCGGTTTAGCTTAGATTGAACTGGTTTAGATCTGTTCACGTTTAATTAAACTGGTTTAAGACGGTTCAGGTTTAATTAAACTGGTTTAAGACGGTTCAGGTTAAATTAAACTGGTTTAAACAGCTTTAGAATAGGTTAAAATTTTTAAACTGTTTAAACAGGATTAGGTAAAACTGGTTTAAGCCGGATCGGGTTAAATTAAACTGGTTTAAAGCAGTTGAAATCGGTTTAGCCTAGATTGAATTGGATTAGCTTTGATTGAATGGGTTTAAAACTGTTCAGAATAACTTAAACTGGTTTAAACAGCTTTAGGTTTGGTTAAAATTTTTAAACTGGTTAAACAGGATTAGGTAAAACTGGTTTAAGCCGGATCGGGTAAATTAAACTGGTTTAAAGCAGTTGAAATCGGTTTAGCTTAGATTGAATGGGTTTAAAATTGTTCAGGTTAACTTAAACTGGTTTAAACAGCTTTAGGTTAGGTTAAAATTTTTAAACTGGTTAACAGGAGTAGGTAAAACTGGTTTAAGCCGAATCGGGTTAAATTAAACTGTTTTAAAGCAGTTGAAATCGGTTTAGCCTAGATTGAACTGGATCAGCTTAGATTGAATGAGTTTAAAACTGTTCAGAATAACTTAAACTGGTTTAAACAGATTTAGGTTAGGTTAAAATTTTTAAACTGGTTAAAGAGGAGTAGGTAAAACTGGTTTAAGCCGGATCGGGTTAAATTAAACTGGTTTAAAGCAGTTTAAATCGGTTTAGCTTAGATTGAACTGGTTTAGATCTGTTCACGTTTAATTAAACTGGTTTAAGACGGTTCAGGTTTAATTAAACTGGTTTAAGACGGTTCAGGTTAAATTAAACTGGTTTAAACAGCTTTAGAATAGGTTAAAATTTTTAAACTGTTTAAACAGGATTAGGTAAAACAGGTTTAAGCCGGATCGGGTTAAATTAAACTGGTTTAAAGCAGTTGAAATCGGTTTAGCCTAGATTGAATTGGATTAGCTTAGATTGAATGGGTTTAAAACTGTTCAGAATAACTTAAACTGGTTTAAACAGATTTAGGTTAGGTTAAAATTTTTAAACTGGTTAAAGAGGAGTAGGTAAAACTGGTTTAAGCCGGATCGGGTTAAATTAAACTGGTTTAAAGCAGTTTAAATCGGTTTAGCTTAGATTGAACTGGTTTAGATCTGTTCACGTTTAATTAAACTGGTTTAAGACGGTTCAGGTTTAATTAAACTGGTTTAAGACGGTTCAGGTTAAATTAAACTGGTTTAAACAGCTTTAGAATAGGTTAAAATTTTTAAACTGTTTAAACAGGATTAGGTAAAACTGGTTTAAGCCGGATCGGGTTAAATTAAACTGGTTTAAAGCAGTTGAAATCGGTTTAGCTTAGATTGAATGGGTTTAAAATTGTTCAGGTTAACTTAAACTGGTTTAAACAGATTTAGGTTAGGTTAAAATTTTTAAACTGGTTAAACAGGATTACGTAAAACTGGTTTAGGCCGGAACGGGTTAAATTAAACTGGTTTAAAGCAGTTTAAATCGGTTTAGCTTAGATTGAACTGGATTAGCTTAGATTGAATGGGTTTAAAACTGTTCAGGTTAACTTAAACTGGTTTAAGACGGTTCAGGTTTAATTAAACTGATTTAAGACGGTTCAGGTTAAATTAAACTGGTTTAAACAGCTTTAGGTTAGGTTAAAATTTTTAAACTGGTTAAACAGGATTAGGTAAAACTGGTTTAAGCCGGATCGGGTTAAATTGAACTGGTTTAAAGTAGTTTAAATCGGATTAGCTTAGATTGAACTGGTTCAGATCTGTTCAGGTTTAATTAAACTGATTTAAGACGGTTCAGGTTTAATTAAACTGGTTTAAGACGGTTCAGGTTAAATTAAATTGATTTAAACAGATTTAGGTTAGCTTAAAATTTTTAAACTGGTTAAACAGGATTAGGTAAAACTGGTTTAAGCCGGATCGGGTTAAATTAAACTGGTTTAAAGCAGTTTAAATCGGTTTAGCTTAGATTGAACTTGTTTAGATCTGTTCAGGTTTAATTAAACTGGTTTAACACGGTTCAGGTTAAATTAAACTGGTTTAAACAGCTTTAGGTTAGGTTAAAATTTTTAAACTGGTTAAACAGGATTAGGTAAAACTGGTTTAACCCGGATCGGGTTAAATTAAACTGGTTTAAAGTAGTTTAAATCGGTTTAGCTTAGATTGAACTGGTTTAGATCTGTTCACGTTTAATTAAACTGGTTTAAGACGGTTCAGGTTTAATTAAACTGGTTTAAGACCGATCAGGTTAAATTAAACTGGTTTAAACAGCTTTAGAATAGGTTAAAATTTTTAAACTGTTTAAACAGGATTAGGTAAAACTGGTTTAAGCCGGATCGGGTTAAATTAAACTGGTTTAAAGCAGTTGTAATCGGTTTAGCCTAGATTGAATTGGATTAGCTTAGATTGAATGGGTTTAAAACTGTTCAGAATAACTTAAACTGGTTTAAACAGCTTTAGGTTTGGTTAAAATTTTTAAACTGGTTAAACAGGATTAGGTAAAACTGGTTTAAGCCGGATCGGGTAAATTAAACTGGTTTAAAGCAGTTGAAATCGGTTTAGCTTAGATTGAATGGGTTTAAAATTGTTCAGGTTAACTTAAACTGGTATAAACAGCTTTAGGTTAGGTTAAAATTTTTAAACTGGTTAACAGGAGTAGGTAAAACTGGTTTAAGCCGAATCGGGTTAAATTAAACTGTTTTAAAGCAGTTGAAATCGGTTTAGCCTAGATTGAACTGGATTAGCTTAGATTGAATGAGTTTAAAACTGTTCAGAATAACTTAAACTGGTTTAAACAGATTTAGGTTAGGTTAAAATTTTTAAACTGGTTAAAGAGGAGTAGGTAAAACTGGTTTAAGCCGGATCGGGTTAAATTAAACTGGTTTAAAGCAGTTTAAATCGGTTTAGCTTAGATTGAACTGGTTTAGATCTGTTCACGTTTAATTAAACTGGTTTAAGACGGTTCAGGTTTAATTAAACTGGTTTAAGACGGTTCAGGTTAAATTAAACTGGTTTAAACAGCTTTAGAATAGGTTAAAATTTTTAAACTGTTTAAACAGGATTAGGTAAAACTGGTTTAAGCCGGATCGGGTTAAATTAAACTGGTTTAAAGCAGTTGAAATCGGTTTAGCTTAGATTGAATGGGTTTAAAATTGTTCAGGTTAACTTAAACTGGTTTAAACAGATTTAGGTTAGGTTAAAATTTTTAAACTGGTTAAACAGGATTACGTAAAACTGGTTTAGGCCGGAACGGGTTAAATTAAACTGGTTTAAAGCAGTTTAAATCGGTTTAGCTTAGATTGAACTGGATTAGCTTAGATTGAATGGGTTTAAAACTGTTCAGGTTAACTTAAACTGGTTTAAGACGGTTCAGGTTTAATTAAACTGATTTAAGACGGTTCAGGTTAAATTAAACTGGTTTAAACAGCTTTAGGTTAGGTTAAAATTTTTAAACTGGTTAAACAGGATTAGGTAAAACTGGTTTAAGCCGGATCGGGTTAAATTAAACTGGTTTAAAGCAGTTTAAATCGGTTTAGCTTAGATTGAACTTGTTTAGATCTGTTCACGTTTAATTAAACTGGTTTAAGACGGTTCAGGTTTAATTAAACTGGTTTAAGACGGTTCAGGTTAAATTAAACTGGTTTAAACAGCTTTAGAATAGGTTAAAATTTTTAAACTGTTTAAACAGGATTAGGTAAAACTGGTTTAAGCCGGATCGGGTTAAATTAAACTGGTTTAAAGCAGTTGAAATCGGTTTAGCCTAGATTGAATTGGATTAGCTTAGATTGAATGGGTTTAAAACTGTTCAGAATAACTTAAACTGGTTTAAACAGCTTTAGGTTTGGTTAAAATTTTTAAACTGGTTAAACAGGATTAGGTAAAACTGGTTTAAGCCGGATCGGGTAAATTAAACTGGTTTAAAGCAGTTGAAATCGGTTTAGCTTAGATTGAATGGGTTTAAAATTGTTCAGGTTAACTTAAACTGGTTTAAACAGCTTTAGGTTAGGTTAAAATTTTTAAACTGGTTAACAGGAGTAGGTAAAACTGGTTTAAGCCGAATTGGGATAAATTAAACTGTTTTAAAGCAGTTGAAATCGGTTTAGCCTAGATTGAACTGGATTAGCTTAGATTGAATGAGTTTAAAACTGTTCAGAATAACTTAAACAGGTTTAAACAGATTTAGGTTAGGTTAAAATTTTTAAACTGGTTAAAGAGGAGTAGGTAAAACTGGTTTAAGCCGGATCGGGTTAAATTAAACTGGTTTAAAGGAGTTTAAATCGGTTTAGCTTAGATTGAACTGGTTTAGATCTGTTCAGGTTTAATTAAACTGGTTTAAGACGGTTCGTGTTTAATTAAACTGGTTTAATACGGTTCAGGTTAAATTAAACTGGTTAAAACAGCTTTAGAATAGGTTAAAATTTTTAAACTGTTTAAACAGGATTAGGTAAAACTGGTTTAAGCCGGATCGGGTTAAATTAAACTGGTTTAAAGCAGTTGAAATCGGTTTAGCTTAGATTGAATGGGTTTAAAATTGTTCAGGTTAACTTAAACTGGTTTAAACAGCTTTAGGTTAGGTTAAAATTTTTAAACTGGTTAACAGGAGTAGGTAAAACTGGTTTAAGCCGAATTGGGATAAATTAAACTGTTTTAAAGCAGTTGAAATCGGTTTAGCCTAGATTGAACTGGATTAGCTTAGATTGAATGAGTTTAAAACTGTTCAGAATAACTTAAACAGGTTTAAACAGATTTAGGTTAGGTTAAAATTTTTAAACTGGTTAAAGAGGAGTAGGTAAAACTGGTTTAAGCCGGATCGGGTTAAATTAAACTGGTTTAAAGGAGTTTAAATCGGTTTAGCTTAGATTGAACTGGTTTAGATCTGTTCAGGTTTAATTAAACTGGTTTAAGACGGTTCGTGTTTAATTAAACTGGTTTAATACGGTTCAGGTTAAATTAAACTGGTTAAAACAGCTTTAGAATAGGTTAAAATTTTTAAACTGTTTAAACAGGATTAGGTAAAACTGGTTTAAGCCGGATCGGGTTAAATTAAACTGGTTTAAAGCAGTTGAAATCGGTTTAGCTTAGATTGAATGGGTTTAAAATTGTTCAGGTTAACTTAAACTGGTTTAAACAGATTTAGGTTAGGTTAAAATTTTTAAACTGGTTAAACAGGATTACGTAAAACTGGTTTAGGCCGGAACGGGTTAAATTAAACTGGTTTAAAGCAGTTGAAATCGGTTTAGCCTAGATTGAATTGGATTAGCTTTGATTGAATGGGTTTAAAACTGTTCAGAATAACTTAAACTGGTTTAAACAGCTTTAGGTTTGGTTAAAATTTTTAAACTGGTTAAACAGGATTAGGTAAAACTGGTTTAAGCCGGATCGGGTAAATTAAACTGGTTTAAAGCAGTTGAAATCGGTTTAGCTTAGATTGAATGGGTTTAAAATTGTTCAGGTTAACTTAAACTGGTTTAAACAGCTTTAGGTTAGGTTAAAATTTTTAAACTGGTTAACAGGAGTAGGTAAAACTGGTTTAAGCCGAATCGGGTTAAATTAAACTGTTTTAAAGCAGTTGAAATCGGTTTAGCCTAGATTGAACTGGATCAGCTTAGATTGAATGAGTTTAAAACTGTTCAGAATAACTTAAACTGGTTTAAACAGATTTAGGTTAGGTTAAAATTTTTAAACTGGTTAAAGAGGAGTAGGTAAAACTGGTTTAAGCCGGATCGGGTTAAATTAAACTGGTTTAAAGCAGTTTAAATCGGTTTAGCTTAGATTGAACTGGTTTAGATCTGTTCACGTTTAATTAAACTGGTTTAAGACGGTTCAGGTTTAATTAAACTGGTTTAAGACGGTTCAGGTTAAATTAAACTGGTTTAAACAGCTTTAGAATAGGTTAAAATTTTTAAACTGTTTAAACAGGATTAGGTAAAACAGGTTTAAGCCGGATCGGGTTAAATTAAACTGGTTTAAAGCAGTTGAAATCGGTTTAGCCTAGATTGAATTGGATTAGCTTAGATTGAATGGGTTTAAAACTGTTCAGAATAACTTAAACTGGTTTAAACAGATTTAGGTTAGGTTAAAATTTTTAAACTGGTTAAAGAGGAGTAGGTAAAACTGGTTTAAGCCGGATCGGGTTAAATTAAACTGGTTTAAAGCAGTTTAAATCGGTTTAGCTTAGATTGAACTGGTTTAGATCTGTTCACGTTTAATTAAACTGGTTTAAGACGGTTCAGGTTTAATTAAACTGGTTTAAGACGGTTCAGGTTAAATTAAACTGGTTTAAACAGCTTTAGAATAGGTTAAAATTTTTAAACTGTTTAAACAGGATTAGGTAAAACTGGTTTAAGCCGGATCGGGTTAAATTAAACTGGTTTAAAGCAGTTGAAATCGGTTTAGCTTAGATTGAATGGGTTTAAAATTGTTCAGGTTAACTTAAACTGGTTTAAACAGATTTAGGTTAGGTTAAAATTTTTAAACTGGTTAAACAGGATTACGTAAAACTGGTTTAGGCCGGAACGGGTTAAATTAAACTGGTTTAAAGCAGTTTAAATCGGTTTAGCTTAGATTGAACTGGATTAGCTTAGATTGAATGGGTTTAAAACTGTTCAGGTTAACTTAAACTGGTTTAAGACGGTTCAGGTTTAATTAAACTGATTTAAGACGGTTCAGGTTAAATTAAACTGGTTTAAACAGCTTTAGGTTAGGTTAAAATTTTTAAACTGGTTAAACAGGATTAGGTAAAACTGGTTTAAGCCGGATCGGGTTAAATTGAACTGGTTTAAAGTAGTTTAAATCGGATTAGCTTAGATTGAACTGGTTCAGATCTGTTCAGGTTTAATTAAACTGATTTAAGACGGTTCAGGTTTAATTAAACTGGTTTAAGACGGTTCAGGTTAAATTAAATTGATTTAAACAGATTTAGGTTAGCTTAAAATTTTTAAACTGGTTAAACAGGATTAGGTAAAACTGGTTTAAGCCGGATCGGGTTAAATTAAACTGGTTTAAAGCAGTTTAAATCGGTTTAGCTTAGATTGAACTTGTTTAGATCTGTTCAGGTTTAATTAAACTGGTTTAACACGGTTCAGGTTAAATTAAACTGGTTTAAACAGCTTTAGGTTAGGTTAAAATTTTTAAACTGGTTAAACAGGATTAGGTAAAACTGGTTTAACCCGGATCGGGTTAAATTAAACTGGTTTAAAGTAGTTTAAATCGGTTTAGCTTAGATTGAACTGGTTTAGATCTGTTCACGTTTAATTAAACTGGTTTAAGACGGTTCAGGTTTAATTAAACTGGTTTAAGACCGATCAGGTTAAATTAAACTGGTTTAAACAGCTTTAGAATAGGTTAAAATTTTTAAACTGTTTAAACAGGATTAGGTAAAACTGGTTTAAGCCGGATCGGGTTAAATTAAACTGGTTTAAAGCAGTTGTAATCGGTTTAGCCTAGATTGAATTGGATTAGCTTAGATTGAATGGGTTTAAAACTGTTCAGAATAACTTAAACTGGTTTAAACAGCTTTAGGTTTGGTTAAAATTTTTAAACTGGTTAAACAGGATTAGGTAAAACTGGTTTAAGCCGGATCGGGTAAATTAAACTGGTTTAAAGCAGTTGAAATCGGTTTAGCTTAGATTGAATGGGTTTAAAATTGTTCAGGTTAACTTAAACTGGTATAAACAGCTTTAGGTTAGGTTAAAATTTTTAAACTGGTTAACAGGAGTAGGTAAAACTGGTTTAAGCCGAATCGGGTTAAATTAAACTGTTTTAAAGCAGTTGAAATCGGTTTAGCCTAGATTGAACTGGATTAGCTTAGATTGAATGAGTTTAAAACTGTTCAGAATAACTTAAACTGGTTTAAACAGATTTAGGTTAGGTTAAAATTTTTAAACTGGTTAAAGAGGAGTAGGTAAAACTGGTTTAAGCCGGATCGGGTTAAATTAAACTGGTTTAAAGCAGTTTAAATCGGTTTAGCTTAGATTGAACTGGTTTAGATCTGTTCACGTTTAATTAAACTGGTTTAAGACGGTTCAGGTTTAATTAAACTGGTTTAAGACGGTTCAGGTTAAATTAAACTGGTTTAAACAGCTTTAGAATAGGTTAAAATTTTTAAACTGTTTAAACAGGATTAGGTAAAACTGGTTTAAGCCGGATCGGGTTAAATTAAACTGGTTTAAAGCAGTTGAAATCGGTTTAGCTTAGATTGAATGGGTTTAAAATTGTTCAGGTTAACTTAAACTGGTTTAAACAGATTTAGGTTAGGTTAAAATTTTTAAACTGGTTAAACAGGATTACGTAAAACTGGTTTAGGCCGGAACGGGTTAAATTAAACTGGTTTAAAGCAGTTTAAATCGGTTTAGCTTAGATTGAACTGGATTAGCTTAGATTGAATGGGTTTAAAACTGTTCAGGTTAACTTAAACTGGTTTAAGACGGTTCAGGTTTAATTAAACTGATTTAAGACGGTTCAGGTTAAATTAAACTGGTTTAAACAGCTTTAGGTTAGGTTAAAATTTTTAAACTGGTTAAACAGGATTAGGTAAAACTGGTTTAAGCCGGATCGGGTTAAATTAAACTGGTTTAAAGCAGTTTAAATCGGTTTAGCTTAGATTGAACTTGTTTAGATCTGTTCACGTTTAATTAAACTGGTTTAAGACGGTTCAGGTTTAATTAAACTGGTTTAAGACGGTTCAGGTTAAATTAAACTGGTTTAAACAGCTTTAGAATAGGTTAAAATTTTTAAACTGTTTAAACAGGATTAGGTAAAACTGGTTTAAGCCGGATCGGGTTAAATTAAACTGGTTTAAAGCAGTTGAAATCGGTTTAGCCTAGATTGAATTGGATTAGCTTAGATTGAATGGGTTTAAAACTGTTCAGAATAACTTAAACTGGTTTAAACAGCTTTAGGTTTGGTTAAAATTTTTAAACTGGTTAAACAGGATTAGGTAAAACTGGTTTAAGCCGGATCGGGTAAATTAAACTGGTTTAAAGCAGTTGAAATCGGTTTAGCTTAGATTGAATGGGTTTAAAATTGTTCAGGTTAACTTAAACTGGTTTAAACAGCTTTAGGTTAGGTTAAAATTTTTAAACTGGTTAACAGGAGTAGGTAAAACTGGTTTAAGCCGAATTGGGATAAATTAAACTGTTTTAAAGCAGTTGAAATCGGTTTAGCCTAGATTGAACTGGATTAGCTTAGATTGAATGAGTTTAAAACTGTTCAGAATAACTTAAACAGGTTTAAACAGATTTAGGTTAGGTTAAAATTTTTAAACTGGTTAAAGAGGAGTAGGTAAAACTGGTTTAAGCCGGATCGGGTTAAATTAAACTGGTTTAAAGGAGTTTAAATCGGTTTAGCTTAGATTGAACTGGTTTAGATCTGTTCAGGTTTAATTAAACTGGTTTAAGACGGTTCGTGTTTAATTAAACTGGTTTAATACGGTTCAGGTTAAATTAAACTGGTTAAAACAGCTTTAGAATAGGTTAAAATTTTTAAACTGTTTAAACAGGATTAGGTAAAACTGGTTTAAGCCGGATCGGGTTAAATTAAACTGGTTTAAAGCAGTTGAAATCGGTTTAGCTTAGATTGAATGGGTTTAAAATTGTTCAGGTTAACTTAAACTGGTTTAAACAGCTTTAGGTTAGGTTAAAATTTTTAAACTGGTTAACAGGAGTAGGTAAAACTGGTTTAAGCCGAATTGGGATAAATTAAACTGTTTTAAAGCAGTTGAAATCGGTTTAGCCTAGATTGAACTGGATTAGCTTAGATTGAATGAGTTTAAAACTGTTCAGAATAACTTAAACAGGTTTAAACAGATTTAGGTTAGGTTAAAATTTTTAAACTGGTTAAAGAGGAGTAGGTAAAACTGGTTTAAGCCGGATCGGGTTAAATTAAACTGGTTTAAAGGAGTTTAAATCGGTTTAGCTTAGATTGAACTGGTTTAGATCTGTTCAGGTTTAATTAAACTGGTTTAAGACGGTTCGTGTTTAATTAAACTGGTTTAATACGGTTCAGGTTAAATTAAACTGGTTAAAACAGCTTTAGAATAGGTTAAAATTTTTAAACTGTTTAAACAGGATTAGGTAAAACTGGTTTAAGCCGGATCGGGTTAAATTAAACTGGTTTAAAGCAGTTGAAATCGGTTTAGCTTAGATTGAATGGGTTTAAAATTGTTCAGGTTAACTTAAACTGGTTTAAACAGATTTAGGTTAGGTTAAAATTTTTAAACTGGTTAAACAGGATTACGTAAAACTGGTTTAGGCCGGAACGGGTTAAATTAAACTGGTTTAAAGCAGTTTAAATCGGTTTAGCTTAGATTGAACTGGATTAGCTTAGATTGAATGGGTTTAAAACTGTTCAGGTTAACTTAAACTGGTTTAAGACGGTTCAGGTTTAATTAAACTGATTTAAGACGGTTCAGGTTAAATTAAACTGGTTTAAACAGCTTTAGGTTAGGTTAAAATTTTTAAACTGGTTAAACAGGATTAGGTAAAACTGGTTTAAGCCGGATCGGGTTAAATTGAACTGGTTTAAAGTAGTTTAAATCGGATTAGCTTAGATTGAACTGGTTCAGATCTGTTCAGGTTTAATTAAACTGATTTAAGACGGTTCAGGTTTAATTAAACTGGTTTAAGACGGTTCAGGTTAAATTAAATTGATTTAAACAGATTTAGGTTAGCTTAAAATTTTTAAACTGGTTAAACAGGATTAGGTAAAACTGGTTTAAGCCGGATCGGGTTAAATTAAACTGGTTTAAAGCAGTTTAAATCGGTTTAGCTTAGATTGAACTTGTTTAGATCTGTTCAGGTTTAATTAAACTGGTTTAACACGGTTCAGGTTAAATTAAACTGGTTTAAACAGCTTTAGGTTAGGTTAAAATTTTTAAACTGGTTAAACAGGATTAGGTAAAACTGGTTTAACCCGGATCGGGTTAAATTAAACTGGTTTAAAGTAGTTTAAATCGGTTTAGCTTAGATTGAACTGGTTTAGATCTGTTCACGTTTAATTAAACTGGTTTATGACGGTTCAGGTTTAATTAAACTGGTTTAAGAACGATCAGGTTAAATTAAACTGGTTTAAACAGCTTTAGAATAGGTTAAAATTTTTAAACTGTTTAAACAGGATTAGGTAAAACTGGTTTAAGCCGGATCGGGTTAAATTAAACTGGTTTAAAGCAGTTGTAATCGGTTTAGCCTAGATTGAATTGGATTAGCTTAGATTGAATGGGTTTAAAACTGTTCAGAATAACTTAAACTGGTTTAAACAGCTTTAGGTTTGGTTAAAATTTTTAAACTGGTTAAACAGGATTAGGTAAAACTGGTTTAAGCCGGATCGGGTAAATTAAACTGGTTTAAAGCAGTTGAAATCGGTTTAGCTTAGATTGAATGGGTTTAAAATTGTTCAGGTTAACTTAAACTGGTTTAAACAGCTTTAGGTTAGGTTAAAATTTTTAAACTGGTTAACAGGAGTAGGTAAAACTGGTTTAAGCCGAATCGGGTTAAATTAAACTGTTTTAAAGCAGTTGAAATCGGTTTAGCCTAGATTGAACTGGATTAGCTTAGATTGAATGAGTTTAAAACTGTTCAGAATAACTTAAACTGGTTTAAACAGATTTAGGTTAGGTTAAAATTTTTAAACTGGTTAAAGAGGAGTAGGTAAAACTGGTTTAAGCCGGATCGGGTTAAATTAAACTGGTTTAAAGCAGTTTAAATCGGTTTAGCTTAGATTGAACTGGTTTAGATCTGTTCACGTATAATTAAACTGGTTTAAGACGGTTCAGGTTTAATTAAACTGGTTTAAGACGGTTCAGGTTAAATTAAACTGGTTTAAACAGCTTTAGAATAGGTTAAAATTTTTAAACTGTTTAAACAGGATTAGGTAAAACTGGTTTAAGCCGGATCGGGTTAAATTAAACTGGTTTAAAGCAGTTGAAATCGGTTTAGCCTAGATTGAATTGGATTAGCTTAGATTGAATGGGTTTAAAATTGTTCAGGTTAACTTAAACTGGTTTAAACAGCTTTAGGTTAGGTTAAAATTTTTAAACTGGTTAACAGGAGTAGGTAAAACTGGTTTAAGCCGAATCGGGTTAAATTAAACTGTTTTAAAGCAGTTGAAATCGGTTTAGCCTCGATTGAACTGGATTAGCTTAGATTGAATGAGTTTAAAACTGTTCAGAATAACTTAAACTGGTTTAAACAGATTTAGGTTAGGTTAAAATTTTTAAACTGGTTAAACAGGAGTAGGTAAAACTGGTTTAGGCCGGATCGGGTTAAATTAAACTGGTTTAAAGGAGTTTAAATCGGTTTAGCTTAGATTGAACTGGTTTAGATCTGTTCAGGTTTAATTAAACTGGTTTAAGACGGTTCAGGTTTAATTAAACTGGTTTAATACGGTTCAGGTTAAATTAAACTTGTTTAAACAGCTTTAGGTTAGGTTAAAATTTTTAAACTAGTTAAACAGGAGTAGGTAAAACTGGTTTAAGCCGGATCGGGTAAATTAAACTGGTTTAAAGCAGTTGAAATCGGTTTAGCTTAGATTGAATGGGTTTAAAATTGTTCAGGTTAACTTAAACTGGTTTAAACAGCTTTAGGTTAGGTTAAAATTTTTAAACTGGTTAACAGGAGTAGGTAAAACTGGTTTAAGCCGAATCGGGTTAAATTAAACTGTTTTAAAGCAGTTGAAATCGGTTTAGCCTAGATTGAACTGGATTAGCTTAGATTGAATGAGTTTAAAACTGTTCAGAATAACTTAAACTGGTTTAAACAGATTTAGGTTAGGTTAAAATTTTTAAACTGGTTAAACAGGAGTAGGTAAAACTGGTTTAAGCCGGATCGGGTTAAATTAAACTGGTTTAAAGGAGTTTAAATCGGTTTAGCTTAGATTGAACTGGTTTAGATCTGTTCAGGTTTAATTAAACTGGTTTAAGACGGTTCAGGTTTAATTAAACTGGTTTAAACAGCTTTAGAATAGGTTAAAATTTTTAAACTGTTTAAACAGGATTAGGTAAAACTGGTTTAAGCCGGATCGGGTTAAATTAAACTGGTTTAAAGCAGTTGAAATCGGTTTAGCCTAGATTGAATTGGATTAGCTTAGATTGAATGGGTTTAAAACTGTTCAGAATAACTTAAACTGGTTTAAACAGCTTTAGGTTTGGTTAAAATTTTTAAACTGGTTAAACAGGATTAGGTAAAACTGGTTTAAGCCGGATCGGGTAAATTAAACTGGTTTAAAGCAGTTGAAATCGGTTTAGCTTAGATTGAATGGGTTTAAAATTGTTCAGGTTAACTTAAACTGGTTTAAACAGCTTTAGGTTAGGTTAAAATTTTTAAACTGGTTAACAGGAGTAGGTAAAACTGGTTTAAGCCGAATCGGGTTAAATTAAACTGTTTTAAAGCAGTTGAAATTGGTTTAGCCTAGATTGAACTGGATTAGCTTAGATTGAATGGGTTTAAAACAGTTCAGAATAACTTAAACTGGTTTAAACAGATTTAGGTTAGGTTAAAATTTTTAAACTGGTTAAACAGGATTAGGTAAAACTGGTTTAAGCCGGATCGGGTTAAATTAAACTGGTTTAAAGGAGTTTAAATCGGTTTAGCTTAGATTGAACTGGTTTAGATCTGTTCAGGTTTAATTAAACTGGTTTAAGACGGTTCAGGTTTAATTAAACTGGTTTAATACGGTTCAGGTTAAATTAAACTTGTTTAAACAGCTTTAGGTTAGGTTAAAATTTTTAAACTGGTTAAACAGGAGTAGGTAAAACTGGTTTAAGCCGGATCGGGTTAAATTAAACTGGTTTAAAGCAGTTGAAATCGGTTTAGCTTAGATTGAATGGGTTTAAAATTGTTCAGGTTAACTTAAACTGGTTTAAACAGCTTTAGGTTAGGTTAAAATTTTTAAACTGGTTAACAGGAGTAGGTAAAACTGGTTTAAGCCGGATCGGGTTAAATTAAACTGGTTTAAAGCAGTTGAAATCGGTTTAGCCTAGATTGAACTGGATTAGCTTAGATTGAATGAGTTTAAAACTGTTCAGAATAACTTAAACTGGTTTAAACAGATTTAGGTTAGGTTAAAATTTTTAAACTGGTTAAACAGGAGTAGGTAAAACTGGTTTAAGCCGGATCGGGTTAAATTAAACTGGTTTAAAGCAGTTGAAATCGGTTTAGCCTAGATTGAACTGAATTAGCTTAGATTGAATGGGTTTAAAACTGTTCAGAATAACTTAAACTGGTTTAAACAGCTTTAGGTTAGGTTAAAATTTTTAGACTGGTTAAACAGGATTAGGTAAAACTGGTTTAAGCCGGATCGGGTTAAATTAAACTGGTTTAAAGCAGTTTAAATCGGTTTAGCTTAGATTGAACTGGTTTAGATCTGTTCACGTTTAATTAAACTGGTTTAAGACGGTTCGGGTTTAATTAAACTGGTTTAATACGGTTCAGGTTAAATTAAACTGGTTTAAACAGCTTTAGAATAGGTTAAAATTTTTAAACTGTTTAAACAGGATTAGGTAAAACTGGTTTAAGCCGGATCGGGTTAAATTAAACTGGTTTAAAGCAGTTGAAATCGGTTTAGCTTAGATTGAATGGGTTTAAAATTGTTCAGGTTAACTTAAACTGGTTTAAACAGATTTAGGTTAGGTTAAAATTTTTAAACTGGTTAAACAGGATTACGTAAAACTGGTTTAGGCCGGAACGGGTTAAATTAAACTGGTTTAAAGCAGTTTAAATCGGTTTAGCTTAGATTGAACTGGATTAGCTTAGATTGAATGGGTTTAAAACTGTTCAGGTTAACTTAAACTGGTTTAAGACGGTTCAGGTTTAATTAAACTGATTTAAGACGGTTCAGGTTAAATTAAACTGGTTTAAACAGCTTTAGGTTAGGTTAAAATTTTTAAACTGGTTAAACAGGATTAGGTAAAACTGGTTTAAGCCGGATCGGGTTAAATTAAACTGGTTTAAAGCAGTTTAAATCGGTTTAGCTTAGATTGAACTTGTTTAGATCTGTTCACGTTTAATTAAACTGGTTTAAGACGGTTCAGGCTTAATTAAACTGGTTTAAGACGGTTCAGGTTAAATTAAACTGGTTTAAACAGCTTTAGAATAGGTTAAAATTTTTAAACTGTTTAAACAGGATTAGGTAAAACTGGTTTAAGCCGGATCGGGTTAAATTAAACTGGTTTAAAGCAGTTGAAATCGGTTTAGCCTAGATTGAATTGGATTAGCTTAGATTGAATGGGTTTAAAACTGTTCAGAATAACTTAAACTGGTTTAAACAGCTTTAGGTTTGGTTAAAATTTTTAAACTGGTTAAACAGGATTAGGTAAAACTGGTTTAAGCCGGATCGGGTAAATTAAACTGGTTTAAAGCAGTTGAAATCGGTTTAGCTTAGATTGAATGGGTTTAAAATTGTTCAGGTTAACTTAAACTGGTTTAAACAGCTTTAGGTTAGGTTAAAATTTTTAAACTGGTTAACAGGAGTAGGTAAAACTGGTTTAAGCCGAATTGGGATAAATTAAACTGTTTTAAAGCAGTTGAAATCGGTTTAGCCTAGATTGAACTAGATTAGCTTAGATTGAATGAGTTTAAAACTGTTCAGAATAACTTAAACTGGTTTAAACAGATTTAGGTTAGGTTAAAATTTTTAAACTGGTTAAAGAGGAGTAGGTAAAACTGGTTTAAGCCGGATCGGGTTAAATTAAACTGGTTTAAAGGAGTTTAAATCGGTTTAGCTTAGATTGAACTGGTTTAGATCTGTTCAGGTTTAATTAAACTGGTTTAAGACGGTTCAGGTTTAATTAAACTGGTTTAATACGGTTCAGGTTAAATTAAACTGGTTTAAACAGCTTTAGAATAGGTTAAAATTTTTAAACTGTTTAAACAGGATTAGGTAAAACTGGTTTAAGCCGGATCGGGTTAAATTAAACTGGTTTAAAGCAGTTGAAATCGGTTTAGCTTAGATTGAATGGGTTTAAAATTGTTCAGGTTAACTTAAACTGGTTTAAACAGATTTAGGTTAGGTTAAAATTTTTAAACTGGTTAAACAGGATTACGTAAAACTGGTTTAGGCCGGAACGGGTTAAATTAAACTGGTTTAAAGCAGTTTAAATCGGTTTAGCTTAGATTGAACTGGATTAGCTTAGATTGAATGGGTTTAAAACTGTTCAGGTTAACTTAAACTGGTTTAAGACGGTTCAGGTTTAATTAAACTGATTTAAGACGGTTCAGGTTAAATTAAACTGGTTTAAACAGCTTTAGGTTAGGTTAAAATTTTTAAACTGGTTAAACAGGATTAGGTAAAACTGGTTTAAGCCGGATCGGGTTAAATTGAACTGGTTTAAAGTAGTTTAAATCGGATTAGCTTAGATTGAACTGGTTCAGATCTGTTCAGGTTTAATTAAACTGATTTAAGACGGTTCATGTTTAATTAAACTGGTTTAAGACGGTTCAGGTTAAATTAAATTGATTTAAACAGATTTAGGTTAGCTTAAAATTTTTAAACTGGTTAAACAGGATTAGGTAAAACTGGTTTAAGCCGGATCGGGTTAAATTAAACTGGTTTAAAGCAGTTTAAATCGGTTTAGCTTAGATTGAACTTGTTTAGATCTGTTCAGGTTTAATTAAACTGGTTTAACACGGTTCAGGTTAAATTAAACTGGTTTAAACAGCTTTAGGTTAGGTTAAAATTTTTAAACTGGTTAAACAGGATTAGGTAAAACTGGTTTAACCCGGATCGGGTTAAATTAAACTGGTTTAAAGTAGTTTAAATCGGTTTAGCTTAGATTGAACTGGTTTAGATCTGTTCACGTTTAATTAAACTGGTTTAAGACGGTTCAGGTTTAATTAAACTGGTTTAAGACCGATCAGGTTAAATTAAACTGGTTTAAACAGCTTTAGAATAGGTTAAAATTTTTAAACTGTTTAAACAGGATTAGGTAAAACTGGTTTAAGCCGGATCGGGTTAAATTAAACTGGTTTAAAGCAGTTGTAATCGGTTTAGCCTAGATTGAATTGGATTA
The DNA here is from genome assembly GCA_963930645.1 of Salticus scenicus. Classification (NCBI taxonomy): domain Eukaryota; kingdom Metazoa; phylum Arthropoda; class Arachnida; order Araneae; family Salticidae; genus Salticus; species Salticus scenicus. The sequence continues at coordinate 360,454,807 of OZ005652.1, read as the reverse complement.
GCTTAGATTGAATGGGTTTAAAACTGTTCAGAATAACTTAAACTGGTTTAAACAGCTTTAGGTTTGGTTAAAATTTTTAAACTGGTTAAACAGGATTAGGTAAAACTGGTTTAAGCCGGATCGGGTAAATTAAACTGGTTTAAAGCAGTTGAAATCGGTTTAGCTTAGATTGAATGGGTTTAAAATTGTTCAGGTTAACTTAAACTGGTTTAAACAGCTTTAGGTTAGGTTAAAATTTTTAAACTGGTTAACAGGAGTAGGTAAAACTGGTTTAAGCCGAATCGGGTTAAATTAAACTGTTTTAAAGCAGTTGAAATCGGTTTAGCCTAGATTGAACTGGATTAGCTTAGATTGAATGAGTTTAAAACTGTTCAGAATAACTTAAACTGGTTTAAACAGATTTAGGTTAGGTTAAAATTTTTAAACTGGTTAAAGAGGAGTAGGTAAAACTGGTTTAAGCCGGATCGGGTTAAATTAAACTGGTTTAAAGCAGTTTAAATCGGTTTAGCTTAGATTGAACTGGTTTAGATCTGTTCACGTTTAATTAAACTGGTTTAAGACGGTTCAGGTTTAATTAAACTGGTTTAAGACGGTTCAGGTTAAATTAAACTGGTTTAAACAGCTTTAGAATAGGTTAAAATTTTTAAACTGTTTAAACAGGATTAGGTAAAACTGGTTTAAGCCGGATCGGGTTAAATTAAACTGGTTTAAAGCAGTTGAAATCGGTTTAGCCTAGATTGAATTGGATTAGCTTAGATTGAATGGGTTTAAAATTGTTCAGGTTAACTTAAACTGGTTTAAACAGCTTTAGGTTAGGTTAAAATTTTTAAACTGGTTAACAGGAGTAGGTAAAACTGGTTTAAGCCGAATCGGGTTAAATTAAACTGTTTTAAAGCAGTTGAAATCGGTTTAGCCTCGATTGAACTGGATTAGCTTAGATTGAATGAGTTTAAAACTGTTCAGAATAACTTAAACTGGTTTAAACAGATTTAGGTTAGGTTAAAATTTTTAAACTGGTTAAACAGGAGTAGGTAAAACTGGTTTAGGCCGGATCGGGTTAAATTAAACTGGTTTAAAGGAGTTTAAATCGGTTTAGCTTAGATTGAACTGGTTTAGATCTGTTCAGGTTTAATTAAACTGGTTTAAGACGGTTCAGGTTTAATTAAACTGGTTTAATACGGTTCAGGTTAAATTAAACTTGTTTAAACAGCTTTAGGTTAGGTTAAAATTTTTAAACTGGTTAAACAGGAGTAGGTAAAACTGGTTTAAGCCGGATCGGGTTAAATTAAACTGGTTTAAAGCAGTAGAAATCGGTTTAGCTTAGATTGAATGGGTTTAAAATTGTTCAGGTTAACTTAAACTGGTTTAAACAGCTTTAGGTTAGGTTAAAATTTTTAAACTGGTTAACAGGAGTAGGTAAAACTGGTTTAAGCCGGATCGGGTTAAATTAAACTGGTTTAAAGCAGTTGAAATCGGTTTAGCCTAGATTGAACTGGATTAGCTTAGATTGAATGAGTTTAAAACTGTTCAGAATAACTTAAACTGGTTTAAACAGATTTAGGTTAGGTTAAAATTTTTAAACTGGTTAAACAGGAGTAGGTAAAACTGGTTTAAGCCGGATCGGGTTAAATTAAACTGGTTTAAAGCAGTTGAAATCGGTTTAGCCTAGATTGAACTGAATTAGCTTAGATTGAATGGGTTTAAAACTGTTCAGAATAACTTAAACTGGTTTAAACAGCTTTAGGTTAGGTTAAAATTTTTAGACTGGTTAAACAGGATTAGGTAAAACTGGTTTAACCCGGATCGGGTTAAATTAAACTGGTTTAAAGCAGTTTAAATCGGTTTAGCTTAGATTGAACTGGTTTAGATCTGTTCACGTTTAATTAAACTGGTTTAAGACGGTTCAGGTTTAATTAAACTGGTTTAAGACGGTTCAGGTTAAATTAAACTGGTTTAAACAGCTTTAGGTTAGGTTAAAATTTTTAAACTGTTTAAACAGGATTAGGTAAAACTGGTTTAAGCCGGATCGGGTTAAATTAAACTGGTTTAAAGCAGTTGAAATCGGTTTAGCTTAGATTGAATGGGTTTAAAATTGTTCAGGTTAACTTAAACTGGTTTAAACAGATTTAGGTTAGGTTAAAATTTTTAAACTGGTTAAACAGGATTACGTAAAACTGGTTTAGGCCGGAACGGGTTAAATTAAACTGGTTTAAAGCAGTTTAAATCGGTTTAGCTTAGATTGAACTGGATTAGCTTAGATTGAATGGGTTTAAAACTGTTCAGGTTAACTTAAACTGGTTTAAGACGGTTCAGGTTTAATTAAACTGATTTAAGACGGTTCAGGTTAAATTAAACTGGTTTAAACAGCTTTAGGTTAGGTTAAAATTTTTAAACTGGTTAAACAGGATTAGGTAAAACTGGTTTAAGCCGGATCGGGTTAAATTGAACTGGTTTAAAGTAGTTTAAATCGGATTAGCTTAGATTGAACTGGTTCAGATCTGTTCAGGTTTAATTAAAGTGATTTAAGACGGTTCAGGTTTAATTAAACTGGTTTAAGACGGTTCAGGTTAAATTAAATTGATTTAAACAGATTTAGGTTAGCTTAAAATTTTTAAACTGGTTAAACAGGATTAGGTAAAACTGGTTTAAGCCGGATCGGGTTAAATTAAACTGGTTTAAAGCAGTTTAAATCGGTTTAGCTTAGACTGAACTTGTTTAGATCTGTTCAGGTTTAATTAAACTGGTTTAACACGGTTCAGGTTAAATTAAACTGGTTTAAACAGCTTTAGGTTAGGTTAAAATTTTTAAACTGGTTAAACAGGATTAGGTAAAACTGGTTTAACCCGGATCGGGTTAAATTAAACTGGTTTAAAGTAGTTTAAATCGGTTTAGCTTAGATTGAACTGGTTTAGATCTGTTCACGTTTAATTAAACTGGTTTAAGACGGTTCAGGTTTAATTAAACTGGTTTAAGACGGTTCAGGTTAAATTATCTGGTTTAAACAGCTTTAGGTTAGGTTAAAATTTTTAAACTGTTTAAACAGGATTAGGTAAAACTGGTTTAAGCCGGATCGGGTTAAATTAAATTGCTTTAAAGCAGTTGAAATCGGTTTAGCTTAGATTGAACTGGATTAGCATAGATTGAATGGGTTTAAAACTGTTCAGGTTAAATTAAATTGGTTTAAAACAGTTCAGGTTAAATTAAACTTGTTTAAAATGGATTAAACCGGTTTAAGCAGCTTTAGGTTAGGTTAACGTTTTTAAACGGGCTAAACCGGATTAGGTAAAACTGGTTAAAGGCTGTTCAGGCTACATTAAATTTGTTTAAAATGGTTGAAACCGATTAATTTAGATTGAACCGGTTTAGCTTAGATTCAATTAGTTTAAAACACTTCAGGTTAAACTAAACTGGTTTAAATTGGGTTAAACCCGTTTAACTGGTTTAGGTTACGTTGAAATGTTTAAACTGATTAAACGATCAGGTAAAACAGGTTTAAGCTAGTTTAGGTTAAATTAAACTGGTTTAAAGCGGTTGAAATCGGTTTAGCTTAGATTGAACTGGTTTAGAACTGTTCAAGTTTAGTTAGACTGGTTTCAAATTCTTTAAAACGGTTCAGGTTAAATTAAACTGGTTTAAATTGCTTTATGTTAGGTTAATATTTTTAAACTGGTTAAACAGGATTAGGTAAAACTGGTTTAAGACAGTTCAAGCTAAACTGAACTTGTTTAAAGTAGTTGAAACAGATTTAATTTAGATTTAATTGCTTTAAAACTGTTCAGGTTAAATTAAACTGGATTAAAATGGATTAAACTGGTTCCAACTGGTTTAGGTTACGTTGAAATGTTTAAACTGATTAAACCGGATCAGGTAAAACAGGTTTAAGCTTGTTTAGTTTAAATTAAACTGGTTTAAAACGGTTGAAATCGGTTTATCGTAGACTGGACTGGTTTAGAACTGTTCCGATTTAGTTACACTGGTTTTAAATAGTTTAAAACGGTTCAGGTTAAATTAAACTTGTTTGATTTGCTTTAGTTTAGGCTAATATTTTTAAACTGGCTAAACAGGATTACGGAAAACTGGATTAGGCTGGTTCTGGCTAAATTAAATTTTTTTAAAGTGGTTGAAACAGATTTAGTTTAGTTTAAACTGTTTTAATACTGTTGAGGTTAAATTAGACTGGTTTAAAATATATTAAGCTGGTTCAAACTGGTTTAGGTTACGTTGAAATGTTTAAACTGATTAAACCGGATGAGGTAAAAAAGGTTTAAGCTAGTTTAGGTTAAATTAAACTGGTTTAAGGCGGTTGAAATCGGTTTTACTTAGACTGAACTGGTTTAAAACTGTTCAGGTTAAATTAAATTTGTTTGAATTGCTTTAGGTTAGGCTAATATTTTTAAACTGGCTAAACAGGATTACGGAATACTGGATTAAGCTGGTTCTGGCTAAATTAAATTTTTTTAAAGTGGTTGAAACAGATTTAGTTTAGTTTAAACTGGTTTAAAACTGTTGAGGTTAAATTAGACTGGTTTAAAATATATTAAGCTGGTTCAAACTGGTTTAGGTTACGTTGAAATGTTTAAACTGATTAAACCGGATCAGGTAAAACAGGTTTAAGCTATTTTAGGTTAAATTAAACTGGTTTAAAGCGGTTGAAATCGGTTTTACTTAGACTGAACTGGTTTAAAACTGTTCAGGTTAAGTTAAACTGGTTTAAACTGGATGTAACCGGTTTAAACAGCTTTAGGTTACGTTAAAATTTTTAAACTGGCTAAACCGGATTAGGTAAAACTTCTTTAAGTCGGTTCAGGATAAATTAAATTTGCTTAAAGTTGTTGAATCCGATGTTGTTTAGATTAAACTGGTTTAAAATAGACTAAACCGGTTTAAACGGATTTAGTTTAATTTGAAATGTTTAAACTGTTTAAACCGGATCAGGTAAAACAGGTTTAAGCTAGTTTAGGTTAAATTAAACTGGTTTAAAGCGGTTGAAATGGGTTTAGCTTAGATTAAACTGGTTTAAAACTGTTCAGGTTAAATTAAACCGGTTTAAACTGATTAAACCGAATTAGGTAAAACAGGTTTAAGCTAGTTTAGGTTAAATTAAACTGGTTTAAAGCGATTGAAATCGGTTTAGCTTAGATTGAACTGGTAGAGAACTTTTTAGTATAAACTAAACTGGTTTCAACTGGTTTAAAACGGATCAGGTTAAATTGAACAGATTAAACAGCTTTAGGTTAGATTAAAATTTTTAAATATAGGGTTAGGTAAAACTGGTTTAAGCCGGTTCAGGCTAAATTAAATTTGTTTAAAGTGGTTGAAACAGATTTAGTTTAGATTAAACTGGTTTAAAACTGTTCAGGTTAAATTAAACTGGTTTAAAATGGATTAAACCGGTTTAAACAGCTTTAGGTTTGGTTAAAAATTTAAAAATGGCTAATCCGGATTAGGTAAAACTGGTTTAAGCCGGTTCAGGCTAAATTGAGTTTTTTAAAAGTGGTTGAAACCGATTTAGTTTAGATTAAACTGGTTAAAAACTGTTCAGGTTAAATTAAACTGGTTTAAAATGGACTAAACCGGTTTAAACAGCTTAAATTTAGGTTACAATTTTCAAACTGGCTAAACCGGATTAGGTAAAACTGGTTTAAACCGGTTCAGGTTAAATTAAACTGGTTTAAAGCGGTTGAAATGGGTTTTACTTAGATTAAACTGGTTCAAAACTGTTCAGGTTAAATTGAACTTGTTTAAAATTGATTAAACCGGTTTAAACTGGCTTTGGTTACTTTGAAATGTTTAAACTGATTAAACCGCATCAGGTAAAACAGGGGTAAGCTAGGTTAGGTTAAGTTAAACTGGTTTAAAGCGGTTGAAATCGGTTTAGCTTAGATTGAACTGGTTTAACTTAGATTGATTTGGTTTAAAACACTTCAGGTTAAATTAAACAGGTTTAAACTGTTTTAAAACTGTTAAGGATAAATTAAACTGTTTTAAAATGGATTAAACCGGTTTAATCTGGTTTAGGTTACGTTGAAATATCTTTATTTTTTTTTTCTTTGTTTACTTGAGAAATTAACAGAATTATAAAAATATGACTCATTTTAATTGCATAACATATTAATATTAAGGCATAAATTTATTTCTCGAGTTAAAGTAAGTAAAAACTACAACGATAGGAACTCCAAAGAGAAAATAATATTAAAAAGCAGAGAGCTGTTTCAGTAGTCTTTAGTGTACCGTCTTCTCTTTAGTGTACCGTCTTCAGTACATAATGAAATCCGAGAGAAGTGCTCCTATGTATAGAAAAGGGTGGGAATTCTGTTCAACCAACATAATTGCGTAGAAAGTGGAGATAGTGTCCAACAGGAATTTTAGAAACAGTAATTTTGAAAACTGTAGAAAAATTAAGAAAATGTTGACCGAATGTAAAATTTCCAGCAATCAGACAAATAGGGTACAGAGAAATCACAATAAACAATATTTTTAAGATTTTTATAAATATAGAAAGCTTCAAAGAAATCGAGCTCATGAATGGATTTAGGACTGCAAATTATTTTAGCTGTATCAAATTTAAAATTATATGATTTTCCTCCTAGCCAATATGATTTTCTCTTTGACGTTCCTAACGTGTAGTTTTTACTTGTTTTAATAATCCAGCGCCAAGTCTCCTTTTAATATTATTTCTCAAGTTATTACACTAAAAATAAATATTTATTGTTATTATCATAAATTTTTTAATGTTAAGTAGGTGAGATTCAACTAGAAAGCAGCCAATCCTGTGCAATCATGGTTAAGGCAACACCTGTTTGGCCATCTTTCAATCAAACTGTCTGGGCAAAAATAAAAATTTTCATGATTTTTAGGTGTTTTTACCAAATTCCTGATTTATCCCTGATATTTCCAGATTGATAAAGTACCCTGATTTTTCCATGATTTTCTTGATTGTCGCCACCCTGTTCATTCTCGCGTCCAACAACAACAACAACAACAAAAAAAAAAACTCAAAATCTATTTTAATCATTTGTACCTGGTTCGTACCCAATTGTATCACAAGAATTTTCGTTTCTAACAAACAATTATTTAAATTAGAGCCATTTTAATCTGGACAATATTATATCTCTTTTAATATGGTAGTACAAAATTTCTGATAGAACCACACAACGAGGGAATAAAAAATAAATACAAAAACTATTTTAATCATTTGTACTCCGTTAGTACCCAATTGTACCACAAAATTTTCATTTGTACCAAAAAAATATTTAAAATATAGCTATTAAAATTTGGCGGGGCTTACTTCACGCTGGCACTACCACCATCAGAATAAAAGCTCAAAATCGTTCTTAATCATTCGTACTTCATCTGTACTCAATTATACCACTTGAATTTTTGTTTGTACCAAAAATATATTTAAACTATAGCCATTTTAATATGGTAGTGCTAGCGTGAAGTTGGTACCACCATAGATATAGTAATATATATAGATCTATTCATCCCCATGTTAACGAGCAAAGATTTTTGATGCCGAAAAAGTTTTTTGGCATCAGCCATGAGAGAGTTCAAAACTCGGAAACAATAATGGAATAGAATGTTGATATATATTAAAAATGCCGAAATACTGCGCGGCTTTTAATTGTACGAATACATCTGTGAAAGGAAGTGGAATAAGTTTTCATAAGTAAGTTAAATTTAACTAATTTATGAAAAATATGATTTTTTATAATCAGTTGCTTTGTTATTATTATGGTTTAAATACTGTTTTGATTTCTAATGGAATTTTATTTTAAAAATTTTAATATTTTTTAAGTTTTTATATTAGAAAGTAATATCGAATTTTAAAATTCTTTTAAATATAGTTACCAGCGGCAGAGGTAAAGCCCGCTTGTTTTAATATATTATAACTAATTATCACAAGACTTTCTTCTATATATAATCCTATACAAATTTACGCAACACAAATTATTTATTAAGTTATAATTTATTAAAGATATTTTCCATGATGAATGCAGACGATTTTTTTTCTTAAAGTAGTCTCCTTATATTATTAAAATCTGTGCGCGTCTGTCTGGCTGTCTGTCTGTGAGAAATGCCTTGTCATCGCTAAAGCTCCGGCGCTAATGGTCGCAGCGCTTCGAAACCGGTGTCGACAGACGCAGAATTTCTTCATCTCGACATTGCAATAATTCGCTAAGTGATGCGACCCTAATTAGCGGAGATATTAATTAAAACGTCGACCCATATCTACCGAAAAATGACCCAGAATTCATGATTAAATGCTTAAAAAGCGACATTTTTACGGAAAAAGTGGAAAATAAATTAGAAATATCAGTCGTATCGTTACAAATAAGATATCAAATGAAAGGTCCGATTTTTCTGAATCCGACGGTTTAAATAGCTTATCTATAGGGCAATTAGATTTTTTTAAATTAACTAAAGTATGAAAAAAAAGGTGGCAACAAATCACAACAGTTCTATTAATTTCGCAATGGACGTATTTCGGTTACCATGGCGCCGGGCGAAAGAATAAATAGATTTTACTTCCAGCTTTACTGATTTTGTACTGGAAATAAAAATTGCAAATTTCAAAATGCTTCAATTTTCTTCAAAATTAATTCAAACTTGCTGCAAACTTTTAACATCACAAGACGAAGTTCCAGTTCAAATATCATCGGGTTTCGAGAATAAATAAAAAATGTACAATTTAATTGCAAATTAAATGTTATTATAATACGCGTATTTTAAATTCTAACTATGATTAAATTTTTTTTAGTACATCATTCGAAAGATATTTTAAAGCACTTTTATATTATCGAAAGCGGGATTCAAGATTTCGCTTCATTTACATGTTTTGAGGTCTCCTGAATCGGTTTTCTTTTGTATCTGAGCTACTAATTAAAATTATTCCATAAGTAATACATCATAAGATAGCTTTGTTGGTTTGAAATCGAACAGTAGATTACAGAAATTTCTACCGCCAGATAGCGCTGTAATATTTTAAAATTTCAATATTTCAATTCCTAATTATGATTAAATTGTTTTTAATGCATCATTCGAAAGATATATTAAAGTTCTTTTATATTATCGAAAGTTTTAACCAGATTTGCACGTTTTGAGGTGTCCTGATTAGGTTTTCTTTTGCATGTCAGCTAATTCAGTTAGACCGTTCAAAATTGGTATATGTAGGTTAATTAGGAAGGGCTGAAAGGGTGGGGAAGATATAGGCGTGCACCGCGCGCACGGGACAGTGCTGCCGAAGGCAGTGGGGACCCAGTCCGACTTTTTAACCGATGAGAAATGATTTTTTTTTCATTTTCTTTTCTTAAGAATAAAAATTTGATTTGAGAAGGAATATGTGCGCGTAGCGCGCGTATACCTTCACACGTGCGTGAGCAGCGCGCATGGGTCTGTGCTGCCGAAGGCAGTGGGGACCCGGTGTGAGTTTTTACCCGATCAGAATTTTTTCTTTTTTGAGGGGGGGGGCACGGAGGGACAGGGAAGGAATACGCGCATGCAGCGCGCACGGGGCAGCGCTGCCGAAGGCAGTGGGGACCCGGGCCGACTTTTTACCCAATCAGAAATGATTTTTTTTTTTTAATTTCTTTTCTTAACACTAAAAGTTACTGTTAGTGATTCATTAATTTTAGTGATTCATTTGAAAATACTGACCCGCTAGCGGGCGAAGCTCGCTAGTATAATAATAAATGCTGAAAAAAATCATTTTTGTGCAGACATGAAAAGATATACAGTCGAACATCGTTAACGTGAATCTCAAGGGGGATCAAAAATCTGTTCATGTTATCAGTAGTTCATGCTATCAGTAACTGATCGTCATATAACTAAAGTAATCTTCATTTTGACGGGGATTGTGGTAACAGTTCATGTTAAAAGTAATTCACGCTAACAGTGTTAACGTTTTTTTGTTTTCTGTGCACAAATCCCCTCAAATATCCACCTTACTACAAATGTTCGTGTGTTTTAGAAGTTTCTACCTCTGTAGCTCCTCAGGTCAGAAGACATTTAACGGTTAAAATAATCATCGTTCCTCCCGAAATCAAACTGATGCGTATAAAACAATGATTAAAATTGGGGAGGGGGCGTAACAAGGAAACGGTAGGTGATGGGGCAAAATGGGGGCCAGATTCGGATTCAGGAGATCATTTTATATAAGAATCTGCAAAAATGGTATCAGATACAGAATTTTTTTTTTCAGAGCAGTACAATTATCTGCAATTTAATAGGATAAGTTTTACTTTTTCTGTATTGTGATATGACATTATTTTTCGTTAGTAGTAACTCATTACATCTCTGTATATATATATTTAATTTTAAACTTTCAACAAAATCATTATATCCATTTAAAAATAAACCCACTATCTGCCCCATGCTGCAACTAGCCGGTAAAGGGTTAACAGCGAACACAAATTTTCTTGAAGATGAAGATATTTCTAATCAATTTATCTCTTCAGAAAATCTAACTCTAAATTTTCATTAAAATCATTTTATCAATTTCCGAGTAAACCCAATTCCTGCCATACGGTGCAAAAGGGTTAACAGCAACCACGAAATTTCCTGAAGATGAGGATTTTTCCCATCGTTTTAGATCCCTAAAAAGCACTTAATCCCTAAACTCTAATAAAATTGGTTACATCCATTTCCGAGTAAGCCCAATTTCTGCTATATGTTGTGACTGGCCGTTAAAGGGTTAACGCAAATTTTCCTGAAGACGAAGATATGTCCTATCGTTTTAAATCTCTAAAGAAACACTTAACCCCAAAATTTAATCAAAATCATTACATTTATTTCCGAGTAAACCTAATTTCTATTATATGTTGCGATTGTCAGTTAAAGGGTTAAAGAAAAAATTTCATGAAAATGAGAATATGTGCAATTGTTTTAGTTCTCTCTAAAAAAAAAAAAAAAAAAAAAAAAAAAAAAACACTTAACCCGAAAATTTAATCAAAATCATCACATTCACTTCCGAGTAAACCCTTTTTATGATATAAATTGCGACTGGCTGTTAAAGGATTCACGCGATTTTTCCTGAATATGACGATATGTCCATTCGTTTTAGCTCTCTAAAGAACACTTAACCCCAAACTTTTATAAAAATCGTTATAACTATTTCCGAGTAAACCTAATTTCTATTATATGTTGCGACTGGCCGTTAGAGGGTTAACGCGAATTTTCCTGAAGATGAGGATATGTCCAATCGTTTTAGCTCTCTAAAGAACACTTAACCCCAAACTTTTATAAAAATCGTTATATCCGTTTTCGAGTAAAACCAATTTCTATTATATGTTGCGATTGTCAGTTAAAGGGTTAACGCAAATTTTCCTGAAGATGGGGATATGTCCAGACATTTTAGTTCTGTAAAAAAAAAAAAAAAACACTTAACTCCAAACTTTAATCAAAATCGTTATATCCATTTCTAAGTAAACTCAATTTTTACTACATGTTGCGATTGGCAGTTAAAGGGTTAACTTGAATATCTCAAAAGATGAGGATAAGTCCAATAGTTTTTACGACCAAAAAAACTTCTAACCACACAGAAATAGTAGATGGAAACGACAAATTTCTTTAAATGTCGTTATTCCATACAAAAAGAAAAAGAAAAAGAAGAAAAAGAAAAGACGAAGAAAAGAGAGAAATTAAAATGAGTATCTGGAGTTTTTTTCATTCATCTTTAGTGCATACATTATTCATAAATTTTATTTGCTAAATTATCTGTGTGTATTCCCGTGTATATTCACTCGGGAAAAGACATCCACAAGAGAGTAAAATGGCCGTCTTTCCCCGAGTAAAAAAGGCATCACTTTTTCGCCCTCGCTGATCAATCTATCTATGTCTTATTACTATATCTATAGATACCACCACAACGAGAAAAAAACACAGAATTTATCTCAATCGTTTGCACTTCGTTTCTACCCAATTGTACCACATTAAGTTTCGTTTGTACTAAAAAATTATTTAAATTACAGTCAAAGTAGAATGGATATAGTTTAAATAATTTTTTGGGACAAACGAAAATTCAAGTTGTACTATTTGGTACAAACGAGATAAAAACGATTGAGATAGAGTGTGAGTTTTTTCTCGTTGTGGTTTTGCCAACTTCACGCTGGCACTACACAAAGTAGAATGGCTAAAGCTTAAATAATTTTTTGGTGCACACGAAAATTCAAGTAGTACAATTGGATACAAGCAAGATACAAACGATTGAGATAGCTTTTAAGTTTTTTCTCGTTGTGGTGGTGCCAGCGTGATGTTGGCACCACCAAATTAAAATGGCTATAGTCTAAGTATTTTTTTAGTACAAACGAATATTCATGTGGTACAATTGGGTACAAACCAGGTACAAACGAATAAAATAGATTTTGAATTTTTTTCTCATGTTGGTGGTACCAGCGTGAAGGTGGCACCACCAAATTAAAATAGCTATAGTTTAAATATTTTTTCGATACAAACAAATATTCTTGTGGTACAATTGGGTACTAACGAAAATTAAAGTGGTTAAATTTCGTACAAATGATTGAGATAGCTTTTAAGTGTTTTTCTCGTTGTAGTGGTGCCAGCGTGAAGTTTGCACCACCAAATTAAAATGGCTATAGTTTAAATAATTTTTTTATACAAACAAAAATTCAAGTGGTACAGTTGGTTACAAATGAGGTATAAACGATTGAGATAGCTTTTAAGTTCCTTTCTAGTTGTAGTGGTGCCAGCATGCACTTGGCACCGCCAAATTAAAATGGCTATAGTTTAAAAAATTTTTCGGTACAAACGAAAATTCTTAAGGTATGATTGGGCTCTAACGAAGTAGAAATGATTAAGATAAATTTTGAGTTTTAGGTTGATTTCTTTAGAAATCGACCTATTGCAATCACTTCGTTTATCTATCTATCTATCTATAATGAAAATTTTGTCATCACGATAACTCCCGAAATAATACTCGAAATTGAACCAAATTTGGACAGTGAACTAACCTTATAAATATCTTGGTTGAGTTCGTTAACCAAGTTGCTCCGACTTCTTGTTTTCAAGTGGCAGCCACTTGACAATTTTAAAGCGACATTGTAAAAAGCATATTTAAGCAAGATTTGCTTGAATTTTGATGTAAATACAGGCCACATAAGGGTCTCAATGAAGTTTATTAATGAAGTTTGTCCGCCATTTTTAATAAAGTGGCAGATATTTTAAGTTAAGCGGGACCACTTGAAATCAGGCTACCACTTGAAAATTTAAAATCACTATAACTTCCGAAATAATACTCCAAATCGAACCAAATTTAGACAGTGTCTTAATTTATCATATAAATATCTTACATGAGGTTATTACCCAAGTTTCACCGCCATTTTGTTTTCAAGTGGAGACCACTTGAAAATTTCAAATTCAAATTGTAAAAAGCGTATTCCGAATTTGTTTGAAATTTGGTGTAAATATAGACCACATAAGGGTCTCAATGATGTTTATCAATGAAATTTATCCATCATTTTTAATAAAGTGGTAGATATCTTAAGTTAAGCGGGTCCACTTGAAATCACGCTACCACTTGAAAATTTAAAATCACAATAACTTCTGAAATAATACTCCAAATCGAACCAAATTTGGACAGTGTCTTAACTTATCTTATAAATAACTTAGATGAATTTGTTAACCAAGTTGCTCCGCCATTTTGTTTTCAAGTGGTGACCACTTGAAAATTTCAAATTCAAATTGTAAAAAGCGTATTCCTAATTTTTTTTTTTTTTTTATGTGTACATAGATTACACAAGTGTCTCAAATAACTTCATTAATGAACTTTATCCGCCATTTTTAATAAAGTGGCGAATATCTTAAGTTAAGCGGGACCACTTGAAATCAGGCCACCACTTGAAAATTTAAAATCATGATAACTTTCGAAATAATACTCTAAATGGAACCAAATTTGAACAGAGTCTTAACTTATCTTATAAATATCTTAGATGAGTTTGTTAACCAAGTTGCTCCGCCATTTTGTTTTCAAGTGGAGACCACGTGAAAATTTAAAATTTAAATTGTAAAAAGCGTATTCCGAAATTGTTTGAATTTTGATGTAAATACAGACCACATAAGGATCTCAATGAAGTTTATTAATAAACTATATCCGCCATTTTTAATAAAGTGGCAGATATCTTAAGTTAAGCAGGGCCACTTGAAATCAGGCTCCCACTTGAAAATTTAAAATCACGATAACTTTTGAAATAATACTCCAAATCGAATCAAATTTGGACAGTGATATCATCATATAATTATCTTGAATGTTTTCACTGGGCAACTTGTCCCGACGTCTTGTTTCTAAGTTCCAGCCACTTGAAATCACACTGCCACTTGAAAATATGCCATCACGGTAACTTTTAAAATACTAAACTGATTCAAATAAAAGCTGAATAGTGAACTTATGGTTCAAATATCTGAAATAAGTTCATTTTTTGACTTGATCCGCAATTTTATTTCCAAGTGGCGGCCACTTGAAAATTTGTCATTATGGTAACTTTAGTTATACAGAATCAATTCGCATCAAATTTGGGTAGTGGATTTATCATTCAAATATCTCAGATAAGTTCGCTGGGCATCTCACTCCACTTTTTTTTACAAGTGGTGCCACCTGAAAATTTCTTATGACGATAATTTTTGAAATACTGATTTAATTTAACCTAGAACTGGACAATGAACTTATCGTACAAATATACTGGATGATTTCGATGGGCAAGTTGTTTTGCCATTTTGTTTTCCAACTCGCAGCCACTTAGACTGCCAACTGAAAATTTACCATAATAATAACTTTTGAAACACGGCACTGATTTAAACCACAGTTGGACAGTAACCTATGCTTCAAATATCTTGGATGTGTTTGCTGGAACTTTGGAAATACTTAATCAATTCAAATCAAAGTTGAAAAATGGATTTATCATTCAAAGAACAAAAATTTAGAAAATTCACGTAACTCGTGAACCAATCACGTTATTGCGTCCATCTTTGGTATATCGATAAGTATTTTCTCGCCAAAAGTCGCCAAAAAAGTCGCCATAGGGGAAAAGTCGCCAAATTTGGCGCCAAATCCATTACCTGCGTTACTGGATCTTTTTGATGCGTTTTAAAGGGAAAATTAGGCTATTTTAATGCTAAAACAAACTATAAATGCAGAAAACTAACATTTTATCAACTTACTAAGCCTCTTTGAAAGAATTTCTACAAAAAAAAAAAAAAAAAAAAATATTTTCAAATTTGCAACGATATCTTAGATGAGCAACTTTCTCTGCCATTTTGATCGAAGTGGCAGCCACTTAATCTTTCAATACAATGACTTTTGAGATTTTGAATTAATTCGAACTATATGTGTACAGTAGACTTATCTCACAAATACATTTCATATATTTGTCAGCTTAACCCACCATTTTGTTTCCAAGCGTCGGTCACTTGAAAATTTTAAATTCACATAAAAACGTATTTATGAACCGATTTGCTTAAAACTCCATATGTGCATAGCCTACATCAATATTTCTACCAAGTGCATTAATAATTTGTAACTGCCATTTTGAAACAAAATGACGGCTACTTGAAAGAAATCAACCTACCCTCCCGAATAAGCTGGAAGGACTTGTTTATTTTAATGGTGGTAGTGCCAGCGAGAAGTTAGCACTTCCAAATTTGAATAGCTATAGCTTAAAAAATAATTTGGTACAAATGAAAATTTTTGTGGTATAATTTGGTACTAACGGAGTACAAACGATTAAATAGTTTTTGTGTTTATTTATTTTTTATTCCCTCGTTGTGTGGGTCCTTCGGAAAGTTTGTACTATCATATTAAAAATGCTATAATAATGTCCGGATTAAATTGGCTCAAATTTAAATAATTTTTTGTTACAAACTAGAATTCTTGTGGTACAATTGGGTACGAACCAGGTACAAATGATTAAAATAAGTTTTGAGTTTTTTTTTTTTTTTTTTTTTTTTTTTCTTTTGCATGAAGTTGGCACCGACCACCATATTAAAACGACTGTAATAAAGTCTGAATTGAAATAGCCATAACTTAAATATAATTTTTGGTACAAACGAAAATTCAAGTGGTATTATTTGCTACAAACGTTTGAGATAGATTTTCAGTTTTTTTCTTGTTGTGGTGGAGCCAACTTCACGCTGGCACTACCAAAGTTGAATGGTTATAGTTTAAATGATTTTTTGGTACAAAGAAAAATTGAAGTGGTACAATTGGGTACAAACGATTAAGATAGCTTTTGAATTTTTTTTCCTCATGGTGGGGGGTGCCAGCGTGAAGTTGGCAAAACCAAATTAAAATGGCTGTTGTTTAAGTTTTTTTTTTTTTTTTTGGTACAAATAAAAATGCAAGCGGTACAAGTGGGTACAAACTAGGTACAAACAATTGCGAAAGATATCGAGTTTTTTTTTTTTTCTTCGTTGTTGGACGCCAACGTGAAGTTGGCAATACCACACTAAAACGACTGTAATAATGTCTCCATTAAAATGGCTATAATTTAAATATTTTTTAGTACAAACGAAAATTCAAGTGGTACAATTAATTACAAACGAGGTACAAACGATTGAGATAGATTTTCAGTTTTTTCTCGTTGTCGTGGTTCCAGCGTGAAGTTGGCACCACCATACTAAAATGGCTATAGTTTAAAAATTTTTTTTGGGTAGAAACTAAAATTCTTGTGGTACAATTGGGTACGAACTAGGTAAAAATGATTAAAATAGATTTTGAGTTTTTTTCTTTTCCTCGTTCTTGGGTTCCGGAGTGATGTTGGCACTACCACATTGAAACGACTGTAATAATGTCTGTATAAAAATGGCTATAATTTATTAATTTTTTGGCACAAACGAAAATTCAAGTGGTACAATTGGGTACAAACAAGGTACAATCGATTGAGATAAATTTTGAGTTTTTTTCCCGTTGTGGTGGTGCCAGCGTCAGTTGGCATCACCAAATTAAAATGGCTGTAGTTTAAATGTTTTTTTCAGTACAAACGAATATTCTTGTGGTACAACTGGATGATGCTAACGGAGTATAAACGATTAAAATAGTTTTTGAGGTTATTTATTTTTTATTCCCTCGTTGTGTGGGTCCAGCGGAAAGTTTGCACTACCATATTAAAAGCGCTATAATAATGTCCGGATTAAAGTGGCTCTATTTTAAATAATTTTTTGGTACAAACGAAAATTCTTGTGGCATAATTGGGTACGAACCAGGTACAAATGATTAAATTAGATTTTGAGGTTTTTTTTTTTTTTTTTTTTTTTTTCCTCGTTGTTGGGCGCCAGCGGGAATTTAGCACTACCATATTAAAACGACTGCAATTATGTCTGAATTAAAATGACTATAATTTAAATAATTTTTTTGTACAAATGAAAATTCAAGTTGTACTATTTGGTACAAACGAGATACAATCGATTAAGATAGATTTTCAGTTTTTTTCACGTTGTGGTGGTGCCAACTTCACGCTAGCACTGCCAAATTGAAATGGCAATAGTTTAAATATTTTTTTGGTACAAACGAAGATTCAAGTGTTACAATTGGGTGCAAACGAGGTACAAACGATTGAGATAGATTTTGAGTTTTTTCTCGTTGTGGTGGTGCCAGCGTGAAGTTGGCACCACCAAATTAAAATGGCTATAGTTTAAATATTTTTTTGGTACAAACGAAAATTCAAGTGGTATAATTGAGTACAAACGAGGTACAAACGATTGAGATAGATTTTGAGTTTTTTTCTCGTTGTGGTGGTGTCAGCGTGAAGTTGGCACCACGAAATTAAAATGGCTATAGTTTAAATATTTTTTTTTTGGTACATACGAAAATTCTTATGGTACAATTAGGTACTAACGGAGTACAGACGACTGAGATAGATTTTGAGATTTTTTCTCGTTGTTGTGGAGCCAGCGTGAAGTTGGCACCACCAAATTAAAATGGCTATAGTTTAAATATTTTTTTTTTTTTTTTTGGCACATACGAAAATTCTTATGGTAAATTGGGTACTAACGGCGTACAATTGATTAAAATAGTTTTTGAGATTATTTATTTTTTATTCCCTCGTTTTGTGGATCCAGCGGAAAGTTTGCACTACCATATTAAAAGCGCTATAATAATGTCCGGATTAAAGTGGCTCTAATTTAAATAATTTTTTGGTACAAACGAAATTTCTTGTGGCACAATTGGGTACAAATCAGGTACAAATGATTAAATTAGATTTTGAGTTGTTTTTGTTTTTCCCTCGTTGTTCGCCAGATTGAAGTTGACGCTATCATATTGAAACGACTGTAATAATGTCTAAATAAAAATGGCTATAATTTAAATAATTTTGTGGTACAATCGAAAATTCAAGTGGGACAATTGGGTACAAACGAGGTACAATCGATTGAGATAGATTTAGAATTTTTTTCCCGTTGTGGTGGTGCCAACTTCATGCTGCACTACCAAATTTAAATGGCAAAAGTTTAAATATTTTTTTGGTACAAACGAAAATTCAAGTGGTACAATTGGATACAAACGAGGTACAAACGATTGAGATAGATTTTGAATTTTTTTCTCATGGTGGTGGTGCCAGCGTGATGTTGGCACCACCAAATTAAAATAGCTATTGTTTAAAAACTTTTTCGGTACAAACGAAAATTATTGTGGTACAATTGGGTGCTAACGAAGTACAAACGGTTAAGATAGATTTTGAGTTTTGTACCTTTGGTGGTGGTGCCAACTTCATGTAGATATGTACGTGAAGTTGGCACCACCACCAAAGGTACAAATCTCAAAATTTATCTCAATCGTTTGTACTTCGTTAGTACCCAATTGTACCACAAGAAATTTCGTTTCTACCGAAAAAGTTTTTAAACTATAGCTGTTTCAATTTGGTGGTGCCAACTTCACACTGGCACCACCACCATGAGAAAAACATTTAAAATCTATCTACATCGTTTGTACCTCGTTTGTACCCAATTGTACTGCTCGAATTTTCGTTTGTACCAAAAAAGTATTTAAATTATAGCCACTTTAATTCACACATTATTACAGTCGCTTTAATATGGTAGTGCCAAATTCACGCTGGCGCCCAACAACAAGAAAAAAAAAAAAAAAATACAAATTTAAAATTTATATTAATCATTTGTACCTGGTTCGTACCCAATTGTACCACAAGAATTTTCGTTTGTACAAAAAATTATTTAAATTAGAGCCATTTTTAATCCGGACATTATTATAGCGCTTTTAATATGGTAATGGGCCGCCGTTGTCTGGTTGGTAAGAGCAGCGAGTTCGTGATCGAAAGATTGCGGGTTCGATCTTCGAGCCGGCCGAAGACCGTCGTGTACGCTAATGTCGACTGGTGCACGTTAAATTCCGTCGTGGTCGCAAAGTCCTCCAAGTTCCCATCAAAAATTAAACCTCTGGGGGTACCAGAACATGGGTTTAACTCGCTCTGATCCGGATCAAAATTCGATTTCCTGTTGTTTGGCTGGTGCTGGCGCTCCTTAATAACGGAAGACGCACCCCTCATACCTTAAAAATCTGGATAGTTCCACTACCGGGACTCGGAATTTCCGAGTAGCACACGACAACAACACAACAACAATATGGTAGTACAAACTTTCCGCTGGACTCACACAACCAGGGAATAAAAAATAAATAGCTTAAAAAACTATTTTAATCGTTTGTTCTGTGTTACTATCCAATTGTACCACAAGAATTTTTATTTGTACCAAAACAGTATTTAAACTACAGCTATTCAAATCATGCGGTGCTAACATCACGCTGGCACCACCACCATCAGAATAAAAACTATAAACCTATCTTAAACGTTTGTACTTCGTTAGTACCCAATTGTACCATAAGAAATTTCGTTTGTACCAAAAAAGTATTTATTGATTGAAGTGTCTCTAATTTAAATAATATTTTGGTACAAAGGAAAATTCTTGTGATACATTTGGGTACGAACCAGGTACAAATGATTAAAAAAAATTTCTAGGTTTTTTTTTTTTTTTTTTGCCTCGTTGTTGGGCGCCAGCGTGAAGTTGGCACTACCATATTAAAACTACTGTAATAATGTCTGAATTAAAATGAATATAATTTAAATAATTTTTTGGTACAAACGAAATTTCAAGTGGTACAATTGTGTAAAAATGAGGTACAATCGATTGAGATAGATTTTAAGTTTTTTTCTCGTTGTGGTGGTGCCAACTTCACTCTGGCACCACCGAATTAAAATGGCTATAGTGTAAATACTTTTTTGGTACAAACGAAAATTCGAGTGGTACAATTGGGTACAAACGAGGTACAATCGATTGATATAGATTTTGAGTTTTTTTCTCGTTGTGGTGGTGCCAGCATTAAGTTGGCATCACCAAATTAAAATGGCTATAGTTTAAATATTTTTTTGGTACAAACGAAAATTCGAGTGGTACAATTGGGTACAAACGAGGTACAATCGATTGATATAGATTTTGAGTTTTTTTTTCGTTGTGGTGGTGCCAGCATTAAGTTGGCATCACCAAATTAAAATGGCTATAGTTTAAATACTTTTTTGGTACAAACGAAAATTCGAGTGGTACAATTGGGTACAAACGAGGTACAATCGATTGATATAGATTTTGAGTTTTTTTCTCGTTGTGGTGGTGCCAGCATTAAGTTGGCATCACCAAATTAAAATGGCTATAGTTTAAATATTTTTTTGGTACAAACGAAAATTCAAGTGGTACAATTGTGTACAAACGAGGTACGATCGATTGATATAGATTTTGAGTTTTTTTCTCGTTGTGGTGGTGCCAGCGGGAAGTTGGCACCACCAAATTAAAATGGCTATAGTTTAAAAACATTTTCGGTACAAACGAAATTTCTTGTGGTACAATTGGGTACTAACGGAGTACAAACGTTTAAAATAGTTTTTGATGCTATTTATTTTTTATTACCTCTTTGTGTGGGTCTAGCGGAATATTTCCACTACCATATTAAAATAATTAATATTTAACGAATGCAATTCGGTACAATTTTCACTTGTAGATGCTGAGATATGGCTATCTGAGAAACCGCATAATGTATTAGCAGCGCCGGTTTCCGGCCTATATACACCAAAATTCAATAAGAGTATTTTTTGATAATATATATCTCACACTTCAAGTTCGGTAAATTTACTTAAAATAGAAGCTAAAATATAGTTTTCCCGTTAACGGAAAATATTGCAGAATAGTAGGGTTATCAGTCGTCCGATGTGCATCCAAAGTGAATCAGCATAGTATTTTTACCAAATTTCCATCTCATGAGCCAAGTTTTATACATTTATGTACTACCGCAAGATTAATTATTTAAATAATTTAATCTTGTTATATTCTTCCCCATAATGAGATTAAATTGTAACATAGAAGCGCCACCTGTTGCCCAATATGCACTCAAACTGAATGAGCAGAGTTTTTCATAATATATATATCTCATAATAAGTTTTTTGTGCACTGTAAATATTTAACATTTCCTGAAATGAGAGGGAATCGAAGCGTAGCAGAGCTCTTGGGTGATATAGCCTAAAAGCTAAGCAGAACCAATTCAGTCCAATGTCCAACCAAATATCAAATTTAATTTAAGTTCATTGGTTCATGGAGTTCTATATTCGTTGCTTTGCTAATTGAAAAATATAAACATTTTATGAAAATGGTCGATCGTCTTCAGGAAATTTCAAAAGATGTAAATTCGTAGAAAACCGGAAATTGAAAAATTTCTCAAATCATATACTACTTTTTTATAACAGATATGCGCAATATAGATTTTTTTTTTTTTTTTAGTGATAATAATAAAAATAAGTATCGATTTCAGTTAACTGAAATGCGTTTTGTTTTACTTAATAAATAAAATAAAATAAAATAAATAAATAAACAAAAATAAAAATCATTAATATTTGCGTAAATCACACACACACAAAAAGAAGTGAGAAAAATCATTCCATCCACGCGAGACTTGATTTCTAATTATGTATCGTATATCTAGAGTACTGTGTTGCATACCTTGAGTAATATATGAATGGAACTTTAGTATCAATTATATATACTAATATTTTTTTAAATATGTAAATAATATTTAAGATGCGTTCATAAATCCTTGAAGCATATTATATATATAATTTATATTTGTGTATAATAAATCATTATAGTAATTAAACACCAGGAAGGAAGACTTCAGTTAATGAATAAACAACCACATGTTGAAGCAAAGCTTTATACAAGATAAAAGACACAAAATTACTATCAGCTCAAATAAATTAACCAAGTCACAGGTCAGTGTCATATATTAAATAATAATAAATCTTGCTTAAGTGATAAAATCAAAAATTTAATTTCAAATTAAATAAATAAAGATAAAACCAACTAGTTTCACACTCAAAAAAATTTTTAGTCCACTTTTTCGCCCTAAAGACGACACAACTTGTGGGGATGAAACTAATTTGTTTTATCTTTATTTAATTAATGTATAAAAATAAATAAATATATGTATATTTTTACCTTAAGCAAGGAGATTTTAGATTTAATTAAATAATAACAGTAATAATAAAATTTTGTACACATTCTTTGTGAACAAAATTTATTTTAGTACTACAAGACTTGTTTCAATCTATTCTTCCAATTCCATAAAGGCATGCAATAACTGTGTTTCATTCTTTAGCATCGGTTACTATATTCATTTCTAAAAATTTCTTCGATATGGCATTAGTATAGAAACACCTTTGGGGCTTTCAAATCCTCCCTCCCCCCACATTTTGGCGATGAGGTAAAACAGCTATTGCAATTGTAAATCAACATCTTCGCGAGAAACGTCCTAATTACTTCGGAGCTAAATTTCAAATTTCATCAAGTCGTTCTATACCTAAGCAATTCCATTTCTTTACAGTGATTTTTCTAAACTTTATGTTAATTATTAAAAACAAAAGTTTGCACGCTATTGTTATTATTATTATTAGTATTGACATGAAAAGAAAGATTTATTATTATTATTTATTTATTTACTTATTTTTGCCACACGAATATTAGAATCTGTATATAGCTTTTTGTAATTTTTATAAAATTTAACATTCATATATTTCTTAATAATTTTAACATACATAAATTTCTTAAGCATGATATTTCGAAATTTCATTTTAATAATAATAATAATAATAAAATTGCAGGTTTATTTTTTTCCTCCCCCGACAACAACAACAACAAAAAATACAGATTTATTTTTTTTCCTCAAAGAAAAAAAAAAAAGGGGGGGGGGCTTCGAGATGCACTAAGATATCTCAAGCGACATCATCTTGTTGAATCACGTGACTGCCCGAGTACCATTCTTGCCCTGCACTATCCACAGACACACACAAACATTGCTTATATACAGGGTGTTTCATAAGTCTGGATACACCAAAGTCCAAAATATCTCAAAAGGAAAACAAATTTGCTGGAAACATTGATTTCAAAAGTTTCATGGATTTAAATAATCTACCACATGAGGTATCACAATTGGGTCCTGGGGGTGGACCCGCGTGACACAAATTTCATTTTTTAAATAGAAACCATATTTTTTCTTTGCAGAATCGCATTAAGCAGAAAAAACTGTTTTAAATCATGTACTGTTTTTATATTTTGCGGCATTGGGGTCCCCGGTGCCCCTATTTTTATGTTGTAATAAAAAATTTGGAAATCCTAAAGAAGATGAGAGAAGTCGTGTAGAGCCGCACCAGATTGTAAAAACGTGAGAAAAATGGCGGCTTTGGCCTTTCTCACGGTTTTGTGAGGTCTAACTGCAGTAGAGACAGTGCCCGGAGATGAGAGAAGTTGTGCAGAGCCGCACCAGATTGTAAAACAATATACAGTATATAATTATTAACACTTCACATTAGCAAGTTAATTGTATGATACATTATTTGTGTCATACAAGGATGGAAAGCGTCAGCTGACGATGACGGGAGTTCAGTGATTTTTGTTCACCCAAAAGTTTTCACTTCAAATGGAAAGCGTCAGCTGACGATGACGCGAGTTCAAAGATTTTTGTTCACCCAAAAGAGCTCAACGCGCCTAAAGAAGTTTTCACTTAAAAAAATAAAATAAATAAAATAAAATAAATAAATAAATAAAAGAAAATAAAAGAAAATAAATAAAGAAAATAGTTTATTTTAATTGGTCTGTATATGTGTGTGTGTGTATGTGTGTATGTATGTATGTGTGTCTGTGGGAATCATCTCGCTTTCATATCTATGAAACTATTAAAGACAGAACTATAAAACTTCAGAATTGAGACAGGTCTGGTGTACAGATGAATTTTCCAAATTTTGGTGAAAATTGGAAAAACAGAAGTCATGGGTGGAAATCTGCGCCAATTGTGCCAAACTGCTACAATTTCAAAGACTTGCTACAATCTGAACAAAAAGTCAAACTTTAACAGTTTTGCAATGATCTGCGCCAAAAATGAAATTTCATTATATATAAAAAAAAAAAAAAAAAAAATTCATAAAAGACAAAAAAAAAAAAAAAAAAAAAAAAAGTGGAGATTTCATAGATACGCCGAGAATCGCAAATTACATCGACTAATCACAAATGAAATCAGAATTTTATGCTAGCTGCTCATTGTTTAGATAATTTTCTAAGTGTTATTGTCCAGGGCATTCTTTTTTTTTTTTTTTTTTTTTTTTTTTTTCACATTTATTTTTTGTTATTACGTGTGGAGGTGATTAAATATCTGAGTCGTTTCCTGCTAAAAGAAAATCTTTTAATTAAAAAAAAAAAAAAAAAAAAAAAAAAAAAACTATGATTATTAAGGATATTAAAAAGTATGTATATTTAATTATTTATTTATTAAAAAAAAAAAAAAAAAAAAAAAAAAGAATATATAATACGTAACCGAAAAATCCCGAATAGTCCCGTGAAATTTTAATCAATCCTAAGAAAATTTTAGGAATGTGAAAAAGGAAATAAAACAACAACAACAACAAAAATAAATAAATAAATAAAATAAGTAATGAGTAATTTTCAAAACAAATATCTTCAAACATTAATTTGGGGTTTAGCTGCCGGCTATGATAAGTAAGTTATATCCGAAAGCAAGAAGTATGTGTATTAAAAATAAATAAATAAATATTTGCTTGCAAAAGTTATTAGTATAAGTTACGACATATGAAAAACTGACAAAGTAAATCTTTTAGAAATTGTGACGGTCCATAATATTAATTAAATCATCAATATACATTTTATCCTATAACAAAATTATACGACTTTCTTTTTCTTTTTTCTTCTTTAATTTTTTAATTGAGTTTGAGTCAGAGCTTTCAGAGGTTAGAAAATATATCCTACAGATGTTAAATTAACCCTTTGCCCGGAACATGTTTTCATCATGCTTATCGGGAACATCGGTCTCACAGACCACTATTTTTAGAAAAAGGTACTGAATGTATTTAGCGAAATTTTGTGGCGATAAATTATGAATTCTTGCAGCCATAACTTTACTTTCTCAATCATGACGTATTTTAGGGACAACAGGGTATTATATGGTTGATTGGATTTAATGCCGCATTAGTACTGCGCAATGGTTAATTGACAACGGTCCGGGACTCATCCCTAGGGTTGTTCTGAGATATGCCATCCTCTACAGGTTGAGTGTATTTTACGTCGCATAGTGCTGCAGTTAGATAGACTTGGCGTCTTCGACATTTATCGCCAACCGTGCCGGTATTCTATTCTAGGAATATGCATCCGCAAGTCTGGACACTAAGCCTAACCTTCAGCGGTCTCAGAGACCGATGTTCCGGTATAAGGGTTAAATAAACAACTTTCAGTTTCCTTCCATCATCCAATTCACTAAACGAACTACAGTGCCCTTTGATCTGAAAACCTGCAACGCAACAGAAGTGCCCGTTCTTAATTGTTGATGGTGATCAGTGCGGTCGAAAATATTCAGATTTTTCGGAATCCCCCCCCCCTCCTCTCCTGCAATCTAGAATCTTTACTCAATCCACATAAATAAACGCTTTAATAACAGGAAGCTAGGCGAAATTATGTGTTTGTTTACTTTACAGACTAGCGAAAGGAAGGGTAAAAAGAGAAACAGAAATCAATTTGCAGTGTTTGGATTATCATTTACTGCATTATACAGCTACAGCCAGTTCACTTATCGTTTGGACTTTGGATTGTGTACAGAGCAATTGACTCCTTCTTCTCCCAGACCTCACCGCACCACACAAAATACATATACACAGCCACAAGGAATGAAATAAAAAAAAAAAAAAAAAGAAAAGGAAAGGAAACAAGGGAAAAAAAATATTTGACCAACTAGCTGTGACATATTTTTGAATGAATAGTGTCTTAAAGTTTAGAATGAATAGTGTCTTTTTGTGTCTTAAAGTTTAGTTTTCACGTATATATATATATATATATATATATATATATTTATTTTTATAACATATATATATATATATATATATATATATATATTAGCAATTGATTAAAACTTCTGCTGTTCTTTTATGGATGTTTATACCAAATTATTTCATATTAATTGTTATTCATCTAAATTTATGCTTAGGCTTCATTATATTATTTACATTAAAATAATCATCACACTTTTCTTCTACTTTATTTATTTATTTATTTATTTTTTACTTTATTCTGTACTAGCAGACTTTGTCCGCTTCGCTGGTCACTAAATTTAAAGGAAACTCTTTTCGATATAGCTTTACAAAAATAAAATAAAATAAAATACTGAAATTGCTCAAAAGCGCGTTTCAAGACCCTGCTGCATTCGGCACGATTTCCTCATCCGATAAAACGCGGGCGCCTCTCCCTATTACCTGTGACAATGGTTTACTAATAGGCTTCCATTTAGGTGATTGTTAGATAACAGTTTCGAATAAGATAGTCTCGAAAAAATTGAAGTATACCTTTTATATTCGAATCCCAGTTACATATGAACAAAACTATGCGTGGTGCACATAATATTTGCTTTTACGTTATTTTCTATGTTTATTTTTTTTATCCGATCAATCATAAAAATGACAGCAATTTCACGCCAAATATTACAATATCCTATGACCGGCTACGTCTGTCGCATGAGACAATTAATTTTTTGTGGTTATATATAATTCATGGTTTGTAAACCAGATCATAGTACAGCCTTAACATAATTCTCTTTGGAGACTTCTGAACTTTTGTCACCATTTCAGATTTAATCCCTTTCAACAATAAGACTTAATCCCTTGTAACAATATTCTATGAGCGCTATTTCCGCCATATTTTAGACAACAAATTTTTTTATGGTTATATATATTTCTCATTAAACATACTTTTATTTTTATTATTTATTTAAATATTTATTTGAATTAATCAAATATTTCTGTTCGACAGCGTGCAAGTGCAGTCACACACAGAAGCTCATTTATTTGTATGATAAATTAGCAAATTGATTAGTATATATATAAAAAAATAAATAAATAGGTAAACGTTATCGTACTACACAACTTTATTATGTCTCTCTATTGGCAGCTTTAGAATTTTTGTCGCGATATTAGCGATGGATTTTTTTTTTTTTTTTTTTGTATGAAAAAGGGATGACAATTTCACTAATAATTTTATCAGACACCTTTTTGTTTATATATAAGAATCCTTTCTATTCTGTTTATATTTTTAATGGTTTTTAGGTTTATAAAAGTGCTTGCTGAAATAAATTTGCTATCTTTAAAACTGCATTTTTTCTATAAACTTTCTATAAAAATAAATCCTTTATGTGACTACTATTTAAGTTTAATAATGGTTTTTTCTTTTTGTAATACTTTATATATATATATATTTATATTTTTGATGCGCTACTTAGGTTAAAATGGCTGTTGCTATATTAAACTTCTTGTCGAAAACATTCGGTGTACTTCAACACCAAAATTTAAAAAATCGTCCAGGAGGATCTATTAATGAAACTGATAAAATAAAAATATGGTTCATAGAGTCTAAATAATCTATTAAAAAAAAAAAAAAATCTTAAAGCCTAAATTCTTAATGTATCGTATTACATAAATCTTTTCGGAGTTAGAATAAATTTTAATTGGAAAAAAAAAAAAAAAGTAACTTTTTTGTTTATTAACTAAAATTGACGAAATTTGAACAGCGATGTTCCTAAAAAGCTCTGGAAATACATACACAATGACACACACACACACAAACATCTTATTTTATTATATGTATAGAAAATTATATAAAAAACTAGCAGGCTTTGCCCGCTTTGCTGGCCACTAAATTTAAAAGAAACTCTTTTCTATATAGCTTTATAAAAATCATAATATAATTGAGCCTATGTCTATACCCATTTTACCCCACTTGATAAAATATCCTATAGAATACAGAATACAATAAATTTAACTTAACTTCAAATAAACATCTGTTCTTAGATATTTTATGCTTCTTATTTTTCTCAAAATATTTTACAATTTTACTATGAAAAAGAGATGAAGAAAAATCTGGAAGAGTAATATATTTCATAGGTTGTGCACAAAACAAAATTTTAAATGAAAACGATAATTTTTATATTGCCACTATTTCTTTTTGTAGCAGAAATACTTTGTGTTTATCTAATAAATACAAAAGAAAAATAAAAAATATTTTAATATTTTAAATATGTAGCAATTTTTTGTAAATATACTCACTTTATTCCTACCTGACCTTACTGTTGACAATGTACGTAAATTAAAAAAGGATTTGATTTATGAAAGTTCTACTTTTTTTTCTTTTTTTTCTAATTTATTTAACTTTATTTTTTTATTATTATTATTATTTAAAAAAAAAAATGAAAGATTCGGCAAACGTGGGCAAACCTATGGTATGATTTGCTTTTAGTTTTGCCGACATGGGGGTGCTGGTATGGAAATGAGGTCAAATGTTATTTTTTTTTTTTTTTAGCGTTTTGATGGGTGGGCAAAAAAAGTTAATGGTTGGGCAAACGTGGGCAAAACTTGGGCAAACCTATGGCATAATCTGTTTGAAGTATTTCCGACATGGGGGTGCTAGTGCGGAAATGAGGTCAAATGTTTTTTTTAATTTTTTTTAGCGTTTTGTTGGGTGGGCAAAAAAAGTTAATGGTTGGGAAAACGTGGGCAAAACTTGGGCAAACCTATGGCATAATCTGTTTGAAGTATTTCCGACATGGGGGTGCTAGTGCGGAAATGAGGTCAAATGTTTTTTTTAATTTTTTTTTAGCGTTTTGTTGGGTGGGCAAAAAAAGTTAATGAATGGGCAAACCTGGGCAAAACTTGGGCAAACGTTACACACTAATCGTTTTTTGAAATTCCAACTTGGGGGTGCCAACTTCACGGTTCACAAATTACATTTTTAGGGATTTACAGCGTTATAAATGGTGGGCAAAAAAAATGAAAGGTTGGGCAAACCTGGGCAAAACTTGGGCAAACGTTACACACAAACCATTTTTTGAAATTCCAACTTGGGGGTGCCAACTTCATGGTTCTCAAATTACAATTTTCGGGATTTACAGCGTTACAAATGGTGGGCAAAAAAAAATGAAAGGTTGGGCAAACGTGGGCAAAACTTGGGCAAACCTATGGTATGATTTGTTTTTAGTTTTGCCGACATGGGGGTGCTGGTACGGAAATGAGGTCAAAAGTTATTTTATTTTTTTTAACGTTTTGTTGGGTGGGCAAAAAAAGTTAATGGTTGGGCAAACGTGGGCAAACCTTGGGCAAACCTATGGCATAATCTGTTTGAAGTATTTCCGACATGGGGGTGCTAGTGCGGAAATGAGGTCAAATGTTTTTTTATTTTTTTTTTAGCGTTTTGTTGGGTGGGCAAAAAAAGTTAATGGTTGGGCAAACCTGGGCAAAACTTGGGCAAACGTTACACACTAATCGTTTTTTGAAATTCCAACTTGGGGGTGCCACCTTCACGGTTCACAAATTACATTTTTAGGGATTTACAGCATTATAAATGGTGGGCAAAAAAAAATTAAAGGTTGGGCAAACCTGGGCAAAACTTGGGCAAACGTTACACACAAACCGTTTTTTGAAATTCCAACTTGGGGGTGCCAACTTCACGGTTCTCAAATTACAATTTTCGGGATTTACAGCGTTACAAATGGTGGGCAAAAAAAAATGAAAGGTTGGGCAAACGTGGGCAAAACTTGGGCAAACCTATGGTATGATTTGTTTTTAGTTTTGCCGACATGGGGTGCTGGTACGGAAATGAGGTCAAATGTTATTTTATTTTTTTTAGCGTTTTGTTGGGTGGGCAAAAAAAGTTAATGGTTGGGCAAACCTGGGCAAAACTTGGGCAAACGTTACACACAAACCGCTTTTTGAAATTCCAACTTGGGGGTGCCAACTTCACGCTTTCCAGAAAACTATTTTTGTTGTTTTTAGCGTTATATATGGTGGGCAAAAAAAAATCATTGTTTTGGCAAACCTGGGCAAATCTTGGGCAAACGTATGGTATGATTTGTTTTTAGTTTTTCCGACATGGGGGTGCTAATGCGGAAATGAGGTCAAAATTTATTTTTTTGATTTTTGGAATTTTGGTGGGTGGGCAAAAAAAAAAAATATTGGTTGGGCAAACCTGGGCAAAACTTGGGCAAACGTTACATATAAACCGATATTTCAAATTGCGAGGTGGGGATGCCAACTTCACACAGGTAATAAGTCCACTACTTCATCTATATGATTTTTAAATTTTGCAAACAATACAATGTCATCGACATACAATAATAAAATTACTTTCTTGTTAAAAATATAAACACAGTTACACCATGAAAATTTGTTAAAACCTATATTGATCAAAATTCTATTCATTTCGAAAAACCAGGCTCTACCACTTTGGTGTAGGCCGTATATAGCGCGATTTAATTTACAAACGAATTTTTCTTTTCCAATCTCGATGAAACCCGGTGGTTGAGACATATAAATATGTTCATCGAGTGGTGCGTAAAGATATGCACCTTTAATATCCAGTTGTAAATGAGTACATCCTTTACATGAAACTAGCAATGAAAAGAAGAAGCGTATTACTCCAAAGTTAACGACAGGGCTAAAAGTATCATCTTAACTTTCTCCTTTTATCTGTTTATATCCCTGCGCCACTAGTCTGGCTTTAAAACGGGCTATTTCCCCCCTTTCATTACGTTTAAGAGTGAAGACCCATCTACATCCTAAAATATTATTATTTGGAGGTGATTTTGTAAGGTGCCATACATTACGTTCCCGAATAACATCCATTTCTTCTTTCATAGCCTGCAACCACTGATTTTTATAAGGAGATTTTAAGACCTGTTTAAAACTCGTTGGGATTTGATCCACGTCTAGTCAATCGTTTTTCTTAGTTAAATCAGGTTCAATCAAATTAAGTTCATTATCTGAATCAAGTTCACTATCTGAATTAATTTCATCAGAATTTAAAGTTTGTTCTGCACTAGAACAAGATTTTTCATTAATTTTACCTACATATTTTTCTCTAGGACTGAAATTAAAAAAGGTTTGGTTCATAAATTATACAATTTTTCTTAAAATATTTTTTAACATCTTTATGACATTTTAAATGTTCAGTTTTTCCAAATTCACAATAATAAACGTCGATTCTGTCACTAGTTTTACGGGGTACTAGAGTTCTAAACCATACAGCCTCTCTGAGCGGGACTCGTTTAATTATATCTCGACTGGATTTAATTTCCTCGTCAGACGAAGATTCAGAATGATCAGGGTAAGTCTGATATATATTAAAAGCATCTGAATCAGCATTAGTCACACTTTCTGAATCTGACCCCTCATCTGAACATAACCAACTTTCATTTTCGTGGCCCATCACTGCTCCACTGCGCTCCCCAATATTTATCGGTTCTTCAATTTTAACATTAATTGTTTCTATTGTTTTATTTTCATCTGGGAGCCATATCCTGTAACCTTTTGTACTAAGGGCGTAACCTATCATAATTCCTTTTTTCGCTTTTCGGTCAAGTTTGTTTCTAAGTTGTTTGGGTACCCCTACGTATGCTGTTGAGCCAAAAGCTTTTAAGTGCTTTACTGAAGGTTTATAACCACCATACAACTCAAACGGTGTTTTCTCTAAATCCGTATGACAAATTCTGTTCCAGGTATACGCAAAGTATAAAGCTGCGTCTGGCCAAAAACTTTTATTTAATCCACTTTCGTCTAAAACTGTCCTCATACCGTCAACAATAGTTTGGTTAAATCTTTCTGCAACAGAATTTTGTTCCGGTGAATAAATGTTAGTAAATTCATGTTTTATGCCTTTCAGCTCACAAAAAGATTTAAAATTATTATTTTGAAACTCTTTCCCGTTATCTGATCTAATAGCTTTTACCTGATAGTTTAAAAATCTCTCCGCTCTTGTTACATAATTTCTAAAGTTTTTAAATACCTCAGTTTTTGCTTTCATAGGAAATATTGTTACTTTACGAGAAAAATCATCGATAATTGATAAGCAATACCTTTGACCGTTTCGGCCAGTTATTTTGCATGGTCCCCATACATCCATATGTAATAACTCAAGAGGATGTCTAGACCTTATTTGACCATGCGGTTTAAAAGAAATTCGTCTTTGTTTATTAAGTTTACAAGTTTCACAAGAAGCTTCATTGACTTTTAATTTAGGAAGCCCCCTCACACTATCATATTTACAAGTTCTGTCAATTAGTTTAGGACTAGCATGAGCAAAACGTCTGTGCCACATATTAAAACTGTCCTTTTGAGTATGTAAAACTTCAGTTTTTGTATCCTGAGAGTTTCTTTTACTTGAAGTTTTAGAAACTTCAAATTTAACATTTTTCATTTCTTTGGATGGAATTTTTGGAAATAAATAATAAATACCATCATGCAATTTAGCAGTAAATAAAAATTGATCATATTTGTTAGTTACTTTAATTTTACCATTCCCCCCCTTAAATTTAGCTCCTGCAATATCCATCTTTGGAGCAGATATTAAAATTTTTCTCAATTTAGAGCAATACATTACATTAGTAAATGTTATATTTTGTTGACCAAATCGTAATTTAACATCACCAGTTCCTTCAATAGGAAAATCAATATTATCTATTGCAACAGCTAATCTTTCATTATACAATGGTTTAAAATTAGAAAACAAATTTTTATCACCACAAAAGTGATTACTCGCAGCCGAATCAAAAAGCCAATTGCTTTTGTCACACACATTTTTACTTAAATTAGCAAAAGTAAAAAAAACCTGGTTAGAGTCCTTTCTGGTTCGTCTCGGGAGTTTGGAACGGCCTCTTCTCTGGGAATGGTCAGGTTCTTTCTGGTTAGATCTCTCAGGACTGGAATCACTGGTAGTGCATACAGTTGCCTCTGGAGGTTTAGCTCGCCATGGTCTGTGAGGGGATTGAGCACGTTGCCTCTGGAAAAACGGAGACTTTCGGCGTTGATACACTTTCGATGTTGATCTTGGCTCGAAGTTTTTCCTTGAATTTTGACAAAAACGACTGATATGTCCCGGAACTCCACAGCGGAAACAAGTCACATTTGATCTTGAGTACTGTGTGCTGTAACTCTCAATGAAAAGTTCATCACACTTGTCATGATCACGCAGTTCTATCCTTGATTCTTCACTAATTAATTCAACTAATATGTCTTTAAATACAAATTTATCATCAGGCCACCTAAGTATGCTCTGAACTATACTATCGAATTTCTCTGGGAGATAACGAAGCAACTGGAATGATAGATAAACTTCCTTCATTGGCTGATCAATTGCTTCTAAAAGTTCAGCTATTCTCATGAGTCTAGCAGCATACATATCAATTTTCTCTCCACTTTTTATTTTACATGAAAACAGTTCGCTGCAAAACTGCATATGGCGTGCTCGGTTATCTGGATAAAAATGTTGTTTTAATTTTTTCCATATCTCAGCTGGATCCGTTAATTTCTCTATAATCCGACGAAAGTCCTTCTCAGTATTGAGGTATAAAATAGATAAAGCAAGTTTTGACCTCGTATTATAATCTTTTATTTCTTTCGGATCAGCTGATGCTTTCGGCTTTTCCTCAGTTCCGATTACGATATCCCAGGCCTTCTTTTCAAATAATAAAAACTTCACATCAACTGCCCAGTTACAATAATTCGTAGCATTGAGTTTTTCTATACTATGCTGTATCATTGCCATTTTCGTTAACTGTATTGGCCCCCCCCCTTCTTAAAGATTCTTATAAAACTTTGGGACCAATACGCCGGAAGAAAACTTTACTTCATTAAACTTTGTCATTTTAAAACTTTCACTTAAACAGCTCAATATTGGGCAATAGCCCATAACTAAATATGTCAGGTTTATAAACCTGACATGATTATCTTAAAGCTTCAAAGTTCAGCAGAGTTGAAATAATAGAGTCCAGTGGAAACTGTATTGAGCAGGTAAAAAGAAATATGACAAGTTTTTCTTTTAAATAAAATCATTTATTTAAAAACTAGATTGATTTATCTAGTGAAATAAAAATATGGCAAACGAAAATAAAAATTATAATACATTTAGACGATTCGTTTAATATTCTTCAGGGCAGATATATTAGTACAGAGTAGTTACTGAAGCCTATACTATTATTGAAAGAAGCTTAAAAGTTTGTAGTTTTAAAATGACTATCATCCTCGAACTAATCTAAAAATATTTACTTAAACCTTAACTGAAAAACAACAGCTTTCTACACAAGCTTTAATATTGTCGTATCAAGGAAAAATTTAAAATGAAATATACAAACTGCGTTTAACGCCAGCTTCTTTATTACCGGGATTCACCTCGGCACTAACACCGAAAAAGCCACAGGATTGCTTTTCTGCTACGCTACTTATTCAATTCAAGCAGATGACGTAGACTTATGTCATTTGCATACGGATAGCTTCGGCTAACGTATTAATATTTTATGCTAAAATAAATTTTAAATAAACTATGAGTTTTTAAATATTTATTAACTTAAAATTATAAAAGTAAATAGAGAATAAATTACTTAGATTTTAATAACCATCAGTTTTAATAAAAAAGGAAAAATAGTTAAACTAAAGAGGGAGTGAAACTGAATAAAACATTGAGTGTCAAGAACACAATAATATTTTAAATTCCTAAATCTAACAACGGCAAATTATAAATTTTATAAATTTTAACAGTATCAAACTTGTTAATGCTATCTCGATAATTTATATTCGTTTTAAAATATTGCTGTCGAAACAAGTCATTTTTAAAGTAATTTTTCGTAAATAATTTGAATTCGTAAATTAATATGAATTGAATACGATTTTGGAAATTAATGTGAATTTTTAATAGAAATATTTAGTAGGACTGAAAAATAATGGCCACAAATTAAAATAGTCAAAATTTAGGACATTGAAACCGTATGACGTAATCATTATAATTTTTTTTTTTCTGAATCGAATCGTCATAATTTTTGTTCATTTAATATGCTGTCAGCATTACTAAAATTTTACTTTAAAATGTCGTGAGTTATTTCATGCAGAAAAACACACGAAATATAAAGAGCTCACTTTTAAAAACGAAGAGCTCAAATTTGTGTAAATGGATATACTCATTTCGAAATGAGTAATGTTGTTTTTGAAAAGGAAAAGATACGTGTCTTATTTAGGAAATATCAGGCTGTTTTCATAATAATATTTGTTCACTTCATAATTTATTATACATATGCTGAACTAAAGGAAGTTCTTTAATCCGCGATTGTAATGAAATGCTCGCCCTCTGGTGGGCTAAGGTGAAATTACAATTAACATGCTTTAATTCGGCTTTTCATCAAGCCGCCATTGCTTGCCGATGTTTAGTTTCACATATATTTATTGAATAAAAATGAATAAATCCGGTGAAAAAGATAACACTTACTGTTGTGTGCTACAGTCTAACTCCAAAGGATCAAGAAATCCAGAATTAAGCTTCCATTTATTTCCAAATGACAAATTTAAAATTTCAGTTGCTTCGGCTAAAGGAAGTAAAGAATTAATCAGATGATTTGAAACTAATATTTGTTCAGCTTCAGTTAAATTCTACTTCCGATCGAACTTTGAATAAACTGAAATATTTTTTTCCAAAAGCAATAAATTTTCCATGATGTAATGGCGGAGAAATTATGGTACGAATATTAAGTAGAATAACAAAAAGAACAATAATAAATACACGTGGTATTATATTTACTAAAAACAAAAACTGAAAAAGCGCCATCTATCGATCATTACAAACGCGGATAGAATTTCTACAAATTTAAGCAGAAAGAGTTGAAAAACAAAATTTCATTCCTCTAATCTTCAGAACTATATTTCGTGGCAGTCCCATACTGGTTTGCGGAAGAATACATCAGTGAGAATCTATGTGTGGGATATTGGGATTCACGAAGGTCGATACCATTTTTTGAGCATGTTAATATACTCAGTTATAAGAACATGAAATTTTTAAATTTGAGTATATTTGCTTTTGAGCTATTTTGTGTATGTGACAAACTCAAATTCAACACAATTTTACTCATTTCTGAGTTTTTTTTTTTTTTGTATCAAGAAGAATATGCATTTTTCCTATGTATGTAACAACATTTTTAAACCATGTATCTACTTTTTAGGTAATGGCACAAGAAGCATTTAAGCAAAACTACACATTTTGGCAATACGATAATTCCAAATAAAATTTGCTTTCTGTTAAATTTTTGGATTGATTGAAATATTACTCATTATCTGGCGTCCATGTTATAATATTTATTTTGTACAAAACGTACATTTCCAATAGATTTCCTCGGTTATATTCAAGCGATATTAACAGACCCATTTTTAGTTTCGTAATAAATAAATTTGGCTGCTATGAAGAAATGAAAAAAATCACAAAATTCACAAAAAGAAATTTCACAATTGTAATAATTTGGAAATATAATAATCAGTGTTTCCGAAAATATTTATTAACAGTGCATTTTTTTTTTAAATAAAATTTCTATTAAAACCGACAATTATTAATATTTTAATGTCTAGTGTTACAAATAAGTGGTATTGCTAAAAATGTAGAATTGGTTCTAAACTGTTAAAAATTTGGAGTTAGTTTGAACCAAAACTTGGTACTGCACTAGCTGCAACTACTCGATAGTTTAACCCTTTACTATGATTTGGTAATTTTATGTTAAACAAAATATTGGTATTAAAAAAAAAAAAAAAAAAAAAAAAAAAAAAAAAAAACACTCGACCGAGGTGGGGATCGAACTGAAGACCTTCTTGTCGCAAATCTAACAATCTAACTCTGTACCACGCTTTTTTGCCCACTAATCCTGTTTCGTTAAGTTTGGTGAAATGGGCTAAATTTTCTAGGGTTTTATCTTGACCCATGTGTGAGTTATTGCACAAAATTTGCATTTTATCCTATGCTTTCGACTACATTCTTTAATTTAAGCTTGCTTTGGCTTCAAAAAGAATTTTACTGATCCATACTTCGGTGACTGTATAATAGATCTTTCTCTCTTCCTAAAAGGATATACTTCAATAAACTTTCTTATAGTAACATCTGGTTAGTGATCAATTGAATAAAGAAGTCTTTTTTTTTTTTCTTATAATGAATATTGGTTTTGAAGGACATAATCACATGCGATCTCATTTCATAGATTTTAAGCGCAATGGATTTTAAGACGTTGATTTTAAGCGCAATAGTACTGCCATCTTCTGAATACAAAAGGAATTACAATTGCATGTACGCCTAAACACTTCCCTTGTGAATGGATGTATGGTAGCTCCAAGTTTTGGCGCAACTGAAATTCAATCGCAAGAAGTAGAAAACTAAAAAGTGAGGATGAACCATATTATGGTATTGCTTATAACTTTAATAATCCATATAGTGGTTCAAGTTTAAACGGGAATTTTTAACAGTG
This sequence comes from Salticus scenicus, assembly GCA_963930645.1. Taxonomy (NCBI): domain Eukaryota; kingdom Metazoa; phylum Arthropoda; class Arachnida; order Araneae; family Salticidae; genus Salticus; species Salticus scenicus. The sequence goes on along the minus strand of OZ005652.1, from coordinate 360,416,955 downwards.
TAGTTATATTTTTTATTTAAGCAATTAATTTATTGATTAATATTCTGATTTCATTTTTCATAACTTAATTTTAAAAATCAATTCCCTTCCAACTCGTTAACCTTCACTTAGATTCTTGAAACTTAGGCTTTTCTTGAAATAAATATGTAGAATGCGTAAAAAAAAAAAAAAAAAAAAAAAAAAAAAAAAACTTAAATGATATTCTTAAATTACTTTTAAATAGTTTTATTAAATTAAAAAAAATCACTTTCAACATAATTGCATCTCTTTTCACTATTATCAGTACTTATTTCGTTCTTTATAAGATAAATTACCTATATTTTTTTTTATGTAACAATTGTTTGAGATTTATCTTTTTTTTTTTTTTTTTTTTTTTTTTTAAATCTCTTGCGTTAGCTTCATCACTAGAATTAGATAGCCATTGAAATTTTCATCGAAGATATCTAATATCTTTAAGAATCAAGAATTAAATAAAATAAGTAAGTAAATAAATAAATAAAATAAATGGGGAAAAAGCTGCTTTTAGTTGTATATATATTTTTTCTTTATTTTCCAAAGAGATATTTATACAATCGGTAACATTCTTAAAAAGATCTTTTAAGTTTTCTTACAATTTGTTTTCTATTGAAAGAGTAAAGAAACTTATAGAAATAAATTAAATATTGTTAATAGAAAATAGTATAATAGAGAAACAAACTAGTATGATGCGAACACTACAAAATATTCTTCTGTAGCATTCTATGTAACTGCGCCACCTAGCAGTCGACATGCGGCAAATTTAATCTATCTCACAATTATTATTTTATATGATTAGCTTGGTGCAATTTTCATCAGTGGATGTAGAAATATAGCTGTTTGGAAAGTCGCAGCGAATAATAGTGACGAAAAGAGTTGGCCGTTGTACGCACAAACTGAAACAGCACAATTTCTCATAATATACATTTCCCATACCAAGTTCAGTGCATCTATGTTATATAGAAACTGATGTATCGTTTTTAGTAAACAGAAAATATTACATATATAATATTCATTATAAAAATATAAGAGAATATCCAGTATAATTATAATCCTTTATATTTAAAAATATGCAATATCTGTTTTATATACTAAGGTTTGTGGATTTATCAAAGAATATTTAGGATATTTTCTTCCCCAAAACATAATTAAACTGTAGCATAGCAGCGGAACCTAAAATAGAATCAGCATACTTTCACGAAACATCCATCTCACAAACCAAGTTTTGGATAATTATTGTGCATGACAGATCTCAGTTATAGCATTTTCTTAAATAGAGAACATCGCAACATAGCAGCGCCATCTCTGGCGATGTGTCCTAAACGCGAATCAGCAATAATTTAATCAAGGTCCAACCAGGTATCAAGTTTGGTTAAATTTTGGCCATGGTTTCATGAAATACAGCCTCAAAAAAATTTGGTATCACACACACACGGACTGACATACATGCAGGCAGCACACAGAGAGACATTGTGTTAAATCATGTTCGGGACATCTCGCTATGCAAAAACTTATTGAATGGAACATTTTTACAAATTAAGTACTATTTTCTCTATGCATATAGAAGAAAGTAAAAGAAAAAATAAAATAAAATAATAATAATGATTAAAAAAAAAAAAATAGTATTTTATGATTATAACAAAACTTTCTAGTATAATATTTTAATATATTTCAAAAGTAAAGTCATGTTAGCCTCAATATTATGATTAGTAAAAATAATGTCCCTTACTAATTCTTTTTTCATCCAATCCCTTGAAAATTTGTGCAAATTTTAATCAGTGTATTTTTCACAAAACTGGGCATTTGTTTTTAAATCAAGAAGTTATTACAGTTCTTACGAACTCTTAAATTCAGTCGTGTGGCAAAAATTCATGAAGATTTCAAGTTTTAAAGTTTTTTTATTTGTAGCTTCTGCTGTAATTGAGATATAAAAAACCCCAATGCACAGATGTATTCAGTTACACACTAAAGACACACCGTAAAAAATATTGGAGATTTGAAATAACTTAGAATTAGCATAGAACATTTCGCAACTGAGTACTAGTTTTCAAATAAAAGAGGCCTTTCAATTAAAAAAAATATTGTTTATCGTTTAAAACACGATATATGCATAAATTTGATAGATTTCATGGCAATACCGATGCTTTCCTCTAATTTAGAGATATATATGTAGATACCACGCAAATTGGAGGGAGGGGGGAATATTGAATTGGAATATCGGGAAAAATAATCACGAATGAAACAGGAAAATGAAAATGTAAAATTTTTATGGATTTTTCTTGCTACGCACGTGCCTATTTATTTTTAATTGATGAAGGATCATATGGTAATCTTTCACTCCAAAACAACGATTGTCAATTTTTTTAATTTGTGGCATTTGTTTACAGAAATTTTTTATCCATCCCATTTTAATATCAGTTTTTTAGCTCATTTTACTTCATTTTATAACATACGCATTAAGCAGATGATTTTTTACTTCCTATTTCTAAATTTATACTTTTAAAGAAAATGAATGAAAAATTACTTTATTTAAAATATTTATAAAATATTTGTCATTATTCACACATAAAACAAGATGTAAGTGTTGTAGTCAGTAGTCAAAAACTCTCAAACAATTTTGGAGTCTCCCATCACGCCAGGCAATATTTAAACTCATAGTACTGGCCTGTTGTGTTTATTCTGATTTAAATAGAGCTGATTTACAAAGGATGTTTTTTTTAACATTTTCGGATTAATACATTTTTTATAATTTAAAACTAATTTTTAATATAAAATTCAGGTTTCTTTCAACTTTAACATTACCTTTGTCTACAATTTTGATTATTGTTGCAAGAAATTCCCAGAAAACATTCACGGTCATATAGCTTAAGTCACGCTTATATCAAATCCAGGGATGAGAATTTGGCCCGCATTTCATATCACTATTTATGAAGAAGCATTTTCTTCTTAATAAATCTTAAATTGGTCAAGTTTTTCGGAATAGTAGTATGAGTTCTGCGTGAATTTCCTATCCTTGCAAATTCAATAACATCAAGACTCAGCTTGACAACTTGCAGACAGGGAGAAATCAATTCAGACAATCAATGAAGACAATCAATGCAGACAGGGAGACAATAAAGTCAAATGCATATGATTTGAAGGCGAAAAATTTTGTTATCTCCTCACTCTCAGAAATGGATACACAAATTTCAAGAAATTTTCTTTAATTTTCACGAAACCGTTACCAGGGAAATACTCCGAGCGAATATTTCGTCAAATTGAGAAAATTACTTTCGTCACTTGTTTGAACATACGAATTTCGTCAAAGTAAAGAAACATTTTTCCATCCCAGTTTCGTGATACAGAATAACATACTTATTATGAAACTATAAAATTATCTGCAAGTTCGTTGCTTTAGACATTATATCCTAATTATATTTAATGAAAATATAAATAAAACAGAGCAAACAAATAAAATTCATTTGGACATTTATTTGACAGCTTTGAGACCTATAGTTACAATGACTTATGTCTCAATTGATCCATATTTTTACAGAATTCACAAAAACAAGTGCACACAATATTTTGTAGACATAGGACGTCACAAACATCCATGCCCTCACTGGGATTCGAAACCGAGACCTGGGAATCCAGAAGGCGGCGTCCTACCGACCGAACCACTAGGCCGGCAAATAAAAATCCTTGTAACGTAAAGTGGAAACAACGCAGGAAAAAAAAAAAAAAAAAAAAAAAAAAAAAACAGTATACGGTAATGAAAGCTAGCACATGCTATTGTGAGTAAACAGTTTCGTCAAATATTTGAGAGTTCACGTTTCCTGCAAATTTTTGCGAGATTTTAGAGATTATGGTGTTTTCATACAAATGATTTTACTTAATAAAGAACTTTCGGTTTAGTATTCTTATAAGTAATAGATATTTTATAAAGCATTAATAAATGTCTCTTAATTTCAGGTTTCGTAAAATGATAATTTTATTAAAATGTTTCACCAAATACATTCCAATTACTTTTAGATGACTAGTTCAATTAGTGAAAACTATTATAAATTAATAAAAAAGTGTAAAGTTCAAGGAAAAAAAAAATGTTATGACGTATAAAAAATAATTGGTTCTAATTGAAAACGAAAATAAATAATATTCGATAATTTTTCACACCAGTTACTTTTATATGTAAAAAAATATGTGATTTTTTTTTTTTTTTTTTTTTTTTAATTTAGAATAAAATAATAATATTTTTATAAAAAATGCTTTAAAATATGTATCAAAATTTGTAACAGAAGACTAGTTTTCATGACTGACATTATACAGCATATTCATTAATCAAAAATGACAAGTTAAAAAAATATATTAGATATGTTGTATGTATCAGAAGTTTTTCTTTTTGAAACTAATTTCTTTTAAATAGATAGTCATTGAAAAAAAAAAATCACAATTGTAATAATAACTAAAATAAAAAATAAAAATGAAAGAGAAAGAAAAACTCTGTCGAAATAGATTTCTTTTGAAAGAATTTCAGAAAATATTGAAATTTTTCTCAATTTACTTATTTTTTTAAGATCATTAAAAATTGTTTTTGAACATATAAATGACATAATGATTAATCATTACTTCTTATAGAATATAATGATAAAAGATGTTTTGGACGCAACAGGGAAATTATGCAAAAATTATTCTTCAGGCAGGAGTTAGCATTACTATCGATAGTTCAATTAATTTCTATTAGAAAGTTTATTGTAATTTCTTTAAAATTAATCCAAATTATGATATAATAGGACAAACAATAATTTGGCATTTAAAGTGTATGAAGGTTTTTTGGGCGAGTGATATGTATAAGAGTTGTGACCAATTGTCTGGGCTTAAAAACTAGTCATGTATAGAATGCACTACGTGTGTGTGTGTGTGGGGGGGGGTTCAAAATGTCTTAGACAAGATTCACGTGATTTTTGCGGAAAATCGCAAAAAATACGGTACGGCTAGGCCGACGAGAGTGATTTGAATTCAAACCTGCTGCCATCTTAGAAATTAAAACTCCTCGGTTATTTTTATAAGGGAAAAATCATAAGTACAATTCACGATAATTTTTAAATATGTAATTGCATTTTAAAGGCAAATTATGATGTAATATAAAAAGAAATTCCTTTGAAGTTTATAAACATAAAGAAGATATTTCAAGAATGTATGAAATTTCATTTAAAAAGGGTAACATAATACTATTCTTCCTACGAACGCATAAGTATAGTAAACGGCTGTTTATAAAAAATGCAACACCATGGAGGAATGCGAGTATCATAATGATATTTATTGGGCTCATACATTATAGTAAGAAGAACAACCGATTAAAATTTCAGGAAATTTAAAGTAATATGTACTGAGAAAACAGTACATAAAGCAGCGACCTCTGTGAGCAATAATTCCACTTATCTGCCTAGGCATTGAATCAAACAGCGATTTGATGACATGTACGGGTAAAGCACTTCATGAAGTTTCAACACGATGCCATAATTCATCGATCGTAGTTACTGGTGAACGGTGAGGGCCAGTCGCTTTTCAACGATTAAACAGGCATTTTCATTGGTGCAAGATCAGGAGAACGCACTGGCCAGAGCAACAGTCGAACATATCCTGCATCAACGATGATCCAGACAATATTTACAACTTGCGGTCGTGCATTGTCCTGCTTAAGTATTGCGTTTCGTAGGCCTTCAATTTAGGGCACAGCGAAGGGCCTTCACTCGTCAGAAATGTAATGGCTGATATTCAGAGTGGCAAGAATCAAAACAAGAGGTTATCGAGACGTGTATCCAATGGTACCACATACCATCACTCCAGGTGGTGACCCAGTATGCAGCAACCAAAATTTTGATTACCCTCAAAACTGCAGCACTGATACGAGTGCCTTTAATGTGTGATTAAGGACGAACCTGGACGAAGGGATGGCGTGAAGTCGCCTTTCAGACAAATCACAATCCTGTTTACAGCATCAAGATTGCTTTATCCGTATTCAACGGCATTGTCAATAATGCACAATGCCAGCTGGGATTCGACATCGTCACACTGTCCACCACATGCAGTGATGGTATGTGGTACCATTGGATACACGTCTCGATTGCTTCTTGTTCAAATTCCCGGCACTCTGAAATGCGGTCATTAAATTTCTGGTGAGTTAACGCCCACACCTCCTCTCTATAATCAAGGCCTCCGCAGTGCCACACTTAAGCAGGATATTGCACAACCGCAAGTTGTCATTATAGTCCGGACCTTCCTTAATACATAATGTATTCAACCGTTGCTCTGGTCAGCGCATTCTCCTGATCTCGCACAAATGAAAATGACTGTTTAATCGTTTAAAAGCGGCTGCCCCCCCCCACCACTCACCAGTAACTACGATCGATGAATTGTGGCATCGTGTTGAAGCTTCATGAAGTGCTTTACCCGTACATGTCATCCAATCGCTGTTTGTTTCAATGCCTAGACAGATAAGTGCTGTTATTGCTCACAGAGGTCGCTGCTTTATGTACTGTTTTCTCAGTACATGTTACTCCATATTTTCTGAAATTTTAATCAATTGTTCTTCTTACTATAATGTATGTGTCCAATAAATATCATTATGATATTCGCATTCCTTTTTGTTGTTGCATTTTTTACAAACAGCAGTATACTATGAAAAACAAAAAAATATTTAAAAAAAATTTATAATGAATTTAATAATTGCTTCAAATGATTAAAATTAAACAGAGTTATTATCGTAAATGATATCATAAAATTTCATATCTGTACCCATTTTTTGACAAGGGATTTTTAATATGATAGAAAAATTTTCCGTGTTTCATACTATGTCAAAAGATTACTAACATATTGGTCTAAAGTGTTTTGTAAGATTAAAAATATAATATTTTTAATATAAAAAGTTTGTTATAATAAAAACTAAATGTTGATTTCCCTTTATAGTAATTGTTCATTCATGAGTTTTCTTCTTCAAATTTTGTCGATTAATAATGCCAATGAAAACAGCAATTTAAGATAAGATAAATATTTCTCTCAAACATAAACTGAGAAATGTAGATTTGTGTTTAGACAAATAACTGATGATAATATTTTAAATTAAATATACTATGTTACTTGATCATTTATGGGAAAATTTCAGAACAAGCATGCGTTAAATGCTCCAATTCGTTTAAATGAAATAACTATATATCTGAATGAAATACATATTAAGCAAAATGTTCCTTTAGAATCTAAACAAAATATTTTATTAAAGTTCCGAAAATCTACTGTAAATAGGGAAAAGGAGAGGAACTATTTCTATTTAGCATTAATTTAACCTCGAATGTTTTATAAGTTTAAAAAAACTTTGGCCTCTAGATTTTACGGAAACTTTGTTTAATCCACAACGAAACATAGAACGAGAATAAATTTAACCAACACTCCAAGTCACGAAATCTTTTCTACTCAGGTGAATTATATTTTTTAACAACTGAAAAGTTCAACCGGAATTCCTTCAGGGCACTTTTCTCACTTTAGGATCATGATTTCATTTTAAATTCTCATTACACATTTCAATTTCTCTGTTTCGTCTCGGAAGTTCTAATTAGAGAGTTCCAGAAAAGTTTGATAACACTTTCATTTCTTCCTTTTTTAAAACTTGAATGTTGATTCGAATAGTTATTATTGTAAGAATAATTGTTCCATTACCATATTATTATTATCATTATTATTATTATTATTATAACTAATGTTTGGTTATTTTACTTTTGGTTACTGGGATATTTTTTTTTTTCTAATCTCACTTATGAGTGGGTTATGTTTTATACGCTACTCCATATTCATGCTTTGGTGAATACACCCAGCTGTATTTTTTAAATGTTTAAATTATTTTTTTATTATCATTAATACTCCATAATATTTAATATATACATATATATATATATCTGTATATAATAAGCACACAATTAATATATTTTATAAGTTAGTTTAATTTCATGCTTAAAATAAAGATCCCTTCAGACTATAGATAATAAACATAATAAACTTTTCCCTTCGCAAAATAGTTGTAAACTTTTTTTTTTTTCGCGTCATTTTTTATGCAATTAGGGCAATTTACAGTCAATTTACACTTCTTACGGTTTTGTTAAATAAATCCTTGTCGAATCCTGTTCTTAGTCAGTGTAAGAACATGATTCGATAAGGATTTATTTAACAAAACCGTATGAAGAGTACCTTTTTTACATAGGAATTTTTGCTAGTGTTCGGACACTTTTGTTACCGACTGTAGAAACCGTATTTATTACTGAAAAGCCACCCATTTTATTAAAAAAAAAAAAAAATGATTTGTATATATATACATATATATATAAGATATGTAAAGCTTAAAAAGTCGTTCATGTCAAAGGTTGATATTTCTGAGCGGAAAAAAATGTTTTAATTTCAAATTCTTTTTTTGATGGGATAAGAAATCAAAAAATCAAGCTAACTAAGAAATAAGCAGCTTTACTAAGAAAATTAATCAAGCTAACTATGTAGCTTTCCTAAGAAATCAAGCTGCTTCGATGATTTCTACATGAAGGTTTATTTATTATTATTATTTTTTTTTCAAGAATCAACAATTAATCTTTAAACGAAAATTTGTAGGGCCCTAGGATTAAATGAACTTTTGTCAAGGCATATTTCTTCTTTTATTCTTTCAGATTGGTTTCCGTAAAATTTGTCCTTTTCTAATCACTAAGATTATCTATACTCTCTAAAATATGAGGAGTGAGATCTCACTCTAAAAGAGTGGCATGTCACTCTTTCAACATTCCAAAATGGAGCCAACCTCTAAAGAGTGAAAAGTATCTTATTATTCGGAGCAATTTAAAGAGTATGGCTGTTGATTTTTCCTTAAAAAAAAATGAATGCAGTTTGGATCTGTCGGGTATCAAGGCCAAGCCGTCCCCGTAGCAAGCGAGTGTCTTACCACTGAACCACTAAGTACATACACTAGCTGCTTAATTTACATTATTTACATCATTAATTTTTTTTTCTCATACGCGATCAATGATGTTTTTAAAATTTTACTTCATTTATCAACAATATAAAATTACAGAATTGTAACGGATATTTTAAAATTAAAATTATTTTGAAATTGCTAAAATTAGAATTATTTTAAAAGCAAAATGTGTACTTGAAAACAAATTTCCTAAGACAAGCAGACATTTAAAACAGCTTATGGAGAAAAAAAGTTAGTCAAGTGTATATGTTTAAAAAATAAAAAATTAAATTAAATAAATAAACATTCGCATACAAATCTACAGAGTTTCCTGAAAAATTTGTCTGTTCAGGAGTATAAAACTTGCTGTTGATTTTAAATATTAGTAAAATATTATAGACAAATTTTTGAATATTTCACTTATGTTAGCTGTCATTGGATATAACAAAAATATGAATTGTTATATGTTTTAAGGCGTTGTGCGTTAAATATTTGCACTGATATTTTCTTTTATACTTTATATATTTCTGAATAAAACTATTTATTTTCTAATACGAATTTCGATATGGTTATTGTGATTTTCGATTCTTCACTAATAATATTACTTCGATTTTGTCAATCATATAGAAAAAAAAATATTTACCAAATTATCTTTTAACATAACTATTTCCCTTTTTTTATTAACCAAAAATCTTCAATAAGTTCTGTTAAACAAATACATGCATGAGATCGTCCAGAAATTGCCCTTCATATTTCATTCGAAGTATGATTAATAGATGGCGCCTGTGATATCGAAAATCACATATTCTAAATTATGTATTACATTTCAAAATTTAATTCCTTTTCCAATTACAGAGCCAGTAATTTCTCACTCTATAAAAGTTTGATCTTGCAATAGATGATGACCTCACTCGCAAAGTGACTATACGTCACTCTTTCACAAAAAGTGAGAAATGTCACATTTTCAAGAGCAATAATAGTGTTTTCTCACCTTAATTGGTGTCAAAATAGTGGTCACTTTTTTAAGGAGAGAGATTTTCACTTCAGAAATTTTAGAGAGTATATGTACCTTGTGAGGAATTAGTGGTCTCCATTCCTCAAAGATTAACTTAATTAACTTAAGTAGTAAGTAAGAAAAAGTACGAGACTCAAAATTAAACACAAATAAAGATTGTTAGAGCATAAATTCAGGGAGGAAACTTGGGCAAAACTCAAATATAAAACCTTAAAGATAACTTCAGTAAACAATTTAAATATATTCAGAAAGAAATCTCACCTACAGTAGATAACGTAATAAGAATATTGCTCTCGCTGTTCCACAGCACTTTTCTAATCGTAGGCTAAAGCGAAAAGGATTCCCTGAATCCGCCTAACTCTACACTATGAATTATCACCTTCAAAATCCCCACAACATTTATCCAACTAAGAACTTAATCATCCAAGAACAATTCTGTTCTATTTCACACTCTACATCAACACCACACTACCACAAAAGATCACTTAAGAAAATTCTATTCTTCTTCGCCTCTACACCACACTCATCTATATTTTTAATTAATCTTCATCAACTCCACTCACTTCATTTAACAACTCTAAAACCTTTCCGTATTCACTCGCTCTTCGCAACTTGTTTTCTTCGCTGTAGCGCTATGCTGACGTGACTCAAACCTTACAACCTATATATCCATCTATCTATCTATATATATATATGTATATGTGGATAGATATAGCAAATATATATTTGGATAAAGTTTGGTGGTTCAATTCATCCACCATCTCTTTTAAAAATGGTAGCCACTTAAAATTTTAAACTCAGATAGTAAACATATACATGAACCGATTTGTCTGAATGTTGGTATATAAATACATAGTCCATATGAAGGTCATTACGAAGATCATTAATAAACTTGATACGTTATCTTATTTCAAAATAGCAGCCGGCGACTTGAAATTTCAAAGTCACATGAAAAATCGTATTTATGAATCGATTTACTTGAAACTCAGTCTGTAAATGAATGTTCAAACCATCTTTATTAATCAGCTTGATCAGCCATCATATTTTCAATATATATCACTTGAAAAAATTCCTCTTTTCAGGAACAAGATGTGGTTTCGACTTGTCGTTGCATATTTTAGTTTCGCTAAGAGAGTCTAATAAGCGAAGTTTCAGAAAACCTTAATAAAATTTTTATTTATTCATATTTTTAACTTCAGTGCTTACTCGAAAAACTATGATTGCATAATTTCTTTCTTTTTTTAGTAATAGTTTATAAATAAGATTTTATTGGTAATTTTATTGGTGTCATTTTTATTTGTTTTCAGAGAATTATTATTATGAGTTGTTTTTATGCTATTTCCCATTCAGTTTTTAGCTATCGTAGCACTTAATATACATGACTTTTAAAATTTTACGCGTCTCTTTCACGTGCGCGTTTTTTTTTTTCTGCATTAACTATTGTTACTGAATTCCCAAATTTGACTTTAAAATGTTATACCAAAGAAGTTATTAAGTCATTATTAATGTTTTGCTTACGAGTGAAAATTGTTGTTTTTTATATTTAAATAGTTTTTTAATTAAATACAATCAAAATTACATTTCTAATTATAGGATTTCCGTAATCACTGTTTTTATCACTATTTTTGAAATTTTATCGAATGTTAATTCTAATGAAAAGTAATTTAAGCTAAAAAAATTGCTGCCGTGTGTATCTATAATATACCGTTTTTAATGAAGTATTAATAATGTCACTTAAAAAATAGAAAAAAAATTCATAACATATATATATATATTTGCTGTAACGATGGCATTAAATAAATTTTATGTATGAAATGTGTATTAAACAAAAAATTTCTTTATATTTTAACCAAAATATTTTGTAAAAAAAAAAAAAAAAAAAAAAATTATAATAATAATAATTTAATAGAAAAGAAGGACTAACTTTTTCTATTAGGAGTTAAATTTACTAATGCAATGGAACTTAGGATTTTTGTCATTCAAATTGCAAGAAAACTTTATTTATTCTACAGCAAAATGTACAAGGAGAATATTTTTTACTACGACACCAAGTCACGAAAACAGGAATTCTTACGTAATAATATTTTTTTCGAATTCAAAAGTTCTATAGGTATGAAGGAATTATTTTCTCATTTCAGAATCAAAATTCGTTTTGAATTCTTGTTACACATTCTAATTTCATTCTGTCATCACGATAGTATAATTAGCGAAGTTTCTGAAAACTTTGATGAAAGTTTTATTAAATCGTATTTTTATCTCGAATGTTGATTCGTATAGGCATGATTATATGAAATTTCTTTCAGCAGAACATTATTAATGTTTTTTTAGTTCTCCATCATACTATAGGTAAGGGGAACTTAGGTTAATCGTGAAAAATTTCGAACCCGGTTTTTTGACTTTTTTATACGTTTTCAGGTGTGAGAAATCCGAAAATGACCAAATTTGTATGGTGTCTGTCTGCAGGGTGTCTGTTAGTGTGTTAGTCTGTTAGTTTGTTAGTCTGTTTACACGATATCTCACGAAAAAATGATCGCAGGGAGGTCAGATCAATTTTAAAATTTTACTTTCAATACTGGCAAGAACAATTCGAATTCATTTGCAACATTCGAATTAAAAAACTTCAGCAGTTATTCGAAATTTAAGATTTTCTTAACATGGGAGAATAGGACAAAAATTCACTGAAATGTGCATTAAATGGAAAATTTTTACTGTAAAAATGTCAGACCAGTTTTAAAATATCAGTTTTGATACCGGAATGAACATCAGTAACTATAAATATGCTACTTTGAAAATTTCGCAAGTTATTGGAAATTTACGAACTTCTTAACATGGCAGTATAGGGCAAAATTTCACATAAACGTCAATTTTGAGCGATATTTTCATCGTAAAGATGTCAGACTACTTTTGAAATATTATTTAGGACACTGGCATGAATATTAATGACTCTGAATTTTCCAATATAAAAATTTCGTAAGTTATTGGAAATTTACGAATTTCTTAACATGGCAGAATAAAGCAAAATTTCACATAAACGTCAATCTTGAGGGATATTTCATCGTAAAGATGTCAAACAACTTTCGAATTATTATTTAGAATACTGGCATGAATATCATAGACTATGATTTTTCCAATTAAAAAAATTCGTAAGTTATTTGGAATTTACGATTTACTTAACATGTCAGAATATGGCAAAATTGAGCATAAACTTCCATTTTGAGGATCATAAATACATTAGACAACTTCAAAAGTACATTTATGATATTTGTTTGAACATGATTAAATACAAATATTCTAATAGAAATATTTCGTATATTATTCGTAATTTACGATTTTATCAACACAGCGAAATTGTAAATTTTTCATATAAATAGAAATTTTGAGGATTATTGCATTGGAAATTGTAGCATAAAAACTAAACAACGGAATTGACCCTGATAAAATAAATTAATAGATTAGAATAACATAAATATATCGAAGTGAGCTGTGAATAGCCTATTAGACGGGGATTTCATTCTGTGACTGTATCAAGCTTTGGTCAAATTCATTTCTTTTAACATGTTTATAATATGTCTCGCACTAGAAATTTATGAGAGCATAAATATGATGGGGAACTGAGCAGAGTCCACCTATGCCAACTAGTGTTTGATAGTTTTGGTGTTACTTCTTCTTCTTCTTTTTACTTTCCGAACACTATAGTGAGGAAAGTATTGTAATCATGTCAAAAATCCGAATTCGAGATTTTGATGTTTCTATACGTTTCGAGGTCCCTTGAGTCCGTTTTCACTATTTTTACGATGATGTATGTATGTGTGTGTGTATGTGTGTATGTGTGTATGTATGTGTGTATGTCTGTGAGTGAACAAGCTAGCGTCTAAACGCTTTGTTCGAATAAGCTGAAAGTTGGTGTGTATATTGTAAGTCACCATAGTACGAACCCTATAGATTTTGGTGAATCTAGCACTTATAGTTTTTTTTACAGGGACACAAAGAAAAATTCTTTATCATTATGGTCTATGGGACCAAAATCTGAAAAGTGCGATAGCATCTAAACGCCTTCTTCAATTGAGCAAAAAATTTATACACATATTATAGGTCACAGTTACTCAATTTGTATAGAGTTTGGAGAATCTGGCACTTACAGTTTTTTTACAGGGACACAAAGAAAAATTCTTTATCATTATGGCCTATGGGGCCAAATTTTTAAAAGTGCGATAGCGTCTAAACGCTTATTTAATCTGAACAAAAAATTTGTACACATGTTATAGGTCACAGTTGCACGAACTGTATAGATTTTGGTGAATTTAGCATTTACAGTTTTTTTACAGGGACACAAAGAAAAATTCTTTATCATTATGGCCTGTGAGACCAAATTTTTACTTTCTTCGCTATTCAATAGAAGAAAGTATTGGATTCGTAAAAATTTTCGACCTCGGGTTTTTGATGGATTTACACGTTTTGAGAGCTGTAGAACACGATTTGACCATTTTTAGAAAATGTCTGTCTGTTTGTCTGTCAGTCTCTGCGTGGGTGTGACAGACTTTTGTGGCAACTCAGGAACTACTTCACAGAATTTCATACAAATTGGTATGTAGTTGCACCTTGACATAAATTAGTGCCTATCAACTTTTGGTAAAAATTGCCTTACAGGTTGCGTTGCCATCCCGCTTTTTCTAAAATTTTAACATGGTGTATAGTACAAAATTTTGTATAAATGTGCATAAAGAGAATTATTTTTTAGTAATCATTATGAAATTTACAAGAATTATTTATAATAGAGATAGTCAACTGGGAAAATTTTTTTGTATGTGTAGGAGCCTCGCCAACCCCCCTGGGAGGGAATTCCCCTCTCGAGGGGAGTAAATTTTCATGATGGGTATCTTTCAAAAGAGCTCGCCAGTACCTTTAAAACGAATGGTTGAACCATAGATTTGCGATAATTTAAAATGAAGTTATCGATTTTTTTTAAATGTGATACTAACAATAAAATTGACTTTTTTTGTATATTTAGTGTTATACTACTTCTCTAATATGGAAATCATCTGCATTATCATGGAAAATAATTTTTTTTAATAATAATTTTAATAAATTATTTTTACTGAGTGAATTTGTATAGGAAAATATAGAAGAAAGTCATGTGGTGGCCACAACATACTAGTTAAAAGTGCGATAGCATCTAAACGCCTTATTCGATTGAGCTGAAAATTTATATGAATATTATAAATCACTGTTGCACTAACTATAAGCATTTTGGTGAATCTAGCATTTATAGGTTTTTTACAGGGACACACCGAAAATTCTTTATCATTATGATCTATGGGCTCAAAGTTCAGTAGCGTTAAATAAAACATCGTGTAATATATGGAGAAAAATACTCAAACACTGTATTATGGTTTTATCTCTTTTGTTTTTTGACAACTCCTCTTTCTTTACTTTATCTACAAAACTGTTAATTACTCAATGTTCGGAAAGTCGAGTGGAGTCACTCCAGATTTTTTTTTTTTTTTTTTTGCGTCTTCACATTTGTGATTATGAGCTTTTTTTTCCATGCTACTCTGTGCACTCTTTAAGGGTAGGATGACTGTTAATTTTTTAATATATATATATATATATATATATATATTCATTCACTTAAAAATAAATTTAGACATTTTTGGTCAAATTTTTATAAATAGAGCTATTTTCTGATGATTAGAAATGAATGAAAATAAATTTACAATCTTCATGCATCATTTTTGTTGACTCTCTTTTTTCTTAAAACTATAAATCCAATACGGCCGATTTTTTTTTCTTGGAATGATAAACGATATTTGTAGGAAAGGAAGATATTGTATTGGCATTTTTTCAAAATTTTAAATATTATTGAAATTAATTTCTTCAAATTTGGAAAATATTGACAAAAATTAAAATGGTGAGCATATCGTGATGTCTATAATTGGAAACAGCTCTTTCTGAAGAGTGGGTTTATTTCTATTTTATTATCAAGTGGATGTCATTCTGAAAGAAAATGGCAGAAGGAGGTGACTAATAAACATAGTTGAGACCCTTGAATCTTTGAAATCAATAAGAAATGCAGGATATAACTCTCCTAAAATTTAAAAATTCAGAATAATTTTAAACTTTTAAAGATAATTCTTATTAATTCACAAAAAAGATACTAAATCTTGAACATATTCACTAATAAACTGCACTTGACGAACATATACATATATGGGACCAGTTATGTATATTTAATCAGAAAGTTCTTCATTTAGCTTGCTAATAGCAGATTGTTCTATGCAAGACTCGTTCGACTTCTAAACAACCATTTGTTTTTGAGATATCTTGTAAACAGGATTAACAAACTAACACACTATCAAACAGAAACCCTACAGACAGACACCATATCAGTTTTATTATATTTGGATTCCTCTCGCATGTAAACGTGTAAAAAAAGAAGAAAAAAAAAAAAAAAAAAGATTACATAGTATGCTGAGAACTAATTAGCGATTGGTAATTTGAATGGAAAATTATTTTTAGTGTACAAAAACTTTCAACACATGTACACTGTTAAAACACACTTCTCAAAAATAATCAGCATATTCTTACTTTTGAGAAGTTTCATTTCTTATATTACCTCCGAGTAGAAACTTCTAATTTTTAAAGATTTATTTTACTCATCAAACTATCCATTTCAAATTTTACATCACATTATATGGGTCATTCTACAAAAAAAGTAATATTTTTGGTTTGGGGTAGTTAGTTTTAAAAATAATTATTTTAAAATATTCTCTTAAGAGATTTTAAATATTATAAATTTTTTTTAAAATAATTAATAAAAACTGGTGATGTTTTTATTTGTTTTTATTTGTTTTTTTCTAAGAGCGGAGGGATACTTGTATACCTCCGTTACATGTCACAACATATGTTCCTTCATTTACTGTTTCACTTATTTGTTGAATCCAAAAAAATATAATATTTAATATGGAGCAGTTTCAGTCATTAGATGGTTTTTTACAGTTTAAGTGAATTTTGCTGCAAAAGAAAAAAAAAGGTATTGCATTAATTATCCTTTGAATTACAGTCACAGTTTTTCTTGTATCCTCCGTTCAGAATGCAATTAAATACAAGAATTTCCGATTGATGGCAATACTGCCAACTCATTACAGAGATTTAGAATCACAGACAGCCATTTTCATTATCTGTTCTTCACAGTGGAGCTAAATATCTTAGTAGGTAATAATTTATGTATTATTCTCTCTGAAGTCAAATAGGTCCTTTACATTGTGTATCCTCAATTCTTGATTTTAAAAGAGAAGAATTGTTTATTTATTAAAATTATTTTCTCAATTAATAGTTCATAACTTTTTTAAGTAAACTTTGTCAGCATGATGTGTTAACCCTAAATCAACAGGATATACAAAACAAAACATAGCAATCTGTATCCTCCGTATATGTATCCTCCGTTACAATATAAATTAATGGAGGATACACAATGTGTAATTAAGAATGCAGCTTTTTTAGAAAATCAATTTTAAAACTAATATTTAATTTTTAATTAGTCTAAATTATATTCTTAATAAAACATAGTTTTTTTTAATAAAAAGTTCCTGAATATCATTAAAAAATAAATAAATTTAACAAATTACTTTATTATTAAGGTTGTAACATTTAAGTTCTTTTTTTTTTTTTTTTTTTTTTCCAGAGTTATTAATGAAGAAGTAATGAGAAATGGCTTAAGCAGTGCAAAGATAGGACCAAATAACTATGTGATAATCAAATTAGCTGGCAAGGAAAGCTTCAAATTTTATGTAGCTTTAATTATATCACAAGAGTCTTATAATGAATTTACTGTAAAATTCATGCAGAAATGCTCTAATGACACTTTTATTTTCCCCAAAAAGGATGATATATTAGAAGTATATTTAAGTGATGTTGTTGAAGTCCTGAAGCAACCTACTATGAGTAAAAGAGAACAATATGTCTTTAGTGAAAATTTGGCACATATAACTTAAAATGAAAATTGTTCAAATTAATAATTGCAGAAACTGTTTCTTTAATATGTTTTATAATACAGCATTTTACATGAGCAATCAGTGTAATTAATTTAATATACAAAAGCAATATGTACACATTCATAAAATGTTTAAATTGTAGAAATACATCATAAGGGTGTATTCTCTGTTACATGTATGTATCTTCCGTTCACGTTCAAAATTTCAATTACAAAAAAAAGTTTAAAAATAATGAAAAAGAAAGTGTCCAACTATATGGGGGTAGAAATAAGTATAAAAAGAGCAAAATAAATTAATTAAAAAAAAATATTTGAAGATTTTTTTTTTTTTTTTTTTTTTTTTTTTTTCTAATTTTGAAAACCTACGTTTTCTGTAGAATGACCCATATACAATTGATGAATGTTCTAAAACAGAATATTCTAGAATTCGAAAAGGTTAGAAAATGCATAACATTAGCTGAATAAATAACATAATGACTTAATGAATAAATGAAAAGTAAACCATTTAGATTTAATAAAAAACTATATTTAGCAATTTCCATTGATGAGGATTGAGCCCACAATCTCTGGTTTCGTAGCCCGATGCTTTAACTCGCTGCCACGGCGCTCACAAACGACACAACATTCGTTACAGAATTACAAGAGTGAATTTGAAATGAATAGTTAAATTAGGAAAAAAAAATCTCAAAAATGAGAAGTTCCTGCTCGGAACTATTATAAAGAGTGAAACTTCTCAAAAATGAGACGATCCTGCTTATTTTTGAGACGATTCTGCTTATTTTCGAGAAGTGTGTTTTAACAGTGTACGTTGTTCAAGGGATTAATAAAACAATTTAAAAGCAACGCCTTTCATGAAAACAAATTAGTAATTATACTTATTTTTACTAATATTCCCATTTTTTAGGAAGCAACGGTTACCGCATTTTTTGCAAAAATCTTCTCAGAGATATGAGGAGGCTCACCTCCTTATTTTTAAGTAGTTCATTAACAGCATATTTATTTGTAAAACATATATCTAAAAATTCAAAATTAATTTCATACTGAAGATTAAATTTATAAAATGTGACTAAATTTATCTATTTAACTAATTCTTTTGCATTAAATACTGCTACTAAAACTCCCAACTAATTTTTATACGTCATGTCTGAAAATATCTTTAATTGATAATATTTTGATTTACTAGTATAAGTTTTATACCATCCTTTATAAAAATAATAATTTTTACTTTCCGAACACTATAGTGAGGAAAGTATTGTAATCATAGCAAAAATCCGAATTTGAGATTTTGATGTTTCTATACATTTCGAGGTCCCCTGAGTCAGTTTTCACTATTTTTGCGATGATGTATGTATGTGTGTGTGTGTATGTATGTGTGTGTGTGTATGTATGTGTGTATGTCTGTGAGTGAACACGCTAGCGTCTAAACGCTTTGTACAAAGAAGCTGAAAGTTGGTACGTATATTGTAAGTCACCGTAGTACGAATCCTATTAATTTTGGTGAATCTAGCACTTATTGTGTTTTTACAGGGACACAAAGAAAAATTCTTTATCATTATGGCCTATGGGACCAGATCTTAAAAGTGCGATAGCATCTAAACACCTTATTCAATTGAGCAAAAAATTTATACACATATTATCTCACAGATACTCAATCTGTATAGATTTTGGAGAATCTAGCACTTATAGTCTTTTTACAGGGACACAAAGAAAAATTCTTTATCATTATGGCCTATGGGGCCAAATTTTTAAAAGTGTGATAGCGTCTAAAAGCCTTATTAATCTGCGCAAGAAAATTGTACACATGTTATAGGTCACAGTTGCACCAACTGTAGAGATTTTAGTGAATCTAGCACTTTTAGTTTTTTTTACAGGGATACAAAGAAAAATTCTTTATCATTACGGCCTATGGGACCAAATGTTTAAAAGTGCGATAGCATCTAAACGCCTTATTCAACTGATCTGAAAATTTATATGAATATTATAAATCACTGTTGCACTAAATATAAGTATTTTGGTGAATCTAGCATTTATAGGGTTTTATAGGGACACAACGAAAAATTCTTTATCATTATGATCTACGGGCTCAAAGTTCACTAGCGTTAAATAAAACATCGTGTAATATATGGAGAAAAATACTCAAACACTCTATAATGCTTTTCGCTCTTTTGTTTGTTTAACAACTCCTCTTTCTTTACTTTATCTACAAAACTATTAATTACTCAATATTCGGAAATTCGAGTGGAGTCAAAGAAGCTGAAAGTTGGTACGTATATTGTAAGTCACCGTAGTACGAATCCTATTAATTTTGGTGAATCTAGCACTTATTGTGTTTTTACAGGGACACAAAGAAAAATTCTTTATCATTATGGCCTATGGGACCAGATCTTAAAAGTGCGATAGCATCTAAACACCTTATTCAATTGAGCAAAAAATTTATACACATATTATCTCACAGATACTCAATCTGTATAGATTTTGGAGAATCTAGCACTTATAGTCTTTTTACAGGGACACAAAGAAAAATTCTTTATCATTATGGCCTATGGGGCCAAATTTTTAAAAGTGTGATAGCGTCTAAAAGCCTTATTAATCTGCGCAAGAAAATTGTACACATGTTATAGGTCACAGTTGCACCAACTGTAGAGATTTTAGTGAATCTAGCACTTTTAGTTTTTTTTACAGGGATACAAAGAAAAATTCTTTATCATTACGGCCTATGGGACCAAATGTTTAAAAGTGCGATAGCATCTAAACGCCTTATTCAACTGATCTGAAAATTTATATGAATATTATAAATCACTGTTGCACTAAATATAAGTATTTTGGTGAATCTAGCATTTATAGGGTTTTATAGGGACACAACGAAAAATTCTTTATCATTATGATCTACGGGCTCAAAGTTCACTAGCGTTAAATAAAACATCGTGTAATATATGGAGAAAAATACTCAAACACTCTATAATGCTTTTCGCTCTTTTGTTTGTTTAACAACTCCTCTTTCTTTACTTTATCTACAAAACTATTAATTACTCAATATTCGGAAATTCGAGTGGAGTCACTCCAGATTTTTTATATTGCTTTTATAAAACACTGCTTGCGGGTCGCATAAAAGTGCCTTTAGTAATTAAAACGAGACTTGCCTTTAGGAATTCCTCTAAAAGAATGCTTCAACACTAGAAAGACTAAAACAGTCAAAATGACTGCTTTGGTCATTAAATTTATATAGAAAATACCACACTCCGTCTTTCTGGTGGTGATATATAAAACGATTTTACGTTATATTATTCGTGTGTATCACTTTATATGAGGCCGGTGTATATACACGTCAATAGCCTTTACGGCATCGATTTCTAAAGTTAAAATTCAAATATTTTAATCATGAATACGTAAAATCATTTTTGTAACTAAAGCAACGTTTTAGAGGAACGCCGAAAGGATGGGATTTCTGCTTAAAAAAGGAAAATATCCCCACGTTAATGTGTGTTAAATATTAAATTGTAATTACCTTATGAATTATATTACTTGGGCCTCACTTTTTTATTTTGTAGAATATCAATGATAAAGAAAAAAATATATAAGCATGATATGATAAATATGCTGCAGACTGTATTGTTAAATAGCATATTAGTCCAGGCAACGAAGGCCAAAATTTGACGAATAGAGGAAAAAAATCGTGTAGTTTTGAAATTTTACATACTCATAGCCGAGAGGGTCCTGAACAACATACTAAAAGTCCCCGCCCGTGGGGGGTGAGCGGGGAGCAGGGGGGCATTTAAGGGGGGCAATTTTCAGTTTTTATTAAATATCTTAAAAACTATCGCATTTAGAGAAAAAATGTCAATTACAAAATTTATCTACGTAAAATTTCCTACAAAAATGTATATTACATTTTGTTTGTACGATCATTAGTTTAGAAGATATAGGGAGATGAAATAACACATTTTCTTGAAAAATTCTTTTTTGCAATAGTAAAATCAACTAAAGTGTGCAATTAAAAGGGTTCTTGTCAAATATTTTCTAATGTATAAAACAAATATATACATAGGGAATATGCAAGGATAATACAGCATGTTTTGTAAGTTTTAAATAATTTTAAGGCTAGTAGGCGCAAGTGGCGTTTTGAGTAAAAATCTGGATAAGTCCAGTCAAAATAGGAAAAATAGAAAAAAAAAAAATCGTGTAGTTTTGAAGTTTTGCACACTCATAGCCGAGAGGGTCCTGAACAACATACTAAAAGTCCCTGACCGTGGGGGTGAGCGGGGGGGCATGGGGCATTTAAGGGGGGCAATTTTCAGTTTTTATTACATATCTTAAAAACTATCGCATTTAGAGACAAAATGTCAGTTACAAAATTAATCTACGCAAAATTTCCTACAAAAATGTATATTACATTTTGTTTGTACGATCATTAGTTTAGAAGATATAGGGAGATGAAATAACACATTTTCTTGAAAAATTCTTTTTTTGCAATAGTAAAATCAACTAAAGTGTGCAATTAAAAGGGTTCTTGTCAAATATTTTCTAATGTAAAAAACAAATATATACATAGGGAATATGCAAGGATAATACAGCATGTTTTGTAAGTTTTAAGTAATTTTAAGGCTAGTAGGCGCAAGTGGCGGTTTGAGTAAAAATCTAGATAACGAAGACCCAAAACCGATCAACATTAAAAAAAAAAAAAAATCGTATAGCTTAGAAATTGAGCACAGTTATAAATTTAAGTGCCCTGAATAACATACTAAAAATCCCTAACCATGGGGGGGGGGCATTTAAAGGGGGCACATTTCAGTTTTCTTTAAGTATCTTGAAAACTATCGCATTTAGAGAAAAAAAAGTCTCAAAGATATAAGATTTTTTTAATGTTGATCAGTTTTATGTCTTCGTTATCTGGATTTTTACCAAAACACCACTTGCGCCTACTAACCTTAAAATTATTTAAAATGTACAAAACATGCTGTATTATCCTTACACATTCCCTATGCATATATTTGTTTTGTACATTAGAAAATATTTTATCAGAACCCTTTTAATTCCACAATTTAGTTGATTTTACTATTGCAAAAAAAAAAAAAAAAAAGAATTTTTCAAGAAAATGTGTTATTTCGTTCCCCTATATCTTCTAAACTATTGATCATACAAAGAAAATAGAATATACAATTTTTTTAGGAAATTTCACGTAGATTAATTTTGCAATTGAGATTTTTTTTTCTCTAAATGTACTTAATAAAAACTGAAATGTGGCCCCTTTAAATGCCCCCCCCATGGTCAGGGACTTTTAGTATGTTATTCAGAGCACTTAACTTTATAACTGTGCTCAATTTCTAAGCTACACGATTTTTTTTTTTTTTTTTTTTTTAATGTTGATCGGTTTTGGGTCTTCGTTATCTAGATTTTTACTCAAATCGCCACTTGCGCCTGCTAGCCTTAAAATTATTTAAAACTTACAAAACATGCTGTATTATCCTTGCATATTCGCTATGTATATATTTGTTTTTTACATTAGAAAATATTTGACAAGAACCCTTTTAATTGCACACTTTAGTTGATTTTACTATTGCAAAAAAGAATTTTTCAAGAAAATGTGTTATTTCATCTCCCTATATCTTCTAAACTAATGATCGTAAAAACAAAATATAATATACATTTTTGTAGGAAATTTTGCGTAGATTAATTTTGTAATTGACATTTTTTCTCTAAATGCGATAGGTTTTAAGATATGCAATAAAAACTGAAAATTTCTCCCCTTAAATGCCCCCCTGCCCCCCCGCTCACCCCCCACGGGCGGGGACTTTTAGTATGTTGTTCAGGACCCTCTCGGCTATGAGTGTGCAAAACTTCAAAATTACACGATTTTTTTTTTCTATTTTTCCTATTTTGTCTGGACTTATCCAGATTTTTACTCAAACCGCCACTTGCGCCTACTAGCCTTAAAATTATTTAAAACTTACAAAACATGCTGTATTATCCTTGCATATTCCCTATGTATATATTTGTTCTTTACATTAGAAAATATTTGACAAGAACCCTTTTAATTGCACACTTTAGTTGATTTTACTATTGCAAAAAAGAATTTTTCAAGAAAATGTGTTATTTCATCTCCCTATATCTTCTAAACTAATGATCGTACAAACAAAATGTAGTATACATTTTTGTAGGAAATTTTACGTAGATAAATTTTGTAATTGACATTTTTTCTCTAAATGCGATAGTTTTTAAGATATTTAATAAAAACTGAAAATTTCCCCCCTTAATTGCCCCCCCTGCCCCCCGCTCACCTCCCACGGGCGGGGACTTTTAGTATGTTGTTCAGGACCCCCTCGGCTATGAGTATGCAAAATTTCAAAACTACACGATTTTTTTCTTCTATTTTTCCTATTTTGACTGGACTATATATATAGGAACGGTAAATGAAGTTTATGCTAAAATTCATCACCAGCACCAGTGTAGGCATGATAAATATACTGCAGATTGTGTTGTTAAATAACATATATAGGAACGGTAATTGAAGGTTATGTTAAAATTAAATGTAGATAATGTTTTGGTTTTCATCAAATTAATTATAATGTTATTTACACAATAAGAAATAAATTAATTACAAATATTAAATTGTGCATTCAATGCCTTTAATATGTTATGTTTTTTAAAATAAAACATAACAAAATTTTTATTCTAGTGTTTGACCAAAATGTCACATAATTTTTATATGTTAAACTGTAAATATCGAAAGCGGATAAACTATTTCTATTAAACATTAAACTTTGAATGCAGTTGAAATTTTACTCCATAATTTTAAGAAACCTTTATTTAATCCACAGCGAAACTTAGAATGAGAATATTTTTAACCACGACTCCAAGTCTCGAAATCCATTCTTTTCAGGTAAATTATCTTTTTTAACAGCTGAAAAGTTCTACCGGAAATATTTCCGGGCATTATTTTCTCATTTTAGCATCAAGATTTCGTTTTGCGTTCTTGTTACACATTTGAATTTCAGTATTTCGTCGCGGAAGTCTAATTAGGGAAGTACTGGAAAACTTTGATGAAACTTTTATTTATTTGTATGGAATGTTGAGTTGAATAACTATGATTCTAAGAATAAATTTTTTAGTAGTAGATTATTATTAATAAATAAAATCATATAGTTTGGTTCTTCGTAAACCTATTACTAAATGAATTAAAAAATAACTATTATGTGTCCAATTCGAAATATGTTATGACAACGTGGAATCTTATGCAAGTATGAATTTCATACAGAACATTGCGCATCTGATCCTCATGGCAAACATCATGAAAAGATGCACATATTTTTTTATATTTTGTGTATCAGTTTTGAGACTTATAGTTACAAAGACTTCGCCTGAAAAGATACATATTATATCAATTCACAATCACCATATCTTGTATACATATATGAGGACTTCACAAACATTCTTGAATTGCACGGGATTCGAACACGGACTCTTTGGGTTCACACGTCAACGCCCTGACCACTGGATGATGGGGATGCACAAAACTGCATATATATATATATATATATATATATATATATATATATATTTGATAATAACACCAATAAAATCCCATTGAAATTTAAAACAGGCTAAATATAACAAAGTGGGTTATGGCTAGCATGTGGAATGAGACTTTTATTTTACTCATTTTTATGTTGAATATTGATTAAAATAGTTATGATTGCAGAAAAAATTTTCAGTAACAAATTATTAAGAAAAAAAAAAATATTTACTTTTTTTTTTTTTGTGTGAAATTATTTTGATTGTTTGTGAACTAAAAAATAATAATCTTTTTTTTCCAATGAAAAATTTTTAATTATTATTATTTACATGATTTTAAGCATGATATAATAATGTAGCATAATATACATGTACAAATATTTGAACAAAACACTACTGATTTGAAATGCATGCAAAGTGCATGCAAATAGACAAAGAAACGGATAGCAGAGAACGGCTTGTTTAGACAGTAGGCATTTTAATCACTGACTAGACAGTGGTAAAATTGTATGCGATTTATTTATTCGTATTTTTATCTTGAATGTTGATTATAAGAGTTATGGTTGTGGGATTTTTTTTCTTTGTCAGTAATATTATTATGAAAAAATTTCTTTAGTTTAATTTTTTTAATACCAAGTGTATTTAAAAATATAATGTATAATAGTAACTATTTGTCCATTCTAAAAAAAAAAGCATCTGTATTTTCGAATGGATTCAAAATAAATAAATAAAATATAAAAAAGGATAAACAATTGTTCTACGTGAAAACAATGAAGCAAGACTCTGCATTAGGCAAAACGTTTGTTATCCAACTGCCCTCGCTTAATCCCCCCCCCCCACACACTTTTAAAAGCTACCAACTGCGCTTGGACTTGAAAGCACCACATGTACCTAAAACACCCGTTATAAATTTAGATCCTTCCTCTTAAAGTAATAAAATAGAAAACGAAAGATGTAATGGGAAAACTTATTCTACTACTTTTTTTTTTTTTTTTTTTTTACCAGTTGTGCTTTTATCAGTACATATGTATTAACCGCATGCCAGAGAAGAATCGTCAAAGATAGTAAATTTCATATTTATATAAACATAAATGATACGGTAAATTTATAATTAATTATTGTATGTAATATATATATATATATGTTTTTAAATTTATAATATTTATCTATCTTCTATCTTATATACATATACACTGCTGCTTAAAAGTTTAGAAAGATTTGAAAACGATCAGTTTTTCTTCAAATTAAAAACTTCTCTTTTGATGAGATGTTTTCAAACATTGGGTATTTAAAGAACTATGTTTTCCTCATGTTTTTCAGTGAAGATTTGTTTAAGACAACAATTAGGGGGCTGGTAACAAATTGAGCAAAGTTAATAATGTTTGGGATCACCCTGTATCGTTAAGTGAATGAAATGAACTGTAACTTTAGGATATGTTAATATAGACCCAGCTCAATTTGTGGATGAATAGCATGTTAAATAACGGAGATATAGGCATTTATTTTAAAACTCCCCAAAAAATGACCATGTTTTTTGTTTATAATATACAGAGTTTTTAACGAAAAATTTTCCCAGTTTCAGACAAGTTGAAAAAATACTTTTAAAACAATATACCGCAATCAAAATGCAAATATTTTAAATATCTCATGAAATATAAAAATTTTTATGAAAAATGTTTTTACTGCGCATGGAAGAATGTTAAAACATTTTTTATTGCATAGGTGGAAAGCTAGATGTATTGGGCAACTTTTATCAAACGTGTATTTGAATAGAATAAAAATTAAGCGAATTGTACAAAAAAGAATGAGCTAGATTTTAGATATTTTCTAAAAGTTGAAATTTCTTAAGGGGTTTTCCACATGCCGCGTAATTAATTTGAAGATTCAATTATTTCACCACTTTCCAAAAGTTGTTTTTTGAGAAAAACCCCTTATGATTTCACAAATCATAGTAAATAAACAAAAATATGTTAGAATTACAAGCTTATAAGGGGTTTTTCACAAAAAAGTACCTTTAGAGCGTGGTTGAAATAATTGGATCTTCAAATTAATTACGCAGCATGTGAAAAACCCTTTAAGAAATTTCAACTTTTGGAAAATATATAAAATCTAGCTCGTTCTTTTTCCTACAATTCGCTTAATTTTTATTCTATTAAAATGCACTTTTGATAAAAGTTTCCCAATACATCTAGCTATCAACCTATGCAATAAAAAGTGTTTTAACTTTCGCACATGCGCAGTAAAAAACGTTTTTCATAAAAACGTTCATATTTCATGAGATATTTAAGATATTTGTATTCCGATTGCGGTATATTGTTTTCAAAGAATTTTTCCAACTTATCTAAAAGTGGGAATAATTTTCGTTAAAAACTTTGCATATTATATTAAAAAAAAAAAAAAAGTTGATTTTTTTGGAGTTTTAAAATAAATGCTTATATCTCCGTTATTTAACATGCTGTCGTCACATAAATTCATTGACAAATTGAGCTAGGTCTATGTTAACATATCCCAAAATTACAGTTCATTTCGTTCCTTTAACGATACAGGGTGATTACAAACATTATTAACTTTGCTCAATTTGTTACCAGCCCCCTAATTGTTGTCTTAAACCAATCTTCACTGAAAAACAGGAGGAAAACCCAGTTCTTTAAATATCCAATGTTTGAAAACATTTCATTGAGAGATCAGTTTTTAATTTGAAGAAAAAAAAAACTGATCGTTTGCAAATCTTTCTAGACTTTTCAGCAGGAGTGTAATATAATAAGATGTTTGTGTGTGTGTGTGTGTGTGTGTGTGTGTGTCATTGTGTATGTATGTCCGGAGCGTTTTAGGAATACGGCTGATCGCAAAGCTATGCAAATTTGCATGGAGGTTCGTAATGACCTCTCCTGAAGCATCTCGAAGCTTGATTTTCGAATTTTTGATTAGTTTTCTTTTAATTAGAAGTTTTCTTTTTATTGAAATTGGATTTTTGCCATAGTGTTTCCGTGTCATGCTAAAAAACAAGGCGTTTCCATTTGAAAGTAAATGAAAGGTATTCCTTATGTTGGTCAATGCCTCAGTCAGTTAAAGCATCAAGTTGTTAATGCGATGGTCGTGGGTTTGATACTCGGTGGCAGATGTGTTAGTTTCTTTGCAGATAATTAATAGAAAAGGTGTCAAATGTAATAAAAAAATATTTCATTGTCTACAGAGTATCCTAAGAAATTCTGATTAGATTTTTTAAAAGCTTTCTTCTAGTTACTAAAATGCACAAAAAAAAAAAAAAAAAAAAACACTGGAGCCCTAAAAATCATAAAATAAATATTTATTCTTGCAGAGATATGGCTATAAAAAAAATCAATAAGCAAATTGTAAAGAAAATATAGATATTTTACTTTTGCAAGAGATTGAAATATTTTAACTAATCAAAATATTTCAAAAAAACATTCTAAAACAACATTCGAGATTCTTTTTATATTTGTTAGATTTTTGATTTGTTTAAAAATTAAGTAAAATATGAAAGTATTTTCCTTATAATAGCCTGAAATTTTTTTAAATATTAGTTTTAAATTTAATTGTTGCCAAAAAAGTTCTCCAGTCCATTGTTTTCGACAAAAAAAAAAAAAAAAAAAAAAAAAAATATATATATATATATATATATATATATATATATATATATATATTCACGCGAATAATGAAATTTTGCTACTGAATAATAATGAAACTAAAATATTTAATAGATGTTGAGATACAGTCATCTTCGAAATCGTATTTCCTAGATAATAACAAATCTACCTTTCGCCGATAAATACCCAAATTGAAGTATCCGAAAGAGACCTTTCTACAGGCAGTGGTAACCTCGACTCGATGCAGTGCGGGCGGAAAAAGATCTCAGGCATACGAAGCAAGGTTTAGGGCGATTTCAATGCAGGTAATTTTTTTTCTTTTTTTAGTTTTTATTTATAATGTGATATAAAAAATAAACAGTGATTTAATTCTTTTGAAAAATCATTTAAATATAGTGACCTGTGAAGAGGACGTAGCCTGCTAGTATTAAATAGTGACAATGGTGACAATGTGACATCCTAAACATGTATAGCATTTTAACGACATTTAAATGCACTTTGTGGGATTCTAACCATTTTGAATTTTATAGTTCATACACTTGTGAATATCATGAATATTTTAAAGTTTAAATATTTATCGGATTTGTTATATAACATACTTTAATCGAAATGATATTAAAATTATAGTGAATAATAAGTATTTTATAAATAATAGTTATAAAATACTCAAACATGCAACAATTTTTCAGATCAACGTAATTATATAGGTCATATTATAATCATGCTAAAAACAATCATCTTGGATGATCGCCTTGCATGGTTGTTTACAGAAATGCCTCACCCATTGGGTTACCCTACATTTGCTTCGTATTTTAATTTCCATGCAATTCCATGGTATTTCTTCTAAGTAAATTTTTTCTGTCATATCTTAAAATATTTAATTTCATCTAACTTATGAAGTTTTTAAAGTAGATGAAAGTAGTTTTTAAAGTAGTATTAGATGATTTGAAGACCACTTTTATAAGTGGTATTACGAATTTATTCTGACATTTTTACGATAAATATAAATAGTTTAAGTTCCACAGTTTTCAAATAAGAAAATAGAAACTGAGTAGGTTTATTGTTATTACCATAAATAAAATTTTAAACTGGTTTGACATATTTAAAATGATTCATTCTTGAATTAATATCTACACTGTCTAAGAAACTAAAAAACTGGAAAACAAGAAAATTCTAAATTTATTCGGTCATTTTTACCATAAAAATAAAATAGTTTCAAAGTTTGATATAGTTTTCAAATCAGACAGTTATAACTGAGTAGGTTTTTTGCTATCACCATACATGGTATTTTAAAACTGGTCTGACGTCTTTAAGACGATGAATTCTTCAAATAATTACTACATTGATTAACAAATTAACAAACGAAAAAAAAAAAAATAATAATGTTATAAATTTATCCTGAAATTTTAAATGTTATAAATTTATCCTGAAATTTTTAATGTTATAAATTTATCCTGAAAATAGTTTCAAAGTTCTATAATTTTCAAATCAATAAGTTAAAACTTAGTAGAGTTTTTGTTAACCATAAATGATATTTTAAAACTGGTTTAACATCTTTAAAATGATTCATTCTTCAGATAATATCTGAACTGACTAATAAACTAATAAACTGAAAAAACAACGAATTAACAAACTAATGTAAAGAAAATTATATTTATTTTATCCTTTTCGGAAATAACATATAAAAAATCACAAAACCGAGATGAAAAATATTCCCGAATGCCTGAGTTCGCCATACAGTAGTAATGTTACTACGATGCAGAGAACTTTAAGGAACAAGAGTTTCTCCTTTATTCTTATTATTGTTGTCTTTGTTATTTTCAATATTTTCCTTCCTCAGCTTATATTAACTAATTGGTACTTAATCAGTCGCTAATTTTTTATTCTATTTTGATTGCTGATTGAAACTTACCTTTTATAACTATTGAGAGCATGTAATTATTTAATTATTAGAACTAATTTAATAAATTATTTTTCTGATATGGAGTTTTCTGGCAATTTATGCATAAACTACGCTAATTATATAAGTAATTGTATAATGTCCTTTTTTCATTATAATTTATTCGGTCTCAGAAGAAAGTAAAGGTTGCGAAGTTCTGTTCTATCAAAGAGCGAAAAATATTAATTATCATATAGGCAACGGCATCAAAGACTGGGTGTATCAAGTAGAAAATATAATTCGTGGACAATCCAAATTTATTCCATATTCGCATAATTTCAAAGAGAAATTAATGAAAAAGGGCTGTTACACCCATTGGATATTGAAAAATAAAAGATTTCATAACTACAAAGAAATATTTTTATAGATATGTTATATATAATATATATAACCAATAAGAAAAAAGCCATCGCAATCTGATTTTTAACTCTATTTTTTTCCATTTGAAATATTTTTTATCATATCTTAAATATAAGAGTAACAGTCTCAGATTCATTTGTAACTATTAAATACGTACCCGTTAAAAAGAACGAAATTTGTTATAATAAATTTTGAACGTCTCTTTCATATTTAAACATGATATATGATTAAATATTGTTAAAAATAAAAACAAAATTACAAAATTACAATCTTTTATTTTTCATATTGGTTCTATGATAATCATCGCAGATTTATAACAAAATGTTTTTAAAGTAACAAAGTTTGATATTTAGCACTACAGAACAGAAAAATTAATGAAATATTGTTATGAAGCTTTAAATCAAAAGTTTCAATAATGAGTTGAAAGCACAAAAAAAAAAAAAAAAAAAAAAAAAAAAATCATTAAAAGTCTGTTTTATTTGGAAAAGGACGTAATAATCGCAAGAAACGTTGAAAAACGCATGAAATATTTAAAAAGCTTAATATGATTTTAATAAATATTTTAAGTACAAGGATATTTTCAATTCGGACTTCTAAATGGTAACAACGTTTATATCTTGGAGGCTGTTATATATAATAGCTCGTTATCCTTTATTTTAAATTAAGGACCTACAATATTATAACTGGATAAATTTTGAAAAAAAAAAAAAAAAAGTTGTGTTGATACAAAGCACACATTAATATACAGATAGGACACTCTCGAATACTCAATGATAACCAATTAACGACTACAGTGACCTATGGGTAACGGTTGTAAGTTTCTCGAGCTCACCAGTTTGACCAATCACTCGTCCTATTTTTATTGTATCTATGTTTTTTTTTCGCAACTTTGTTATTGTTTACAATCTTGATCATCAAAATCTATTTATTTTAAAATGCAAGTGCTAAATATTAAGCAAATAAATTTTGAAAACATACATAAATAAAAAAGACAAACTAACAAAACAAGCAGCGGAAAACCAAAGTAACTTAAAACAGAGACTGTTTAGAAAGACAATTACGCACCTTAAAGATATTACGATTGAAATATGACATTTCGAATGGTACTATGAATCCTAGAGTAAATAGTCACAAAAAAAAAAATCATTAAAAAGAAAAAAAATCTGGATCTTCCTAGTGTGCTCAGTACACTATATCAGCATACTCATAATAAATCTATAAAAATACAAAAATTGACACTAACTCTGGGTTTCGCCTCCTACAAAATTATTAAAAATAAAAAATGTATAAAATGTAAAATAGCTTATAACTACGCCCTCTGGGCTTCAGGAGCTCTCCTGAATAATAATAATAATAAAAAACTTATATTGTTTATATTTTACCCTTTCCAGCCATCTGCCAGTCAGCCATCTGAAAAAATAAATAAATAAATAAATAAATAAATAAATAAAGTAAAAGTATTGAAAAATCAGTACGTTAGTGCGTGTATCTGTTTCAGCTGTTTCTTCTGATGAGACAAGCGTTCCCAGCCATTCAAGGTATATACCTAATTCTATAGTAAATTGCTTTCAATAGAAAATTCTTAAACTACTTGGTTTCAATTTCCAGCATTATTTTCCGTTGCACTCGGTCTGGTAGCTTTTGCAGCACTCCAGCGACAGTTTTTCCCTCTCCGGTGTGTGTGAGTTGAAAGGTTTCACGGCAGTTGTGTAAGGATAGACCATAAATTTCTATTATAGTCATCACTTCTATGTTTTGCTAGGTCCCTCCTTTTGCGCGAGTATTAAAGGCACGCTCGGCAACTGTGACGAGGATGGTGGGCTCACCTCATCCCCAACTGATATATATGTATATGTATATGTATATATATGTATATATATATATATATATTGAATTCACTTCTCCTGGAGTTGACTCTCTACTCTGCACAAGGATGGAAGAACACCGGTAGTTGTGGGGGATTGCCTGTAGGCGTTATGTACTCATGGTCCTCCCGCCCTAAGTTTCTGTAGTCCTCTTTCTCACCCCTCTCGTTACGAGAGAACAGAAACGACACTTGGTTACTGAGAAAGAGTTCGCGAGCCCCCTTAGAACGTTCCCTTTTTTTTTTCTATCGTTCAGCTTGCTGTCAGCTTACATTAATTTGGTTCCTCTGAGCTAATCTGGCTCCTTTCTCTGAGTTGCCCTCGCACCACTGGAGGCAGCTTGTACAATCGGGAGCAAAATTATTCGAGCTCTAACAAAAATTCCTATATAAAAAATGTACACTTAATACTGTTTTGTTAAGTAAATCCTTGTCGAAGCATGTTCTTAGACTGACTAAGAACATGATTCGACAAGGATTCATTTAACAAAACAGTATTAAGTGTATTGTTTTTACACAGGAATTTTTGCTATCGCTCGAATAATTTTGCTGCCGACTGTATGAATAATGCTTGGGTAAATAAAAACTGGTTATTTTAATTATTTTACATTATGTTACATCATATTTTTCTTATTTCGCCCGTTATCATATAACTTAAGTTTTGCTTAAGTTATTTATGTTATTTTTATTTATTTATTATTATTTTGTTTATAGATCTACATTTGATGTTACTTTGTGTTTATTCTTTTTGGAACCGAAGGTGTGGCGGTTTCTTGTCCTCGCTAATCTGTGCTGCCCCATCAATTGTCCGATGTGGTCGTTAGCAGTTCATCAGACAACCATCTCGGGGCACCATTTATATATATATATTCCGCTCAGTGTGTGTACATTATTCCATGAATTATTGAATTTTCAAATGTTAACGGACTTTTGAAAACCGCGGTAAAATAAATGAGGGCAATGTAACCTAAAAACTTTTAATATGTTGCTAAACCACCTCTTGCTGTACTTTATACATCAATAGTATTAATAAAGAAATAATAAACATATATATAGCAAATTTTTGTATTAATTATTTATACATCATAAGCTTGGACATTAACGTGTAAGACTGTACAAAAGCTTTAAACAACCCAGAAAAGCATGTAGAAATGCATGTTAGGATTCACCTGAAAAGATAGAAAGGCGAAAACACACGAATTAAGGAGTTTTATTGTGTAGTCTGAAAACATTTCAGTTATTAAAGCGAGTATCGATGTGTGTACAGCAAAATATACAACTTCACACAAGTTTCAACTTATAAACTATGTTATGAAAAATTTCTAGATATGAAAAATTGTTGACCACTTTATAGCTAGAAATTAACAAGGAAAATAAAAATATTTTTTCAGATAATGTGTATTAAAAATTTTTGTATAGTTAGAAGATTACGTATATATAAACACTAACAGAAAACAATTTTGCATGAATTAAAATAGTAATAATAATAATAATAATAATTTTATGTGACACTCACGCTACTATTTCTACCTGGCTAATTCCCGAAACAGACTCGTGTGGTACATAGTTCTGTTTGAGGGGCATAAAGGCCAACTCTATTTGAATATTTTAGGTACTACATTCATAAAATAACTAAGATTATTATTAAAATAAAAATATTATTTTAAATTGTTCAATGGACTTACACATACTACTCCATTGAAATACACCGATCTTATCCAAAAATTTCAAATTTCGTTAACGTATGATCTTTCAAATACCACATTTGAACTTTCTTTACTAATATGATTTTGAGTTATGTTCAAAACAGATACAATAATTACCTATCAAAACTGAATTTTCATATATAGGATACGGCAAAACGCGTAATGGTAGGTATAAACTTCGAAAATTTGGACAACAGAACAACCTTTTGTCTACCATATGATAAATTCAATATCATTCCGAAATAATTTCTACAGTCATAACATACAGTCGACAGCAAAATTATTCGAGCGCTAGCAATAATTACTATGTAAAAAAGGTGCAGTTAATACTGTTTTGTTAAATAAATCCTTGTCAAATCATTGTCATAGTCAGTCTAAGAACATGATTCGACAAGGGTTTATTTAACAAAACAGTAGTAAGTGTACTTATTTTACATAGGAATAACTGCTAGCACTCGAATAGTTTTGCTGCCGACTGTAATTTGCTAAAGCACGTTTACCAGCTATATCCAGTAGAAAAGAATGTATTTGCTTAATTTTGGTTAACCCTATATATTGTCCGTAAATTGTATTTCCACCACATAGCGCACATAAATTTAGCCCAATAAAAAAAAATCCTTTTTCGGGAAGCTTATAGGCAAAGGTAGATTCATGTACGTTAATGTTACGTAAAGAAATATTACATATCCATAAACACATATTTCGCCAATGGCTTTGTTCCCACACATTGCATTATTCACGTCGCTATTCTGTTTTCAGGAAATTTAATTTTCAACTACAAAAGGTTTCATTCATTCTACTTAAAATTTTAAGCTAGATTTATTGGTCAGTATATGTTTCAATATTTTAAAATCCAAGCTCATAATCATTCAACAAATAGAAGCCATAAAGATATAAAATTTGGTGACAAAACTTGCGACTTAGCAATGAAATTTAGAATTTGGTGGCAAAATTTCGTAGTTGATGACGAAAGATTTTAATTGCTGACGAAATTCGTTATTTGATGAGAAAATTTGGCGAGCTTGGTGATAGAAAATGGCATCTTTGGCGTCATTATATCTTCTTCCCACGTGCAAACTCTTATCTCTTTGCAAACCAGTATCTTGTTTTCACAAGACAAAAAGTCAAAGAAAGGTGTAACGTATTACTCTCAATTTTAATCGTAAATTTTAAATTATTGCCTAAATCACCGTTCTAAAGTATTCACCATACAAACGACATTTTTACGAAAACTAACGTATTATTTTAATTTTATATTTTTAAATGATTAATTAAAGTTGTCACCATGGTTTTTATGTTTTCAGTGATATTTTTTATTATCGTTTGCACGTGACGTAAGCATCAGATTATAAATTTAAGCAATTAAAGCTATAGAAAAAGTCGGCTTTATCACAATTCACGAAAAACCACTTTTTAACTTGCAACTTTTAAGCAACTGAAGCTATCGAAAAAGTTTAAATACAAAAATTATTTTTTAGGGCAAGGCGGTAATTCGAATGATTTGAAGTTTTTTTTATTTTTTCAATATTAAAGGCCCTCTTCACTCACCGCCGCCGGAAACCGAAACAAATGTCATTCTATGGGAAATTTTTCTTTACAAAAACCTTATTAACTAATACATATTTTTAAATTCCGTTTTCACATTCTGAAAATTCCCAGCTGTTAAACTGACGAAACTTTTTTAAAAAATTATTTTTTTAATTTTATATATTTTATTTTGAAGCTGCAAAATACGAATTTTCAATAAGTGAAATTTTTTCATTTTGCAATTTCAAAATAAAATATTAAAAAATAAAAAAATACATTTTTAAAAAAGGTCCGTCAATTTAACAGATGGAGATTTTCTGAATGTGAAAACAGAATTTAAAAATATGTATTAGTTAATAATTATTTGTAAAGAAAATTTCCCCACAGAATAACATTGGCTCGGGCTTCCGGCGACGGTTATTGAAGAGGGCCGTTAAAGAAAATATGGACAAATGAAAATTTCCACCCCTCACCATTTCCACCCACTTTGAGCTGGATACCCCATCTACGAACTCGACCGAAATTCTTACTGTCCTGACAACATATCCCGAGCTGGTGAAATTTAAATAAAAATTACTCCAGTTATCGTGTTCCAACTTAACATGAGAAAAAGCGTTATACATATATATCTATGCCTATGTACGTATAAATAAATATATATATATATAAACTTTTGAACGGAGGGTGGTTTTTGGTTCTAGGCGTCATGATCGGTGAAGATATGAAGAAATTTTACAGAAGTCGTGTCATGAGAACCATTGCAATTGGTAGATTTCCTATAAGGAATCTACCTAAAATTAATTATACAGCGTTTAATTCATTTTGAACTTCGAGATATAGCCTCTAATAATTCCGAATTATTTTGTGGGGTCTTGTAAAGGAACGTAAAGTACCTTTCTACATTGTATATAAAAGACGCTTTTGTGCTTATTAGAAATGCGTAATTATTTAATTTTGTTTT
Organism: Salticus scenicus; assembly: GCA_963930645.1. NCBI lineage: Eukaryota > Metazoa > Arthropoda > Arachnida > Araneae > Salticidae > Salticus > Salticus scenicus. The sequence goes on along the minus strand of OZ005652.1, from coordinate 360,379,499 downwards.
GTGCAGTCTAAAGATGTTAAAATTTACCAATAAGAAATTTTGCACATTGACGTGGTGTAAACGGTATGTTCCCCGTGGAAAAACGGTATGTTTCCCGTTAGCGAATAATTTGTTCAATTTCTATAAAATGTTTCAAATAATACTCCCATATGATACAGATTTAGAACACCAAGTTTGGATTTCCGGCTAATATTTGTTTGGGAGTTAAGCTCATAACAGTCTTGCAAACACACATGTATAAACCAAACGCTAAAAAATTCTCATTCTCGATTCAAGGGACCTTTAAAACATTTAAATATATTAAAAACTCAGTTTCGTAAATTTAACCCCAAAACATAAGAATCATATATACATCGGAAAGATTGTAGGAGAAAAACAAACACGGTGAATTTTAAAATTATGAGATTTTAGTTCAGTTTTGAAAAACTCTATTTTAAAAGAATTAACCCTTTAAAAATGTAAACCTTTTAATAATAAATCATAAATATTTTTCGATACCACAACGCACGTAATGCTAAGCTTTTTCTTATTTCTCGCTTGAACTTTTAGTTTCTGCATTTTACTTAAAAATGAAATGATATTTCTAGCCACACGTGTCACAAAGCACTACGTGACCATTAGTGGAGGCTAAATACAAGTGTTACGAAAAGTTGCAAAAAGGATTTAGAATGGTAAATGTACCTAGAACATTATATATTCAGTAGAAAATATTGATTTTTAAACATAAATATAAACTTCTAAGAATAGAAAAGTATTTATATAAATATATAAGATTGAGAAAAAGTATAACTTAAAATAGTAAGTATCAAAATAATTATGTAACACTATTATTTTTATACAACTGTTAAATAAAAAATTATCATGTAATCTGGGTTATTTTAATTTAAGTTACCCTGTTTGGACCTACGTAGGTCCCGTTCCAGTAGAAGTATTTCGTTGAATCTTCGTATGTGCGTTATATGAATCATGGACGAAAGAAGTCTGCAATAAAATTAATATTTCGACTTTCGACCAATAGACGACTCTTTTCATACAAAGTAAAAAAGCGTTATGCAAATTTGTAGATTTTTAAAAAATCCACTGTCACTATTATAGAATCATCTGTCATTGTGCTTTTAGAGGGGGTGAGCGTGTTTTCTATACGAAGCAGTAATGCTACAGTCGGTAGCAAAAGTATCCGAGTACTATGAAGAAAACTTTGTCGAATCCTGTTCTTAGACTGAATAAGAACAGGATTTGACAAGGATTTATTTAACAAAACTGTATTAAGTGTACTTTTTTTATATAGGAATTTTTGCTAGTGATCGTATACTTTTGCTGTTGACTGTACTCTATAAGAAAATGGCGATGGTCTGGCAGTCACTTTTAAGGATGGTCCGAAGACATGACATCACAATTTTAATCCTTCAAGGAGGGGATAATGCCTTTAGAGGAGAAATATCGATCATTATTCATCAAGTTATTTTAATTAGAGCAGCAGTAATTATTCATTTGAACTGCGACTGAATAATTACTACTTATCGGCTCTTGAAAAGCTTGCGAAAAAGGCCCCCATGAAGACAGGGTATATTAAATTTAATGAGACTGTTGTTTAGTCTGCGAGGAAGAAAACGGAAACTGATAAAAAAAAATGGGCAGTAAGTCTCATTGGTCGTAAGGTCATCCGGTTTCCCATAATCTTCGACAAGTGCAGTGTCACGTGATTTGCCTTTCCCTTTATCTACGCATCTACAGTACGAAAGTCTCTGTTATCCACTGTAAATTGTTATCCACGCAAGAGAATTGTTATCATTGCCATCTTATTCTCGAAATAGTCGCTTTCAATCACTGCAATAAGACCTATTTTACAGTTTCTTGTTGAAATCAGTTTCCGTTATCTTCATTACTACATATCCAACTACCCAATCTCTTTAAATATAATAATTATCCTTCACAAAGTCTGCCTCTACAGAGGACTTTTTGGTAAGTCTTACAAGCATCAACATTTTCTCTGTGCATTTAAACAGTTACTACCGTTCTATTAGAACAATTTCGTAGATAAAGATCAAACTTTCGCCACTAAAGGCTTGGTAAGGAATGATTTTACGACATTGACCACTGGTATTTTAAAACGCTCCAAATTTGCATAATGTCTTCTCTACATTGCATAAACAGTACCACCTATGTCAGTGGTCGTTAACCGGTGATCCGTGGACCACTAATGGTACGCGACAAAATTTTAGTGCTCCGCAGAAAATGTTTGACAATATTTGCATTTTTGTAACAGAAAACTAGCAGGCTACGCCCGCTTTGCTGATCACTAAATTTAAATGAATTTTCAGTAGAATTGAATCACTATTTATTTTTTATATCCCATTTTAGGCTTTGTAACATAAATAAAATTCCTATTAAGGTCAAAAAGTCAAAATAACATATTACAAATTAAATTAAATTAATTATTTCTTCCGTTTTGCACTCGTTTTGCAACAATGTTCTATGGTCTTATGTGAATGATTCTCAAGAATGAATCAACAATTGTTTACAAATTTAATGGATTATGTATAAGAAATAAGTATGTTGTAATTTAAGAACTGAATCTCTTAGAACTTCAAAACTGATAGTTTTTAAAAAGTTATTCATTATTCTTTAATATTAGATTGCTTTTTGTTTAATATTAGACTTATTTTAAGATAAATGCAATTAAATGATATCGCGTTGTGAAACTTTCCAACATAATATCTTTAAATCTAATAACTTGACGTATATAGTGTCCTCACAAAAAATGAACAGTTTTTAAAGCTCTTTTTAAAAAGCATAACATCTATGCAGTATCTTAAAAAAAAAAAAAAAAATCATCAGTTTTTACTAAAATAATCTGGTATATCACTCACACAGCATTCTTTTATCCTGAAATTTAATACTATAAATACAAATTGGAGATTTAGGGGTAAGATAACGAGTACTGTTATGCAAACCTATGTTAAAACAATTCAAATTAGGCTTCGAGGCAGCTTTATTTGACAAGTAATTCTGTGTGAGGGGAGCTACCACCACCCTCAAGCCCCCGTTTAACTGCTGTACATTCATTTACATATAATTCGAATCTGTTATTAAATTCAAAAGTTCATTTAAAATTATTGAGACAACTTTCACACGCATCATTCCTTGAAACTTATCAATCTTGATCAAACTTTTCTGCTAACACAAATAATAACTTCAAAATACAACATTTGGATCGCCTGAAATTATTTGTTTTTAATTTCCTCTAACAGACACAGACAAGATTGAATGGAACGTTAAAAACTTGACTTTAGTATCCAGGAAGCCTCAAAATGTGTAAATATGCAAAAATCCAAGAGATGAATATTTAGCTTAAAAAATACATTATATACTATATGGCTATGAGTAATTAATTTCAATTCCTAAGCAGCTTTCCTGGACATGGTAAAATATTGCAGTAAAGTGCTTCCACTAACAATGAAAAATAATGTTATGCTTAAATATTGGTAGCCGTGTATATCTTCTAAAAGTTATGTACAGATCACATGGAAGACATAAATATAATCCTATATCAATAACACACGGCACAATATGAAGTACATATTTACATCAATTTTCAAATATTGTCGTACTATAATCCAGTTCTTTTGTGTAGCCCTGTAAATGAACACTGAATGATTTCTATACCATATTCTACACGAAACATGTTTTTACGTATATAATATATATATATTCGTTTTATTTAGCTTAGTGGAGTCTATAGACGTTAAACTCTACTTACCTGCAACTTTCCCCTTTGACGTAATGCATTTGAAATCTCTTGGGTGTCCCTGTGCACGAACAATTTTCTTGATCTCAACGAAAAGTTTAGTGGAGCATCCCTATATCACACACATTTAGAATACCAAGTTTGTACTTTCTGCTATCATTTGTTTTTGAGATATGCTGATAACAGACACGCACACATACACACACACAGACCAACCGCTAAAAGCATCATTTTTGGATTCAGGGAACCTCAAAATATGTAAATAAAACAAAAATTCAATTTTGAAAATTTGACCCAAAAACAATATTTTCTCTACCTTATGGGTAAGAGAAAGTAAATAATCTGGTGTGTCACTCACATGAATTTCTCTTACCCTGAAATTTAATACTATAAATACAGATTGCAGATTAAGGGATAAGATAACGAGTACTGTTACGCAAACCTACGTAAAAACAATTCAAATTAGGCTTTGGAGCACCTTTATTTGACAAGTAATTCTGTGGGAGGTGGATTACTGCCACCCTCAACCCCCCGTTTTACTACTGTACCTGCATTTATATAGAATTCGAATCTGTTATTAAATTCAAAAGTTCATTTAAAATTATTGAGACAACTTTCACACCAACTTTCCTTGAAATTTATCATTCTTAATCAAACCTTTCTAGTAACAAACACATTAACTTCAAAATACAGCATCTGAATCGCTTGAAATTGTTTGTTTTTAATTTATTCTAACAGAGACAGACAAAGGTCAAACGTTAAAAACTTGACTTTGGTATTCAGGAAGCCTCAAAACATCTAAGTATTAAAAAAACAAGCGATGAATATTTAGCTTAAAGAAATACGTTATTTACCATATGACTATAAGGAATTAATTTCAATTTTTTAGCAGCTTTCCTGGACATGGTAAAATATTGTAGTAAAGCTCTTCCGCTAATAATAAAAAACAATGTTATGGTTTAAATATTGGCGGCCCTGTATACCTTCTAAAAGTTATGTACACATCTAATTATGGAGGACATAAATATAATCCTATATTAATGACACATGGCAGAACCTGAAGTACACTTCCATCAATTTTCAAACATTGTCGTACTATAATCTAGTTCTTTTGTGTAGCTCTGTGAATAAATAGTGAATTATTTTGATACCATATTCTACACGAAACATATTTTTACGCATATAAAAAATATGTATTCGTTTTATTCGGTTTAGTGCAGTCTATAGATGTTAAACTGTACTTACCTGAAATTTTCCCCATACCCGTAATGTATTTGAATTCTCTTGGGTGTCCATGTACACGAACCATTTTCTTGATCTCAACGAAAAGTTTAGATCTCTTTAGCATCTCTATATCATACACATTTAGAATACCAAGTTTGGACTTTTTGCTATAATTTGTTTTTGAGATATGCTGATAACAGACAAACAGAAACATACACATACACACACACAGACCAACCGGTAAAAACAGGATTTTTGAATTCAAGAGACCTCAAAACGTGTAAATAAAACAAAATTTCAATTTTGTCCCCGAAACAATATTTTTTTTTTTACCAAATGGGTAAGAGAAAGTAAAAATGTCCGACTTTCATCACCAAAGTGGTTAAATCTAGACCAATCAAAAATAAGAGTGGTCCGCCCGGATGTGTTCCGCCGACAACATTTTTGCTTTGTTTATATAGATTTGCTGGCGTTAATTTTAGCTTCAGGATTTTCTAAATTACTTATACACACAACACTGTACTTCAAAATTTTCTGGGGGAGAAAGAGATGATAAATGAAATAGCCAATTATAATAGAAATTTTAATTATAACTATCTGGCATTATTACCTCTTTCAATTTCTGATCTGCATTTCATACTTAGTTGGTTCTTAGAAATTGTTCTAAATTTATTAGCTATTCGAATTCTTAAAAAGTTTGAAATGTGCACCAAAAACATAATTTTCCATTTTATTTTAATAATCTAACATAATATACATATTGCTAGATTTAATTAAAGATTTTATTTATTAAGAAATAGCAATTTATCGCTGTCGTTAAATATTGTCCTAGTTTCTTATAATGCGGAAGTAATTAAAAGGTGTGCTAACTTGTCTTCCTCTACAATTTTATTACAATCAAATAACCTTTAATCATCGTTCTTATGATTAAATAAGTATTTACGTTTGTCTTATCATCAAATGAAAGCATTTGTAATGTTTTATATTTTATATATTTATAAAATGAGATTTCTTTTTTTATCATTCTAAAAATTATATTTACATTTCTTAATGAATATTGTTAGTGGTCCGCGGAATTTTAAATTATGAATTTGGTGGTCCTTGGAATTTTACATTGTTAATTTGGTGGTCAGTGAAGATGAAAAGGTTGGCGACCGCTGACCTAAGGGTTGAATTTTGAACTGATAATTTGCAAAGTTTCAACGAAATGCGTATATCTACTAGAACGGAATTTTCGAAGGCCTAAAAAGAGTTACTTCAAATATAACCATCTAATATTTAAATGTATGTAATTTCATAAAATATGTAAAGTACACTGCTAAATTTTCGACAGAAAACTTCTGATAATCAGTTATCTTAAGTCTTATGTAAAATTACAGAGAGAAATGGACGGAGATGTTAAAAAATCTATTTTATATATGCATTTTAATAACTAATATTAATTTAATTACTTACTGGCGAGAATATATTTGTGACTTAGAATGCTTTTTCTAAAGTGAAAACAGTCATTTTTATTTTTATTGAGAAATTAAATAATAAAAAGCGATAAAAATAATACAGAATAATGATTGAGAATCTCGATTACTTGCTTTTTACTAAGAATGGTAGTAACTTTGCAGACTCTGGATGAACATTTCAGTAAATTTACAGAATTTATTTTTTACAGTGTATGCAGTTAGTTTAACACATTTTAAGTTAGTCATTAATAAATTAAATGCAGTAATCATTAATAAATTAGTGCAGTATTATTCTTGAATTGTCTTCAATAAGGATTTTTTGTTTTAATTTAAAAGTTGTTGTTAACTAGTTTTCCGTTGTATAAAATAATTTAATTAATGATTTAAAATAATACTTTTGAAAGAAATATGTTTTAAGAAATAGAATGCGTTTTATTAATATTTCATGATTATTTTATTTTTGATATAAAAGCATATATATATATATATTTTTTACTTTTCAATTAAATCTATTATTTTTTATTTTTCTTGATAGACAGCATATGAAACATACAAATAATATAACACATTATATGTGCAATATTTTTTATATCATTAATTATAATAAAAAAGGAATATTTAAATTTTAATATAAGAAAGCAAAAGATGTTTCTACATTTTTACATTTGTCATGTCTGTCACGATATTATATATATTAGAAGTTTTTAATCCCATGTGAGATTAAAGTCTTGTTTGTAGAAATAAAAAAAATCTGAACTTCAATCACATTACAGAAATTGAGTCACTAAAGTCATGTTTGTTTTTTGCCATGTCTGTCACGCTATATTTTTTATTTTAAAAGTAAATTATTTTTCCTAAATTAAAAATTTTGTATCATTTATAAAATAATATGTACATATATAGTAACGCAAAAAAAAAAAAAAAAAAAAAAAAAAAAAAAAAGTATTAAAATAAATTAATATTTAGTATTTAAAATTGGATAAGAAATGTCTCTGATGTCTAAACACTCGTATATAAAATTAACCATAAATGATTGAAAAGTTAATATATTCATGAGTAAAATTTGTAATGTATTCATGAGTAAAATTTGCAAAAATTCGTATGCGTGGAACAGATAATCATATTTATTTGCATTTTAAATGAATCGTTACATCAGTTTCACAGCAATATAGAAAATTTGTCGACCGCGAAGATTTCGTTAGTTATGTATGTTGGAAAATAGTGTACAAAAATTTTAGAAATAGAATGAGTTTTCTTAAATTATTGCTAATATAGTCAGTGTTTATATGAAGACTGGAAGTTAAATATTTTCATGAGTAGAGTGGAGTGGCGTAGGTTTAGTGCCGCACTATACCTACGCAAAAGTCAGTTTGCGACGGTCTGGGATTCACTTCTATGGGTGGTCAGTATACATGCCCTCATAATTTTAACCTTCGTTGGAGGACGAAATTTGAAATAAATAAATAAATAAATAAGTAATAAAGTAATAATTTAAATAAGTATATCTTAATATATATAAATCTCGTGTCACAATGTTTGTCCTCAATGGACTCCTAAACTAATGAGCCGATTTTAATGAAATTTGGACACTGTGTGCAATTTGGTCCAACTTGAGAGATAGGATAGTTTTTATTGCAAAATTCGCCTCCCAAAAGAGGGGGGGGAGGGGCCAAAACGTGATTTCACAAAAAAAAAAAAAAAAAAAAAATGCAGCTAGACTGTTCAAAATTGATATAGATAGGTTTTAGAGGCCTGCAAATCGAATGAGGATATTTTCGAAAGTGTAAAGTTATTAGGAGGGGCGGGTAAGGGTGCGGAGGGGCAAAAAAATAAAAATAGAGTTACATCGCTCAAAATTGGTACATAGAAGTTTTTGATACCTACAAATCGATTGCAGATATTTTCGAATTTGTAAAATTATTAAGAGGAGCGGGAAAGGGGGGGGGGCAGAGGAGCAAAATATAAAAATGGAGTTAGATCATTCAAAATTGGTGCATAGAATTTTTGATACCAACAAATCGATTGCGGATATTTTCGAATTTGTAAATTTATTAGGAGGGGCGGGAAGGGGGGGCAGAGGGGCAAAAAATAAAAATATAGTTAGATCGTTCAAATTGGTGCATACAGGTTTTTGACACCTACAAATAAACTGTAGATATTTTCGAATTTGTAAAATTATTTAGAATAGTCGGGAGGGGGGAGGGCAAAGGGGCAAAATAATAGAAATAAGAGTTAGAGCTTTGAAAATTAGTATTATTAAGTTTTAAGGCCCGATAAATCGATTGCGGATATTTTCGAAAGTATAGAGTTATTAAGAAGGGCGGGAACGGTGGATGAAGAAACGGTGCGCACGGTTTGCACAGGTATACGCTGCCGCAGGCAGTGGGGGTCCGGACAGATTATTCCACCGATGAGAGAAGATTTTTTTGTATTTTATATCATTTTCCTTTCGATAATATATGGATTCATTATGAGTGTCGAACATTTTTCCCGATCAGATTTTTTTTTTCCCATGTTAAAAATTAATGCAATTTTGAGAATTCTTTAATTATAGTGAATCATTTAAAAATAGGGACCAGCGAAGCGGGCTAAGTCTGCTAAGATCAAGGATGTTATCAAGGATGCCTAGACAGCACATCACCTCCCCAGGATATCTTCAAGATGTCTTCTGGATGAAAAGACATCCCAGAAACATCCTTAAGATGTACTGTGGATAAGTTAAGCCTAACTGTGCTGTTAGGGTGGTCTTTATTCGTAAATAATAATTTTAATATATTGAATATTTTACTACATTATAATTCAACGTTTAACATAGCCACAGCAATGCGTGGCCGGGTCTGCTAGTATATATATACAGGGTGCGGCAGCTATTTGAGAACAAAGTATCGTCCGTAGAAAAAGGGAGCAAACACTATAGATATATCATTTAATGAACATGAAACGGTGTGTACACAAGAAGTAGGACCTAATGCACGACACCATTCAATAAATCCAACATCAGCTGCAATAACAACCTCAACATGATGTTGAAACCGTCCGCAGCAGAAATGAGGTGGACACTGGGAATATTTGTCATGGCATCCACAATAGCTGTCTGGAGACACCAACGGTGTTATGTGGGTACTTATTAGAGACCCTTTCAACAACGCCCCAAGCGTAATAGTCCAAAGAGTTAACATCAGGTGAGCTAGGGGGCCACATGCGTGGAGTGATGTGATCATGAAAATTATTTACCATCCACTCTTGTGTTGAATGGGCCATATCGGCTGGTGCAAAGTCCTGCTGAAAAACATATGGCCTGCCACGGGCTAGAGCAATAATCCAGCGCTTCACTACCGTGTTCAACACATCGGTATAAGAAACTGCGTTGATTCTGGCACGTTGTAAAAAGAAATGTGGAGTCATGACGTCACCTTCATTCCTCACGATCCCTAAGACCATAACAGACTCAGGAAATTTAGTGTGCATGACAATGGGAATTTCCTCTTGTCTTTAACACAGTCATAGATTATTTATCCGGTTGATTTTCTGGTCCTGGACGAAGTTTTTCTTGTCCGAAAAAAACCAGTGTGTTTCTGTCTGTTCCTGATGTTTCAGCTTCTTTAAGAGACTCTTTGCTCTGATTACTCTATTCTCTCTGGTTTTCTCGGACATGAACTGTCCTCTCCGCATTACATACGACTTGTAAAAGAGGTCTTCATTAACCACACGTGGAATTGTGACCTGGCTGACCCGCAGATTTCAGCTGAGTATCCCTATGGACTTTCCACGGTCCTCTTCGATGGCAGCTTGAACAGAATTGATGAATTCAGGTGTCCTGGGAATGTATGAGATCTGGCAATGATGTTTCCCATGCAAAACAGTTGTCACATTAACATTGGCAACCCTCAGTTCTCTCTCAACTCTGAAAACGAATGATCGGGCAACCTTCAGAAATGTAGCTATTTCAGAAACGGAGTATCCTGCAGCCAAGGAGACGTTAACAGCGTGCTTTTTTCTTTCCTGAGTTAGAATAGGTTCTGTCATGTTTATCTGTAACAAAAATGGTTGTTTAAAGATAATATGCAGGGCATTGTATCACTTATAATGTGTGTTCTCAAATAGCTGCCGCACCCTGTATATATATATATATATGTGTGTATTAGATTACACAGATTGTCACTCTATTTTGATTTTATCCGAATATAAGAAATACTTACTAGCATTTTAGTTTAGTATGAAAACATAGTATAATAGAGCCATTTGTTGATGATCTTATAATGAATTTTCTTAATTGCTTTTTGTGTAAAGGACATTGACTTTTGTGCATGTTGCCGATATATAACTCGGTTAAATATAAAAGGATAAAAATCTTAGTAATGCCTCTTTTTAAAAAAACAAATCGTAAAATTACAATAACATTTCAATAATCTCTTAACCCACTTTATCCCAATTTATTTATTTTGCTCAAATTTGAGAAAAATTATATTTTTTAAGGTTAATTAAACCTAAATAAACTAAATACAACAAAATTTGAAATATATATATATATATATATATATATATATAAATAATAGATAACGTAATAAAATTAATTCTTAAAATTTAGCAATTAATAGAACCAAAACAATAACAGCACACTATATATATATATATTCTGTATACGAAATCTTATCCACCTTGCACGCAGGACATTGAAATAAAGAGGATAAAATTTGCACTTATATGTTTTAGCGTTCTCTTCAATAATGAAAAGTGCTTTCCGAGTATAAAGTTTCGCTTTATCTGCATAATATTTTTTTATTTACATGATAGTTCTCCAGAAAGAATTTTCAGCTGCAAAGAGAATATAAAGCACACCCCTTAATGTAATGATTAAAGAAAGGTTCCAGATGGAGGAGGAGGTGAGACACATAACACGCTAGCAGAAGCTTACATAAACCATTATATATTCCAGCTGACAAAATATTCGCACCAAGCAAATTCTGATTTCTATATGCTATTTTTCAGCTGTCCTTTAAATAGGACAATTGGTAAAATGGGTTAAATAGACAGTCAGTGAAAATTAACACTAAAAAATATAAAATCGATTAACACCGAACTAACAGTAAATGCAAAGGACTAAAATCTGTAAGGAACAGTTAAATTGAAGCAATCAAATTTCAGAAAAAAAAACTTAATTCATATGGTGAAAAATATCGAATTAAAATTGCATGTTTGGTATATTCTCTGCTATCTCAAATATCGAATAAATTTAGCAGAAAGATGTGTACTTCAGGAAAAATTTACGCGAGCTTTTAAATTTGTTGATCTTGTGGCTGAGAACTAAATTTGTGAAGGTTATTTTTGAATGCGGATCAAGATCAAGAATAATATTTTTTAGTTAACGTTTTAATTTTCCTCAAATCAAATTTGATTTGCATATTTTTAATTTACAAAATTGTAGATAAAAGTATCTGGATGACTTAGTTCTCTTTGTCTTGTAATGAAATTCATTCGTACTGTCAATACAGGGATTTTGTTTCAGGAAATACGTTTCCGATTTCTTTGCCCCGGGCACCATATTTACTACGGTTTAAAATAACAGTGAACGCTAGTTTACGGGAAGATGATGATAAGTGAAATGTGTTCTAATCTGAAAAAAACTCTGAACGCTAAAGTTTTGTCAAAATCGTTCAATCCATTTCCGAGAAAACTAAGCTTCTGACATATTTTGCAATACAAGGGATGATGGTTAACAGTGATCACTTATTTTCATGAAGATGAGTATAAGTCATACGGATTGGTAATCTCAAAAACCTTTTACGCTAAATTTTATGAAGATCGTTAAGGTCTTCACAGAAAAATTAGTTACTGCCTTATTTTGTAACGAGCGGAGGGTGGTTTAACTGTAAAAATTTAACTTTCCTGAAGATTAGGAAAATGCATTTAGAATTATCACCTCAAGAATCCCCAAACCTTCAATATTTACAAAAATAGTTTGAGTAGTTTTAAGAAAACAAAGTTTCTGCCCTAATTTGCCACGATGGAGTCAGGTTTAACACAGCAATGAACGCAATTTTTCCTGAAGATGAGGATAAGTGAAATGAGTTGCTCACTTAGAAAAAAAAAAAATCTTAACCCTATATATATATATATATATATATATGTATATATATGTATATATATATATATATATATATATATATATATATATATATATATATATATTAATCGTTCAATTTATTTCCGAGGACATCAAGTTTCAGCCATATTTTGCAATGGACAAAAAGCGATAACAGTGAATGATAATTTTCATGAATATGAGGATAAATCAGATGGATTTGTCATCTCAAAAAACACTTAATATCGTTCGAGCCATTTTCCAGAAAACCATGTTTTTGCCAGATTTTGCAACGGGCAAAGTGTTCTCTCTAAAAATTATTGAAAATTTTCATTTTTTCCAAAGCTTACTTTTGAGAGAAAAAGGAATATTTATTAGCTTAAAAATTATTCAAAGTTACATAAAATTCGGTTAATAATATGATAACGAAGAGACCATCCAAATTTTATGGTCATATGTTTATTTGTTTAAAAATTATGTGCAAAAGAGGAAAACGAGAAAACAGGTTGTTGCTTTCATTTTGTCCACCAGTGTATTTAGAAGATTTTGCCAACAAATATTCAAAAGCCATCCAATTTATGAATGGGGATGGTTTCGGATACCGAAACTTGATATAATACAAATATAAATATAAAAAATATCACCAAATTAAATGCTTACTTATAAAGGATAATGGGGATAGTTATTCTCCAGAAAAGAAAATATAAGAAATTGATAAACATTGTAAGAAATTGCCAGTAAGAAAATTAATTTTCTTAATAGCACTGACGTTTGTTTTATTATTATTTACACCACGGGTCACACTTTAATTTCCCTGTGGAAAATGACATCATGACTTTTCCTTTATAAACTCGACGTTTTTAATTAATCACTTCATTAATTAAGATGATAGAAATTTCTAACTGACTGAAATGTCTTCCTTGGAGTATTTGGAACACATTGATGCTTCTTTTATGAATCGGAGAACCCTGCCCTCCCTAAAGAAATGCAGTCGCAGACAAAAAAAAAAAAAAAAAAAAAAAAAAAAAAAAAAAAGACTCAAAAAAATTTTTTTAGACATAATAATCCGTTAAAATGATGATACATTTTTGCAAATTTCAAAACAAAGTGTTAACAATTTACAATTAAAATTGAAACAGTTAATCAAAGAACTAAATTTATGAAGTACAATTAGATTCAAACAATCATATTTCTATAAAACAAAACACTTTTTTAAGACAAAATGTTTTATTAATAAAACTAAATTTAAATAGACAAAAATGTCGAATTATAATATTTCTAAGTATTTTTTGCTACGAATTACTCTCTCTATCTCTGTCTGTTTTTGTTTTCTTTTACAATTTCTCTTTCTGCAAAATATATTCTACTATTTCTGAAAAATCAAATAACTCTTGGAGAGAATTTGCTGCTTCAAGAAAATTTTAGATTTGATAAGCGTGTTACTAAAAGCGAAAGTTAGGAATATTTTTTTCATATGCGGACAAGAATTATATTTTTCAGCTATGTTTTTCCATATTTTTTCATCACAGATGTTTGTTCATTTTGCATTTATTTTTTAATTAATTTAACACACATAAGTAAAGATAAGACGAAAATGATTAAATTGTAATTTAATTATTTAATTATTATTATTATTATTATAATTACTTGTTTCTACACTTCATATTTGCAAGCTAAACATCCTTTTATTAATTATTTGTGTTAATTAATAACCCGTTAAAATGTACACAACTTTTCACAAATTTAAAAAAAAACAATAGTTAAAGGCAATTCAAACGGAAACAATTACTTAAAGAAATACATTTGTTTCATACAGTTATACACAAATAATCAAATTTTTCACAAACAAAATATTTTTACAGAAAAAGTAATAACATTACTTCGAATTAAGGCAATAAAAATATTAAAAATAAAATGTTTTATTTCACCAGAAAAATGGTTATAATTAGCTGCATCAAATTCTTTGTTGCAATGTTTCACCATTTTAATGCTGTCATTTCAATAGTAAGCATACTTACTTCTACTGGAAGGGAGAAACTTTGCACCAGAATTTTGTTTACATCTAATTGGAAACATTTTTCTTTTGAAATATAGCATTCTATTTTCAACAGTGTATATTATGCAAAGGATTTTCTTTTTCTAATTTTAGTGTTTTCTATTTTATTTCTGAAATTTATTATTTCTTTTTTTCTGTAAAATATATTTCCTGCTATCTTAAAAATCGAATATAAAATTTCATATAAACTTCTAAGTCTGATAAGTGTTGTTAAAGCGGGATTTTTGTATGTTATTTTCGAATGAGGATCAAAAATAATATTTTCAATCTATATCTATACCTATATCTATATATTTAATATGTTTATTTTTCATTTATTTTTTTATGTATGGAACATGAAAAAGTTAAAGATAGAATGAAAATAATTAATTGCAATTTTATAATCTAAATACGTTTAATTAATTTTAGTTTTTGTTGTTCATAGTTACAATATGATAAATGAACATCACTAAATTAATAAATTTTATTTAATAATAATCCGTTTAAATGAAAATTCTTTTTACTAATCTCAAAAGCAAATAAACAGAGACAGCGGAAACTTATACTATTATTCAATGTAATGTGTTTAAATGGAACAGCTAGATTCAAACCCTCGCATATCTAAGAAACAAAATATCTTTCGGAAAAAGTGTTACATTTCTAAAACTAAATTAAAGAAAAAAAAAAAAAAAAAGTCGAATTATGATAGTGTATTTTGCTAAGAATTCTCTTTCTTTCTTTCTTTTTTTTGCTATTTTTTTCCTTTAGTATTTCTTTTTTTTCCAGCAAAATAAATTCTCTGCTATCTGAAAAATCGAATAACTTTAGGAGAGATCTCGCTGCTTCATGAAAAATTCATATGAACTTCTAAATTTGATAAGAGTGTTGCAAAGAGCTGAACTTGTGAATGTTATTTTCGAATGCGGATCAAGAATAATATTCTTCAGTTTTTTTTTACTCCCCCCCCCCCCTCAGACTAATATTTTTGTTCATTTGCATTTTTCTAATTTATAGAATAAGTGAATGTTAAGATAAAGTTAAGAAAACAGCTGAGTCATAAATATTTTTGTCTAATTATTATCAATCTAAAAAATTTCATTGTTTTTCAATTGTTCATACCTGAAAACTATTCTTTAAAAACTTTGAAATTGCTCGTTTTTTGTTATATTAAATAAAAATATTTTTTTTCTTCACATATTGTGCACTTTGCTATAAATTATTATTTGAAAGACTTTTTAATTGCAAACATTTTACTTACAATTTCGAAATTCCTGTAAAAAAAAAAAAAATGTGATGTGGACACCACATGACTTCCTTAAACTTTCATTGGAATATACATATTGTAACGAATACTTTTGTGTGAGGTAACTGGTTCGGAGTCCCTACCTACCTGGACTAAAGCAAGTTTAATGCCTTTTCTGCAGCCCACAGGGGAGAAAAACGACAGATCATTTCATGGTGATCATCTGTACAACATAATACCTCAGCGTTGCAAGGAATTGAGCTGTGTCCGGAATATCTTAGATCAGATTTTTCACTGCAGCTTTTTATCTTCAAGAAATTGGACTACGTCGATGTGATTTCACTTTGAGTGTTTCTTTTTGGACACATTGCTCGATCAGCATATCCACACCTTCAAGATTACAAAATTAGGATAACACGAGGTGACTGGTCCACGAGCTTTCCTCATCACAAGCCCCCCCCCCAAAAAAAAAAAAATAAAATAAAAATAAAAATAAAAATAAATAAATAATAATAATAATAATAAAAAAACTATTACTCCAACCAAAAAAGTCTCGATAATAGAATTATATGTACCGCAGAAAACAAATATAGTAGCTTGTTCTGGAATAGTATTCCACAGCTTTTTAGAGAATCTCTCATTGGCAAATGTACAGCTTACAGTTAAATGTAATTCTAAGATGGCCTACTTTTGTTCTTTTTGGCAAAAAATAACGGCGAGAAACGATACATTATACAAAAACAATTAATCCGTTAAAATTGAGAAAGAGTATCCTAATTTTGGCTACCCAGAAATATTTTCCACCGACAAATTTTCTTGCCAAGTCGCCAAATCGTCACTAACGAGTTTGGTTTTGGCACCTATTTTGATGATTTGTGTCGAACTTTACGATTTGACGACCAAATTTAGCGAAAATTTCTAGTTTAGAGTTGCCAAATTTTGGGAACTAACTTCAATAAGAACAGAGTTTTGGAATTTCCTGGAAAGGTTAATTTGTTTCTAGCGCAGAAATAACTTCTTCGAAAGTTCTATGAATGACTGACAAGACTATAAAAGAGAAGTCATTATTGACGATTGAAGACTAGAACTTGCTTATTTCTTTACGTGCTACTCTCTATATGATATTGCAGTATAATTGGACTCAGGTGGCAGTTTTTTCAGTTCCACGAAGTAGGCGTTGACGTAGCATCATATTAGACATCTTGGCATCCAAATTTGGGAAAAAGCGGTAGTTTAGGATTTACAATATTGAAATTTCCTATGTTCAATAGGAGTCGAGTTCTGGAACATTCCGGAATAAATCACTGGTTTCTAGAGCAGAACTACCTCGAAAGTTCCATAAACCGCAGACAAAACTTTCGATGAATTCAAATTCCATTCAGATATCGAACTGTGCGGTTGATCATTGTTTCTGAATTAGCGAAATTCCTTTTCTGTGGTGTTTTAACGCTGTTTACTTGACTTCTGTAGTACAAATGACTGTTTTATTGGACTCTTTAGAGAATATTTGTTGATTATTGATTTTTATGGTGCAAAATCAATTTCATTCTACTTTTTCCAGAATATTCATTAAATAAAGTGGAAGTGTATTTTAGGTTGTGCCGTGTATTATTACTATAGGATTATGTTTAGGTGCATCATGTAGTTTGTACATATCTTCACATATCTTCAAAAGATAGACAGGGCTGAAAATATTTAAGTGATAACATTCTTTTTTACTTCTGAAATCAAGTTTTTGTTATATTTACTCGTTTTGAGGCCCCGTGAATCCGAAAAATCAAGTTTCTAGTGATTGGTCTGTGTGTCTGTCTGTTATCAGCATATCTCAAGAACAAATGGAAGCCGAAAGTCCAAACTTGGTATTCTAAATGTGTATGATATAGGGATGCTACTCTAAATTTTCGTTGAGATGAAACAAATGGTTCGTGTACAGGGAAACGCAAAAGAATTCAAATGCATTACGTCTGTGGCGTAAATTGCAGGTAAGTAGAGTTTAACAGCTATAGACTGCACTAAAACAAATGAAATGAATATATATTTTTTATATTCGTAAAAACATGTCTCATGTAGTATATGATTGGGAAATCATCCACTGTTCTTTTACAGGGAAAGAACTAAGTTATAGTGCGACAATAGATGAAAATTCATGGAAGTGTATTTCATGTTGAGCCGTGCGTTATTACTATAGGATTATATTTAGGTGCACTATGTGGTCTGTACATAGTCTTTAACAGATATACATGGCTGCAAATATTTAAGCGATAACATTATTTTTTATTCTTAGTGGAAGTGCTTTACTATAATATTTTATCATGTCCTGGAAAGCTGCTCAGGAACTGTAATGAATTCCTCATAGACATATGATAAATAGTGTATGTTTTTAAGCTAAATATGCATCGCTTGTGTTTTGTGTATTTACACGTGTTAAGGCTTCCTGATTACCGAAGTCAAATTTTTAACATTTAATCTTTGTCTGTGTCTTTTTGAGTAAATTAAAAACGAATAATTTCAGGAGATACAAAAGTTGTATTTTCAAGTTAATGTTTGTTGCTGGAAAGGTTTGATCAAGACTGATAAGTTTCAAGGAATGTTTCGAGTGAAAGTTGTCTGAATAATTTTAAGGAAACTTTTAATTTTAATAAAAGATTTAAATTCTATATAAATGTAGGTGCAGTAATGAAACGGGGGGTTGGGGGGGGGCGGTAGCCCCCTCTCACAGAACCAATTATTATATAAACTCTTCTGAAGCCTAATTTGAATTGTTTTAACATAGGCTTACATATCAGTCCTCGTTATCTCTTAATCTCCCGCCATTAATTATAGTATTAATTTTCAGGGTAAGTGAAAGTCGTGTGAGTGACACACCAGATTATTTTTGAAGGAAAATGAGAAAAATTAGTTATATTTGAAAAATAATTGTTTCAGACATGATTTAAATTTTTCATGATTTAAAACGATTGTGATTTTGATTTCTTGAGGAGACTCATTTTACTTTCGTAAGAAATTTCGGAATTTATGAAAGTTTTTGGACTTTAAGTTCGATTTTTTTTGAATCCGTTGAATAAGGAATAGCTGAAAATTAAGACAAATGTGTGTGGAATGTGGGTTGAGTTCGTTTGAGAACTTGTTTGTTTTGTAAAGGTAATCTACGAAATTTGTTTGACGGTATCGTAGTCTGAAAACTCTTGCGGAATTTTTAATTTGTAGTAGAATTTTTGAAGGTTTGGGTTTAAGGTTATTCAGATTGATTCGGCGGTTACTTAAGCAGAAGTGAATTTCAAATCATGGTTAGTTGGGTACATCAGGAGTATAAGTGAGGAAACTTGTAGCTGAATCTTGGCCATTTTAGTACTTTTTCCTGGCATTACACCACTTCTAAGTGAGATGAATACATTTTATCCTGTTCATATTAACCTGTTTAAATATATTATCTACCAATAAGTACTTAAAAAATTTCGAATAATACCTAGAAAAAATCTTCATGAATTATCTTGAAACTTTGGGAGTATAAAGAAAATGGCACACCTCATATGTTTCAGAAAGTGTTCTGTCTCGAAGAGAAAAAGGGGACAAATAAAATATTGAACAAAAATCAAAATGTTGTGAATCATCATGTAAAAAGAAAATATCTGAAATGCATTTTGACTTCAGTATGATTTCAATCACATAATTTCAGTTCATCCCCTTTCTCTCTCTCTCTCTCTCTCAAAAAAAAAAAAAAAAAAAAAATGATAGGGGATTATATCAGTATTTATTTACAATAAACAAGTGCTCCATTACCATTGACTGGATGAAAATAAAAATGTCAATAAAAGCCCTTACAGTTTAGCTTTTATTTTGAGTGGAACTAAATATACAGTCATTCTATCGTCGACAACTTTTTGAATTTTTATGCTATTTATTTAAGGTTTTCATACAAGTAGCTCAATACTTTTGGCTATTAAATTATGAAAATGAAAAATTTTTAAAGTTTGCTCATACGTATTTATAAATTATTTGGTAAAAATGCTTATATTTCATAAAATGTTTAAAAATTTTCCGTTCTGATTACAGTATGCTGTGTCTAATATAGTATGCCAAGTTTCCCCAAGAAAGACTTTGCTTTAAGTCTAATACCCTACGTGTTATACTTTAAAATATTGACGATTTTTTTTTTCAATTTGTTATAGAAACCGATGTATTTCCATAAACATATGTGGTAGTCTTATAAATGTATATTCAGATAATTAGAAGAATCTTTATAATCGCATGCTACAGCAAAAACGTATTTCAAGTTCTCTGTTTACAGGGTGATATAAAACGTTTTGATTTTTGCTTAATTTTTTACTAGTCCCTTTTCCTCTTCGAGACAAAACCTTTGCTGAAATATATGAGGTCTAATACGTTTTTTATACTGCAAAAGATGATTCGCAAAGAATATTTCTGGATATTCGACGAAAAATCTAAATTCAAAAGTATCCAAATATTTATTGGTAAATAGTGTATAATAAATTGTAGCATTTCGCCCAAATTTTAAGTGAAATGAAATGAGATTTATTTTTAGTTTGAGTCTCGTTTTTATCGGATTAATCTAAATTTACAAGCAACATGAATACAATAAATGTTACCAGGGCTTGCAGTATTTCAAAAAGAAATTTTAAAGCATACTTTCATATAGTTATACTACGAAAAGAATTTACAAATTATATATGTTTCGATAAATGTAAAAAAGTTAAAGACCACTTAAACAAAAGTTTGAAGTTGAAACTTAAAAGATATAATTATTAAAATAATTTAAGTGTCTGATTATTTTATTTTTAAAATAATTTATTAGTTTATTGAAGTTTTAAAACAAGTGATATAAAACCAACTATGATTTAATATGATGTAGCTATAAAATAATAAAACTGCAGATGTATTTCGCGATTATATTGAATTTATAAATGAAAGATTATTTTTACTTTTATATCTGCTGCTTCAATTGGAATAAAAATTTCAATTTTAATATAAACTGGAAGTATTTGAATAAAGTTTGAAATTTAAATAAATTTCGCTCTCCATGAGGAAAAAAAAAAAAAAACTTTCAAAACAATGAGAAAAAAGAAAGAAATAAAGGCTTTAAAGTTTCCCTGTCTCAAAAGCCCTTTATACGCAATTTAAACAGGCAGTTTTCTATTTCTTTGTGTTTATTCTGATATTTACTCTCCAACTGCATATTTCGTAAGATATCTCTCTCCCCATATGACAAGTTCACGTGCAAGAAGCGACACATGAAATTGAATATTTTTCAGTATTTTTATTTTATTTTATTTATTCATTTTTTTTTTTTTTTTTTTTTTTTTTTTTTTAAACAAACTTTTTTATTTTATGTTGTGATTGACGATTTATATATTAAATAAGAATAAGTAAGAAATTAAAAAATAGATAATTTTATTAGTATGATATATGGAATATTCAAAATAGAAAATGAAACTTTTGTAACGAGTCTGCAATTAATATTCGAATAATAAAAAATAAAAAAAGAAAATAAAGAAAATAAAGGAAAGAAAAAATAAATAAAGGGAATATCATCATTGCATTTTAACAGAAAAGTAAACAGATAGATTAATTGAATTCATAACCAATCTTAAATATTGTTGAAAAGTGTTAAAATTGCTTATCACAAAGGGAAATGCAATTCAAGCAATCTCAAACTGCAGCCCTTAATGTATCTGAATATTTCAGTGTAGCTCTGTAAATCTGAAAGCTGAGCATATTATATTCTACACAAAACATTATTTTAGCATATTAATAATAAATTTCAATTTTATTATATTTTTTTGCAATACAAAGTTATTTAAATATGATTTAGAAAAAGGTCTTTCCTAAAACGCAATGCACTTGCATTTTTTTTTTTGCTGTCCTTGTACAAAAACCAATTGGACAAGGCCTATGAATGCCATTTTAAATAGGAAAAATTCTATAGTGAACTTGAATAACATATATCATTTTTAAGGAATTCTGAAAATATTTACGAACGCTTGAGACGGACACATGGACAGACAGATGGCAGACAGATACACTAATTCAAATCATATTCACTTTCAAAAATTGGTGGAATATGTTAGAAAAGCTTAATGTGAACGAAAATGCAATTCCAGCAAATTTCCAGTAATAGCCTTTAGTGTAACTGAATGTTTTTGTGTGGCCCTGTAAATCTTAATACTAATCATACTCTATTCTATATAAAGCATTCTTTTGTGCATATGAATAAGATATTTCTATTTCATTAAGATTTATGCAGAGTAAAGTTATTAAAATATGGTTTTTAGAAATACTTCTCATAGAACGCAATGCTTTGGAATACGTTTGGGTGTCCTTGTACACAAGCCATTGGGGATATTTACTCCATTAACAATAGGGGACATCTGATATTAAACTTCAATAACATGTATTAGTTTCTAGAAATTCCATAAATATATATGAGACTTAGAGCACGGCAGATAGCCACACTGACAGAGAGACAAACCGAACTTATTACTGTTTTTTAACTTTGTTGGAAAGTGTTAAAAAGTAATATTTTTACGCTTGATACAAAAATAAGACTCCAATGAAATATATATTAATTTGTTATTTAAATGATATTTTCTAGAAGAACAATAATCTTTATTCAAACTGGTCAAATATCGATAATTTTATAGGTGGTATAAAAACCTATGAAATAATCAGAAGGAAAATCGCGATTTTTTTCCCCAGAAATAAACTAATTTGAAAGAAACATTCAATTGAAAAACACTAATACGCGAATCATCACCACAGTTTTAGATGATGGATCGATAAATACCATTGACAATTTAACCTTCAATCAACAAATCTAATCAAAAATCAATCAGAAGTGATATACAATCTTACAAAATAAAAGAAATCAATATATATATATATAAATATTTCAGGCAGTAATTTGAAGTAATCATTAATATATATATATATATATAAAGTAAATCATCATCATAAGAAAAAATCCTTTCTTGAAAATACTGCAAAATCGATAACTTTATTAGTGGACTAAAAGTATGAATATAATGAAAAATTATTAGTGATTATATCATCACCGTTCTTTTTGTGAGCTCGCAAATTTTGATGGAATTAATTAAAGATGAATAAAATTTTATAATTTTATTAGTGATGTAAAAAAATGTAAAACTTACACAAACCAATTAAGAATATTTAACTAAATAAATATTGATAGTTAGTCACCATCATATTATTTATATTAATAATCCATAATAATACACCATCATATTATTTATATTTTTATTAATAATCTTTTACTATAAGACGCTGGGGAGAGACAGAGTAACTCAATATTTTTTTAACTTATTGTAATAATGCATTGTTTTAACTCATTTTACATATATAAGAAAAAATATTGGTTTTGTGAAAATTTTATGCCTTCAGTGTTTGATGGATTTGCACGTGTTTAGGTGCTCTGAACATCATTTGCCCATATTTAGACAAATGTTTTTCTGTCTGTGTGTCTGTTTGTGCGTGTAAAAACAAATTTTTCTGGATCCTATATCTTACGAACTAATGGACAAACTTAACCAAAGCCTGTTTTAGTTGGACCTTGACATAAATTGGTACTGATTATATTTGGGGAACAATCGCTGAACAGGTGGCGCTATAACTTCATTCCCCCCCCCCATAATTTTGCACCTGGTAATATAAGAGAAAATTTTGCATAAAATATATATAATGAGATTTTTTTTAAACTTCTCAATATGAAAAAATCTGGTGTGAAACAAACACACGACTTTCATTACCCACTATTACACGTGTTATATGCACTTTTTGGAAATAATGTGTCAGAAGGCATAAAACTGACCAAACAGAGTAGACATCCAACAATTTTCCTCTAAGAGAAAACTGTCACATGTGTAAAAACGTATAAAACAGAGTTACATAGCGAGTTTAAAAAAAAAAATAAATATTTTTTTTTTGGACTCAGGCGATCTTAAAACATCTAAATGAGGTAAAAGTTCACTATGATTTTTTTTTTTTTTTTTTTGACTGAATACAATACATTAATGGAAGTTAAAAAATATTTATGACCAAAAAAAAAAAAAAAAAAAATGATAGCAATAGCCAAACTGGAAAATTTTGCATGTGTAGCTCCTTGCGGAGGAAACACTCCATGGGGATGTAAATTTTCAATTATGGGAAAATACGCAACAGCATTCCAGCAATTCAACATCTCAGCCGAAGTCGATCAGGGACTTATCCGTGCACTTTAATGTGTGAAACAATCGTCTGTTTTGATTTTTATGACACAATATTTAGAAGATTTTCTTTATTTTTAAATTTTAATAATGCTGGGTTTTATGAATAATCATGCTATTAATATTTCATTATATGTTTGTGTGGCTATCTGCTCAGAAAACGCTGAATGTATAAAGAGGTGAAAGTTTCCAAAAGAATAAAAAGATTCCGAGTTGACCATTAAAGTTAAATTATTCCTGGTTGATTAAAAGTTATGAACTTAAAAAAATAAAGAGAGAGAGAGACCACAAGATATTGGGCACAACTTACTGCTAAAAGAAATGTCCGACTACAGCAGCGCTACTGCCTGAAGCGGTTGAATTGCAAAATACAACAAGCGGCAGCGTGATAAGTTAAAGAAATTTAAAGTTCAAAATAATATTAATAACTAGAAACAAATTTTTAATCGATTTTTAAAATTTTATTTATAAAGTGATATAGAAATAGTAATTTAATTTGTATGAAAATTCATTTAAGTGTAGTGACCAGTGAAGTAGACAAAGCCTGATAATTAGGATTAAACATGTTAGAGGAATATTTTAAATGAAAAAGTCGAATTAAATTGAAGAAGAACAAAAACATATTACTAATATTTAATATGAATAGTGGCGGTTAGATGCCACACAGGGACCTCAGCTGACAGAACGCCGGCATGTTATGTTAAAGAGTCTCGTTCATGACCTAGCTTTACCCTAGCTGGGTCACTTTTCCTTTTTGTTAAATTTAATTCGACATTTTCACCTAAGATATGTTTAAAACGTGTTCCTTCTCATTTAACGCCTATTTTGTAGCCGAATGGTGAGCAATGTATTCTAGAGTAGCCAGATGCCAGGTTCAATTCTTTGTACAGACACTTATTTTTGTAGGTGTATCGAATACATTTTAACTCTTAGGTATCGGACCAATAGTATAATAATCTATATGATATTTCTCTAACGTGGACCAGTTTCAATTATTTTTTGTCGAAACGATACGCGAGGATAAAAAAATAATATTTATACATGAACAATATTTAAGCACGCGGACTTAGCTCAATGAACTAATAAGAAAAAATGAAGACATTTGTCTGATGAGATTATTTTACGAAAAAAAAAATGTAATTTTAAGAGTTGTTTCTTCAGAATCTTTGCAAGCGTCATTTTAAACCTAGCAATGTTTTAAACATATATACAGAATATGAACTTTTGTATCATAAATTGACTAAAAGACACAATCATAAAAAATATAATCAAAATAAGAATTATTTTATTTTATTTTATTTATTTATTTGTAAAAAAAATAACAAAATTAATAAAAAGTCATCGTCAACATCACGAGAAAAATTTAAAAGGCGTCGTGGGAGTCCTATATTAAAATTGTACTGCCTGTGGAAGTATGAAAATTGGGTCGTGAACCATGAACTTTATTTGGAAAACTTTCTTTGAATGATTTTGGTTTCACTATTGTACAATATTAATTTGGTTTTATTAATAATTTGGCTTCTGGTAAATTAAAATTTTAATTAGGTGGTGAAATTTGTATAACATTTATGAGTTTCAAATTTTAAAGGTAAATAAGAAAAGAAATAAAAAGCAAATATTTCGCACGGGTTTGCTAGTAATAATAATAATAATAATAATAATAGGCAATATTGTCGTCGTTGTCACTATCATCATCAACATTATTTTAAATATCACTATTTTATATTTCGTGCACAGTAAGAAATGAAATAAATGAAATTTAGAAAAAATGTATATATACAACAATATAAACATATGAAATAAATTCATCCAAAAAAAGGTAATATGAATACAACACTCATGCGAAAAATATTAGTCTATAACCGATCGTTATATTCATCAGAATTATGTAATCATTCCAAATGTGTACTTTGTTCTATTAAAATTCTACCAATCTTCTACGCTAAAGCAATAGTATTACATTATTACATTTACTGAAATAAATGTAAGGAACAAAATTAAATAAAACAGTTAAAAGAGATAAATGAATTTTATTCTTAAAAATTATATTGTTGAACTGTCTTTCAAAAAGCATTCAGCTTTCACAAAACAATGCATAAAAAATCTCAGAATAGACTTTGTAAGGTATATTAGAATGATTTTTTTTTTTTTTTTTTTTTTTGAGAATTTCACCATGTAATTGCATTGAATTTAAGATCGTACAAATTTCATAGATATTTTAGGGATTTCAGGTATACGAATGGCTTGAGAAATTATTGATAAAATGCTTACATTTTTTTCTTGAGTATGGCTCACATGAATAATTCAGTGAATAACCGTAATTAAGTAAGTGTACGTGTATGTTTAATATTTATATATAATTTATTTTGTTAATAAACTTATTTACATTATCAACATATTATTATATTTATGTATTAATTTGACACTGTTGCTCCCATCGAAAGCAACCATTAGGATCTAGTTAACGGAAGCTTCCGTAACTGACCTATAGCAAACGTTCCATATTTTAGTAGTATAAAGTGTTAATTGGTATAACTGACAGTAATTTGAACAAAATCTGTGAGTGTAACTGATGTAGTTAAACAGTATTATATTTGAAATATATCACTTCAAATAGCAATTCAGTCAAATATATAACAGTGTTGAATTACAGATAACTTTTGGTATAAACTCGTATAATAAGTATGTATACTAAATTTCAATAGTATTTATTTATTTTTCTTTTATATTTTTTCATGATAATTTTCTCTACCGTTTAAACTAAAATAAAGAAATGGATATGAAAAAATCCTTAGCTGGTTATAAACTAAGAAGAGTGAAATTTAGACAAGATTCTCTTAATGTATTTTTCTAAAAAATAGTTTATAAAGAAAACTAAATAAAAACTACAGCATTTATAATCAATTTATATGCAGACCAGCAGTGCATGCATTTGACGTTAAGTATGTTAAAGCCGAAGAATATGAGGTATTAAAGAATGATTAAATTAACAAAATTATGAGGTAAAAAGCGGGCTTAATGAATTTAATTACTGTACTCATTTTGTATCACTTGTATGCAGAGTAGTAAAGCATGGGCTTGATGCTATGCACGGTATATCTAAGAATAAATAATTATAAGATGAAAAAACTTTTTATATACCATTTTTTTAAATTTTCTGTTGAATCACAGTAATAGAACTATATTAGTATTTTATCAATGTGTATAAATATTTTAAAGTGATAATGACGTCAATTTTTGTGAGAGGCATAATTTAACTTTTTATAATTTTTTAATGTTCACGTTTAATTAAATGTATTTATCTTTATGGCGAAAGAAAGTGATCCCTTAAATTTTTTTGGCATCAATTAAGTTATATCTAATATATAAATGGCTAATTTTAAAGCTATTAGGAGGTAATTATTTTCATATTTTAATGAATTAAAAGAAAACTAATCAAAAATTCCAAAATCAGGCTTCGAGATATTGCGCTGTCATCCAGTTCTGAGCTATTCTAAAAGTTTCAAATGTCCAGCTAGTCAGGAAATTAGTTAAAAATCGGTTGCAAGATTTGTACAGGACAAACAAACAAACAAGAAAGTGAGTTAATAAAAACATGGTAAAATACTATTAGACTTTTAGGAATAATAGAGAAAAAGTAAAGTTGAAAAAAAAGGCATTTAATAAATTAAAAATGAATTTAATAAAAAAAAATTCAAACAAAATTGACCAAATAAATCGTTTTAATATTTTAATAATTTTTCGGGACAAAATTGATTTAAAAAAGAAATAAAGGAAGATATTTTTTTCTTATCTCATCTCTGTAATTTTAAAAGATAATTTATTCTTTGAGCAATCTCATTTCAAAAAATTCAATTATTTTTCCCTGAAGATTGTATTATAACAGTTATTAGAGAAGCAAAAACCATTAAAAATAACATAAATATTTTGATGCGGAATGCTGAATATTCATTAAACACAAAATAAGTGACATTGCCGGAATTTCGTTTTGTTACAAATGGTTCTCATTTGTTTGTGATTTTCGTGATTGCTTTTACGATAAATTTATTCAGCACATTTTCCTCATATATGTTAAATACATAATTATATCGATTTTCTATAAATTTCTATTTCCTTTTCAACGGTACGCATCGGACAGTGCGATATCAGAAATGCGTTGCCTTCTGTTATTCACCGGAAATGATACCTACTTATTTAAGTCACTTTTACTTCGGCTGGATTGAAGTTATTGATTAATGTATTTTAAATAAATTCCTAACAGCAACAATTTATACATAAAACACTACAATATTCGAGAGAAAAAAAAGAAGCCTTGATATGAAGGAAACGTTGTAACTGATATTCTAAAATTAGAATATTTAATTAGCTTTAATCAATAAACTTTCCTTTTAGCTTTGGGGAATAAACGAATAAAAAAAAATGTGCCGTATTGTTTATATACATTTTTTAGTTTCTCAGAAACTATAAATAGTTAGAAAAATATTTTTTAAATGTGGTTTATTAAAGTTAAATTAAAAAAAAAAAAAAAAAAAAAAAAAATTAAAGTCATCCAGTTCAAATGGCAAATGGAGAAATTTTTTAAATATAATTGAAATAAATATCTGCATACCAAATATCTATGTACTATAAAGAAGGTCGCGTGTTTTAGGTGAAGAGGAAAATGTAATTGTGTACCGACTGATAAAAAGAGAAAATAAAGTAACTGTATTAAATTAATTAGTTTCATTATTTAATTTGTGAGAAGCTGTATAGTTGGATTTTTTTTTTTTTTTTTTTTTTTTTTTTTTAAACAAAAGTGATTGCATCCGCGTGCTTTTAAGATACAGGGGAAAATGCAAGTGAGTCAAAATGTAAAACCACTAGGTTTAAAATCTACGCGAAATGTAATCAATGTATTTATTCAAAAGATACACAGTGCAAAAAGGTAATATACGCAAGATGCAAATAAGAGTGGACACAGTATATTTCACTTCTAAATGGTATAGTATTACTAAATCGTCAGGAGACTGCGGGTACAGTGATGCCAGATGGTCGAAAATTATTTCTCCGAACAGGTCTTCAAATTTCTCCAAATCAGGAGTTTTTTTCGAAAAATCCCCAACTTGATTTCTACTAGAAAGGGAAAATTTATTTTTTCAAAAAGAAAAAGAAAATATCAAGCATATTTAAGCTCAGATTTTTCCCCAAATGACGGCAATTTTTGAAAAAAATTCTCAAATACAAAAATGTATTATAATCCCCTCTAATCAGTTGGTGCTGTTTTCAACACACGGAGAGGGTATATGTGTAAAATTATAGAGAAATTTTAATATAATATATATATATATAAATGAATGTTTGTCTGTATGTCCTTTATATAATCGTAAACTGCTTGACCGATTTCGATCATTCTTTTTTTGTTTTTTTCCTTATAGGTCAGGGATGGTTTAGGAAAAAAAATTAAAATTGAAAAAAATCGCCCCCCAAGGGGGGGGGGGAGGGGGGCAAAACGTGAATTCAAAAAATCCTTCATATCTCAAACAAAAAAACAGATATCCGTAAAATTTTTGCTTTAAAATATAGCTAATATAAATGTCTAAAAACCAATTCCTGGAATTTTCGAAATTCGGTCCCCAGGGGGGGGCGGGGGGGGGGGGCAAAACGGGATTTCACATGCGTAAAACGCGATTTCGCATAATCCTATATATCTCAAAAAAAAAAAAAAAAAAGAAAAAAAAAACAGATATACGTGAAATTTTTGCTATAAAATATAGCTAATACAAATATCTAAGAACTAATTTCTGGAATTTTAAAAATTCAGGCAGCAGGGGGGGGGGAGGGGCAGCAGGGGCCAAAACAATTAGAAATACAGTTAGGCCTTACAAAATTGGTACAGATAGGTTTCAATAGCCTGCAAGTTGAATGGTGACATTTTCGAAAGTGTAAAGTTATTAGGAGGGGAGAGAAGGGGGGAGGGGAGAGGGGGGGGGCAAAAAAAATAAAAATAGAGAAAGATCGTTAAAGTTTGGTATATAGAGATTTTCCATACTTACAAATCGATTGCGGATATTTTCGAATTTGTAAAATTATTAGGAGGTGCGGGAAGGTGGTGGAGCGGTAAGGGGGGGGGGCTATGGGCAAAAACAAATAGAAATGCAGTTAGGCCGTTCAAAATTTGTACAGATTGGTTTTAGAGGCCTGCAAGTCGAATGGGGATATTTTTGAAAGTGTAACGTTATTAGGTGGGACGGGAGGGGGGGCGGAGGGGCAAGAAAAATAAAATCGAGTTAGATCATTCAAAATTGGTACATAGAGGTTTTCGATACTTACAAATCGATTGCGGATATTTTCGAATTTTTAAAATTATTGGGAAGGGGGGGTGGAGAGTGGTGGGGCAAAAAAATAAAAATAGATATAGATCGTTCAAAACTGGTGCATAGAGGTATTTGATATTCACAAATCGATTGCGGATATTTTCGAATTTGTAAAATTATTAGGATAGACGGGAGGGGGGGGGCGAAGGGGGAAAATAACAGAAATAAGAGTTAGAGCATTTTGGGAATTTTGGGAATTTTTTCCGAAGGCAGTGAGAACCCGGTGCGACATTTTTCCTAATCAGATTTTGTTTCGCTTTTTTTTTTTCACGTGATAAAAATTAATGCAATTTTGAGAATTCAGTAATTATAGTGATTCATTTAAAAATAGGGTCCAGCGAAGCGGGCGAAGCCTGCTAGTTTTTAATAAAACTCAAATTTTGCGATGTTCCACTCAAAACTCGAAATGTCCCTATACTGATGATAAAAGTCCCTACTTTAGTGAATAGTCATGAAAAAATTAGAAACAACAACATAATCCATGCGTAATTCCTTGAAATTTCTTACAAAATTACCAAAAAGTCCCTACGGATTTAAAATTTGTCCCTACATCATGAATAAAGCTATTGATAGTCCCTAGTCGTAGGGATAAACCATTACATTCCCAACATTGACAAAAAGTTGAACTCCTCAGATTTGTCCCCAAGAATTTTATAATTCCCCCAAAAAGTCCCCACAAACATTTGGTCCCCGAAATTGTCCCCAGAAGTCTCAAAAATCCCCAAAATGAGGACAAAATCCCTAATCTGGCATCACTGGGCGGGTATGACATAGAAGTCATATGTTCTCCGCAGAGTCTATTGTGGTAAACTAGCGAACGAAGTAGCAACGGGAGAAGGGATGCGTTGAATTAGGATTACTTTATTAGTTCCCCATCATACTATAGGTATGGGGAACTTAGGTAATCGTGAAAAATTTCGACCTCGGTTTTTTGACTTTTCTACACGTTTTCAGGTGTGAGGAATCCGAAAATGACAAAATTTCTATGGTGTCTGTCTGTAGGGTGTCTGTTAGTCTGTTAGTGTGTTAGTGGGTCAGTCCTTTAGTTTGTTAGTCTGTGTACACGATATCTCAAGAACAAATTGTCGCAGAGAGGTCAGATCAGTTTTAAAATATTACTTTCGACACTGGCAAGAACCCTATTCATTTGCAAAATTCGATTTTAAAAACTTCGTAAGTTATTCGAAATTTACGATTTTCTTAACATGGGAGAATAGGACAAAAAATCACTTAAACGTACATTAAATGAAAACTTTTCATTGTAAAAATGTCAGACCAGTATTAAAATATCAGTTTTGATGCCGGAATGAACATCAGTAACTATAAATATGCTACTTTGAAAATTTCGCAAGTTACTGGAAATTTACGAATTTCTTAACATGCCAGTATAGGGGAAAATTTCACATAAACGTCAATTTTGAGAGATATTTTCATCGTAAAGATGTCAGACTACTTTTGA
This sequence comes from Salticus scenicus, assembly GCA_963930645.1. Classification (NCBI taxonomy): domain Eukaryota; kingdom Metazoa; phylum Arthropoda; class Arachnida; order Araneae; family Salticidae; genus Salticus; species Salticus scenicus. Next base: position 360,347,661 of record OZ005652.1, on the reverse strand, counting down.
AACATTATTTAGGACACTGGCATGAATATTAATGACTATGAATTTTCCAATATAAAGATTTCGTAAGTTATTGGAAATTTACGAATTTCTTAACATGGCTGAATAAGAGCAAAATTTCACATAAACGTCAATCTTGAGGGATATTTTCATCGTAAAGATGTCAAACCACTTTCGAAATAATATTTAGGATACTGGCATGGATATCATAGACTATGATTTTTCCAATTTAAAAAATTCGTAAGTTATTTGGAATTTACGATTTATTTAATATGTCAGAATAAAGCAAAATTGAGCATAAACTTCCATTTTGAGGATCCTAAATACGTTAGACAACTTCAAAATTACGTTTATGATATTTGTTTGAACATGATTGAATACAAATATTCTAATAGGAAAATTTCGTAAATTATTCGTAATTTACGATTTTATCAACATAGCGAAATTGCAAATTTTTCATATAAATATGAGTTTGAGGATTATTGCATTGGAAATAGTAGCATGAAAACTAAGCAACGAAATTGACCCTGATAAAATAAATTAATAGATTAGAATAAGATAAATATATCGAAATGAACGATGGATAGCCTATTAGGCGGGGATTTCATTCTGTCACTGTATGAAGCTTTGGTCAAATTGATTTCTTTTAACATTATTGCCGAAACGTCAGTGGAGGCCCTCTGTTGAGATTCAAAACGGTTTTGGGCTGTGTCTGTCTGTCTGTCTGTCGCGCGATAGCGGCCGCCAAAAAAGCGCTATTTACTTGAAATTTGGTACACATGTTCATGAGCCCCACGAAATCAGCTGTATAGTTTTTGGTATGTATTCCATTTGTAGTTCGTATACAGGGACACGCCAAAGTTTTTCTTATCATTACGGCCTATGGGAGAAATTTATATGTATCACGATAGCGGCCACAAAAATCACGCTATTGACTTGCAATTTGGTACACGTGTTCATGTGCCCCGCGAAATCTGCTGTATAGTTTTGGGTGTGTATTCCATTTGTAATTTGTGTACAGGGACACGCCAAAGTTTTTCTTATCATTACGGCCTATGGGAGGAATCTGTATGTACCGCGATAGCGGCCACAAAAATCACGCTATTGACTTGCAATTTGGTACACGTGTTCATGAGCCCAACGGAATCTGCTGTATAGTTTTAGGTGTGTATTCCATTTGTAGTTCGTGTACAGGGACACGCCAAAGATTTTTTATGATTAGGGCCTATGGGAAGAATCTGTATGTACCGCGATAGCCACCGCAAAAATCAAGCTATTGACTTCCAATTTTTGCCGAAATGTGAATGGAGGCCCTCTGTTGAGACTCAAAAGGATTTTGGATTCCGTCTGTCTGTCTGTCTGTCATGCGATAGCGGCCGCAAAAACACGCTATTGACTTGGAATTTTGTACACATGTTCATGATGCCCACGAAATTAGCTGTATAGTTTTCGGTGTGCATTCCATTTGTAAGTTCGTGTACAGGGACACGCCAAAGTTTTTTTTACCATTATGGCCTATAGGAAGAATTTGTATGTACCGCGACAGCGGCCCCCAAAATAACGCTATTGACTTGCAATTTGGTACACATATTCATGAGCCCATTGAGCAAGCATTTGACGAAACTGATATAGATCTGAGACTGACCGCCTTGGCGAAAATAATGCTCCTTTTATACTTTTCTATTGAAAACAGACTGTTCTGGAAAATTCTCGTATCACATCAGCCAATGAGATTAGAGCTTCCATATTTGGTATATTCCTAATAAGGATTTTCTCGACAAGATCGCCAAAAAAAATCGCCAAGGAGGGAAATAGTCGCCAAATTTGGCGCCAAATTTATTTCTTCCCTTATAGGAGCTTTTTAATGCGTTTTTAAAGGAAAATTTGGCTATTTTAACGCTAAAACGACTATAAAGGCACAAAATTAGCATTTTATCAACTTACTAAACCTCTTTGAAAGAATTTATACAAAAATAAATGCAGTTATTTACAATTTCGTAACACTTTATATCATATACAAATAGGTATACAAAGAGAGATACAACGGGGGGGTTGAGGGGGGCTGCCGCCCCCCTCAGGAATGTATTTGATTTTGGTAATAAGTGGATCGAATCAATATATACTATTATATAATAAGGAATAAATAAAAATGACCTATTGAATAATGTCTGATGCAAATAGGACGTTGAGGCTCCTGATCTGCAGATCCACTAGTAATATGTCTCGCACTAGAAATTTCTGAGAACATAAATATGATGGGGAACTGAGCAGAGTCCACCTATGCCAACTAGTTTGGCTAGTTAGCGCCTTCAGAAGAAAAATGAAAGAAACAATGCATGTATATTGTGAATCATGATCTGCTCAAATTACGGCTTTTGCAGCTGCAAGAAAACCTACCTTCCTAACTTTCTGAAACAGGGTGTTGCATCAGCGTACATTTTATAACTGAAATGTGGAACTGCCTCAATAATACACTGTCGTAATAGTGGATTGATTTCGTATCTCTCTATGAAGAAGCATTGTTACTTTGACCACTACAATCTTCTAATTTTGCACCATGCGATTTTTTTTTTCTTTTGAGAATTTAAAAGGTAAAGAATCGTTTTCAAATCTCCATCGCTGTAATGTAAAGAATCGCTTTCAGATACAACATTCCTGACTGATTTAAATGCTTATATGAAAGGTGCTATTGCCAGCCTTTACATAAACTTGCTACAGAAGGTTTGATAAGAATTGCACTACAGACTTGATAAATGACCAGAAAAAAAAAATAAAAATAAAAATAAAAGAAAAATAAAGCATGTTAAAAAACAGAATAATAACACCAATATATCATGTTTATGCTAAGGATAAATATTACTTTTAACAACAAATTCATAGTCAGTATTCGATTGTTAGAAATCTGTGTTAAAGTAATAGAACATGATATCTGGTAAGCAACATTTTCGAAACAGTAGTTGCACACCTTTGCTCTATTGAACTCCTATCATCTGCTAATAGTTTTGAGAATCGTCTTGTCACTTTTGAGCCATTCGGACATTAACAAGTGAGTTTTAGATATGAGAAATATCCAAAGGTATTTAGTCAGTTTTTATGTTACACCCGTATGTGATTGGAAGTCTAAGGGTTAAAATGTTGCTAAAGGAAAAATTAATTAGGCTATAATTTTACGCATTACGAAGAAAAATAAATAACGTACTACTAAAAATGTGTAAAATATAAGGTTGACATATTTCACATAAAACGAATGACATAATTACTATAAATTAAGAATATATGACAGATATGTCAGTTTTATAAAAAGTTTCAGCTAAAAACTGATAATTATTACAAAGCATAATATATGCATATATATATATATATATGTATATATATATATGTATATATATTGAACCTTTTTAGAAGAAAAGGTTATAAAATAATGAGAGATTAAATCGATCGAAATTTTACCTGCCTTGCAACTTCGCATTTTAATTTTTCCTATAACTTTTTTTTTTTTTTTTTTAAAATGATCGATAAATTAAATAACTCGTTATTCTAAAGTTAACTAGTTGAAAAAAAAAAGACAAACAAAAAACCTCTTAATGTCATTTTAATTAACTTACATTAAAACAATATTTATTTTATGTTCAAACAAAGCTGTTTAAAAATCCTTTTGAACTTTTTCTTTCAAGTCCATTAATTTCTTTCTTGCTTTTTTATTTCTCGATTAAAGTCTTTTATTGAGAAGAATAAATGAATTTTTTTTTCTATTTAAGCCTGTTATTTGTTACATTAAGAATGTAGCTTCTTGTTTTAATTAATATCTGGAGAATTGCGAAACGACCAGAAAAAACAAACTATACTTTATAAATTTAAAAACTATTACATCAGAAATTTAGAATTCAAAGCATTCTCTGATTTGAAAGAGATAGAGAAAAAAAAAGACACAATTAATTGCATAATAAATCTTAAGATGGCATGATAAATAAGTATGTTTCTATAAAAAGGACATTAGTTTTTTTTTTTTTTTTTTTTTTTTTTTTTTTTTATAATCCATCACTTTTTTTTTCTTTCTGTATTTAGATAATTAGAAGTCATTCAGTGATATTTAAATCAATCAAACATAAAAATACTGATTTATTAATTATTACTACAATATAAAAGAAATGAAGGAAAAGAAAATAATATATGGTGTGTCACTCACACGACTTTCTCTTACTCTGCCTTGCAAAACTATAAACGCAGATTTCAGTTTAAGAGGTAAGATAACAAGTACTGTGTATGTATCTATTTTAGAAACAATTTAAAAAAGGTTTAGGGACAGCTTTATTTGAAAAAACATTTTTTAATAAAAGGTAAGCTACCACCCCCTTAACCCTCTGTCTAAATATTGTAACTACATTTATAAAAATTTCAAGACTGATAATAAGTTTAAAAGTTTATTTCAAAATATTGAGACATTTTTAAACTGCAACATTCCTTGAGTTCACCATTCATGATGAAGCTTCTCAAGTAGCAACGTCACACGAACTTTTAAAATACCAAAGTTAAATTACCTTTAATTATTTTTACTTCAGTTACGCCGATAAGCGACATAGATAAAATTCAACCGTTAAAAAATCCGTTAAATAATATTCTGTAAACCTCAAAATGCAATATTATACAAAAAAAAAACCGCAGCTGAACATTGGATTTCAAATAATACTTTGTTTACCGCATGGGTATGTGAGATCAATTTTCAACCTAGAAGAGTTGTCTTCGACATATTTAAAATGTAATAAGGCAATTCAACGAATTACACCCAATAACAAAGAATGGATTCGCTTAATTTCCAGTATCCCTGTATATTACAGATAAACTAATATGCACATCATACTGGGTACTTAAATTTAGTTTCATATGAAAAAAAAAAAACCTAAAACAAAAGGAAGTATACTTCCAGCAATTTCCAAGTATAGCCTCAATATATCCAAATACTTTCGGTAGCCCTGTAAACGAATGATCAAGGATTTCTATACCATAATCAACACAAAACATACTTTTATGCATAAAAATATATGTTAATTCCATTTTGTTTAGGTATCCTGTAGATGTTAAACTGTACTTACCAGAAATTTCCCTCATAGATGTAATGTGTTTTAAATATGTTTCTGTACACAAGCTATTCGCTTGATCTCAATGAAAAGTTTAGTGTAGCATCAATATATGAGACAGATTTAGAATGCCTAGGTTTGACTGCTTGCTATTATTTGTTCTTGAGATGTGTTGATAAAAGGCACATAGACAGACAAAAAGAGCAATCTTTTGAGCAAGCAGACAAAAGAGCAAGCTCGTCGAGAATTTAATAAAATATTTTATTTGTATATTTTGTTTACGAACAGCAGAGGATTAAGAATAGATATGTGTTTATAATTTTCAACTTAATCAATCATCATATGATCCATTTCTTATTCAGTTAATGGATCATTAATGCTAATAGTACGTCCTTTAACAAACACAACCAAAAGCATTTTGATATGTCTGCAAATAGAGATAAATACAGGGTATTTCACATTTTCGAAAAATCACTTAAAAATTCATTTTACGCATGAAGACGTAGTTTGTGTATCGATTTGAGAGAACTTTTGACTAAACCTCTACTTACGAATTTTCCAACCTCTTGATTGGTTCATTTCAAAGCGCATCCAGAAATTGTAGATACAATCCAGAACTTTTGTGCTCATTAACAATCCTTAAAACGATTAAAAAGTTATTTTGTTAAATGTTACACTTTTTACAGACGTTTTTAATTCTATTCTTATTTTAATAAATGGCAGCTGATTTTGAGTTGAAACATTTTTCCTATGAAGCTCAATTTTGTTGGCATCCTTTCCATGTAACGCCGGAATATATATTTTAAAAATCGGTTTTTAAAGATTTTGCTGATAGTAAAGTAAATTAATTTTAGTTTTTAATTTACTGTTGTAATAAAATTTTGCAGCTATGGCTCACAAGTAGCCGATTGATTCTGCTCTTAAAGCTAGTAGACGGAACGTACCAGGTTCAACCCAACCATTTGTTTCGTTGGTCGAGCCGTTCGAAGTTTTCCATTTCCATGTTTTACACTGAAACTCACGTGAAAAACAGATTTATGTAAATACGTTTAAAATTAGTAAGAAATATTTACTTTATAGGGGAAATCTTTACTTTTATCATATAAGTCAAATTCCAATTTCAAATTATAATTAAGAATAATTTATATATAACTTAAATTTGCGAATGATAAAAACTTTTTTTTTTTTTAATATTTCCTAACTTTAATAAGCTTAAACAATGAGTGAAATTTTATTTTTTCATTTTATTTTACCAGTTGCGAAAATATTATCTAAACATTCATTGGGTACAATTGGATATACGAACACTATTACACTATGTAACAAAAAATTTTTTTTTGTTTGTTTAAGTGATTTTTTTGCTTTTATCTAATGAATTAGGTCATAAATATAATATAATGAGTGTTCTTTCCTGCTCCTAAACGTTTTTTAGTGTATAGTGGCCGGTTATTGAAATCTAGTAGAACATAATAATAAGTGTATTACCATTTATAGATATAACTGTAATTTTCATCTGCATATGAAATAATTGATATTAAGATGTCAAATTCTTTTTTCTTTTTGCAATTTAGGTTGATAATTAAGTGATGGCGTATAACCGCAGCTGTAAACATGATCCAGACAGTTTTTGTTATGTGTGTGGTGTCTTCCTGAGCACCAAAGCAATCAAGCATAAAATCACAGAGGCCAACAATTTTGCAAATGCCTATTATGCATATTTTGATGTTGCGGTGGGCGATCAAGATAAAAACTGGGCACCACATGTGGTTTGTGGATGCTGCAGGTCCACCCTTGAGGCTTGGTACAGAGGAGAGAATCGAAAGATGAAGTTCGGAGTGCCTCGAATCTGGCGTGAACCCACAGATCATCTTATGAACTGCTATTTCTGCGTTGTTGACGTGTCCCATCACCGGAAAAGGAAGAAGACAAGTGTGTTCGACTATCCAGACTTACCATCATCTTTGAGACCCATTGCACGCAGTGATGATCTTCCTGTTCCCCCCAATCCGAAAAAAAATGAGTGTTCTAGTGTGACAACTGACGAAAGCACCGGAGATGAGGATTGGTATGAGGACGAAGATTTAAAACCTCACTTTCCAAATCAACAGGAATTAAATGACTTGATCCGAGATCTTGGACTTACAAAATCAAACGCCGAGATCTTAACAGCAAGACTGAAGGAATGGAATTTGTTGGACAGAAGCTGTAAGATATCTCAGCAGAGGCAACGTGATCAAAGGTTCTCACAGTACTTCACCCTCAAAGACGAACTGTGCTACTCCCACAACGTGAGGGGTTTATTCGAAGAAATAGGGTTTCTTTATGATCCAAAAGACTGGCGACTCTTCATTGACAGCTCTTGCAAGAGTTTGAAAGCAGTCCTCTTAAACAATGGCAATAAATACCCCAGCATTCCGATAGCTCATTCAGCATCTCTCAAAGAAGAGTATCGACATATCGAACGACTTCTTCAAGAGTTAAACTATGAAGAACACGAGTGGGATGTCATAGGTGACTTCAAAATAATCACATTCTTGGTAGGTTTGCAAGGTGGAAACACGCAGTACCCTTGTTTTCTCTGCTTGTGGGACAGCAGAGATATTAGCAATCATTACAAGAAGGTTGAGTGGCCCATTAGAGATGACTTCGTGATTGGGGAGAAAAATATAAAATTTAAACCACTTGTGAGGCAGGAGAAGATCCTTATGCCTCCACTACATATAAAACTAGGACTTATTAAGCAATTTGTCAAGGCATTAGATCCTAGTTCGGAAGCTTTCAAATATCTAAAAAAAATTTTCCCAAAACTGTCAGAGGCAAAGATCAAGAGTGGAATTTTCGTGGGTCCTCAGGTGAGGAAATTAATGAAAGATGGTGAATTTATGAAGAAGCTTCTACCACTTGAAAGAAAAGCATGGAAGAGCTTCATTGATGTAGTTAATGGTTTCTTGGGCAATCACAGAGTGGATAATTACAAGGAAGTGGTTCAGCAACTTAACGGAACTACCATAAAATGGGATGCAGAATGTCTCTGAAGTTGCATGTTCTTCACTCACATCTAGAAGTGTTCAAGTCAAACTCTGGCGCATACTCAGAAGAACACGGTGAACGTTTTCACCAGGACATTCAAGCATTTGAAAAGCGATACCAAGGACAATACAATGAACGGATGCTTGGCGACTATATATGGAATTTAATCAGGGAAACTGAACAAATCTACAAGAGGAAAAGTAGAAAAACAATGCATTTTTGAACAATATTATTAAGAGCATCCTGAATTTAAGGATTCAAGTATATTTTTCATTTTATTATCATATAAAGGCATATATTCCTTAAAATTATACTGTTAAAAATCTTTTATGCACACTCTTACCTAACTGTACCATGAAAAATAAAGGCATTATTTGAAAATTTGAAAAATCGATGTAATCTCTTAAAAAACGATTAGCCAGACATCAGTTAGTGTTTTTCTTCAGTTTTGAGTCCTAACCAATGAGAAACAGCAAAAAAATTAACTTAAACAAAATCTTGTTACACAGTGTTATTATTACATGACGTGTTGAGATTATTACTATTTGTTTCTTTTTTATTTACAGACAAGATTTAGACTGAGGTCTTTTATACATTGCGTAGTTTACTTCCATAATATAAGAAGGATTAAATAATACAACGAAGATTAGAAAAGTAAAAATATGTATGTATTTTAAGTAAATTTTTGAATGTAAATTTAATAAATTAATATAATCGACACCTTTCTTAGAAACACGTAAGTAGCGAGATAGTAGCCTAAAGCTATATCATCTCGCTACTTATTTTAAAAATTCATAAGGCTTCAAAAATTCCTTTAAATGTAAATCATAACATTAAGCACTAAAAACATCATAATTCGAACTTTTTTGGAATAAATAGTTAAAGAATAAAAGTAATAGAAGCATATCAAGAACAATTTAAAAAAGAATTCAAATCAAACATAATAAAATTAATATGCTTAGGGCATAGACAGTATTATATAAACATAGCCTCTAATTATGCTGATAAATTTTATATATATTCTTGTATTTAAATTTAAAACGTTTAAATTTTCATCGTTAACAATTTTTTTAATCATGTTATTTTAGAAAAAAAAAAATAAATAAATAAATAAATCAGCATATAAAATGGATTAACTCTCCTCTGGGAAAGTTTTTCTTTTGACTCATACATTTTTTTTTTTTTTTTTTTTTTTTTTCGCCCTGGAAAAAAAAGGAAAGTGACTTAAATTAATTAAAATTAAAACATTATTTTTATTTTAAATAAAGCTTTTTCAAGGAATCAGTTTAAACATTTTCTTTTAAAATTTTCATTTATTTTCTTCTCTATTTTCTTTATATTTTTATTATGTTGTAATTGAAAATAAATACTGATTTTTTTTTTTTTTTTTTTTTTTTTTTTTTTAATATATATATAACATAAAATATTCTTATGTTTTAATTAATGTCAAGGGAATATGGAAATGATAATAAAACTAAATTAAACAAGTTCATATAACTAACACAAAGGAAAATTCGTAATCAAGTTTTTCACCGATATACAAATAAAAATAATAATAGAACTAAAACTATTAATGAATGAATAAGATAAGTACATATAATTATCGACTTTTTTAAAGTATCGTGTTTAATGAGTATAAAACTTATATTAAAATAAATGTCAAAATTGATTCTTTTTTTCTTTCTTTCTTTTTTTTTTTTTTTTTTAAACGATTTAAAGGTTGTGAGTGCTCACAGGCAGATTTCATAGAAATATCAAAATGTTGCAATGTTTTAGAAAGGTTTATTTACTTCAAATGGTTTTGTTTGTTTAAGCACGGTATTGGTTGTAATTGAAGCGCTGTGAAGAATGTTGCAGATAGAGTTTCGAGTTTTAATGGAGTTGCCAGTTCTAACCATGTTATAGTTTTCATTTGAGGGTTTGGTGTTTTAATTGGATTGGAAAGTAATATTAAGTTTTGTTACAAAGGTCATTTAAAGTACTTCTCTAGAATAAAAGGGAACAGTCTACTTTTAAAAATGAGAAAAGGAAAAAGTTTTTGATCAACTTTCAGAATTAAGAAAAAAAAAAAGAATGAATGCATGCACACACAAAAAAATTTTGGTGTTAACAAGTATGACATAACTATATTGATTAAAAACATTATTTTGAATTTCTTTAAAATAGAAAATTATTTTTATTCCAGATTATTATTATTTTTTAAATCAAAAGTGTTTTCTCACTGTGCGTAGGATATCTCAATTACAATTTCCTTTATCCTTATAATTTTTACGTTAAATGAAACAAAACATTCAAATTAAGAATCTGAACTAAAAGGTTTTAATTATTTTAACAACATGGAGTCTAATTAATAAATAAATTTGAAATAGGAAATGACCATTAACATTTTTATATTTCAATAATCCTATTTTTTTTTTCAATTCATCAGAACTTCTTATTTTAAGTTCATTGTATTTATTATGTCAAAATATATTGCCAAGAAAAAGTTTAAGTTTATATGTCAAATACTTTTTAAAATATGCGCGCAGTGAGAAAGCACCCTTGAAAAAAAAAAAAAAAAAAAAAAATCTGCAATAAAATAATTTATTAAAATAGGAAACCAAAATAGTATTTTTAAACAATAGAATAATGTCATACTAGTTAGCACAATTATTATTATTATTATCATTATTATTTTGTACATGCATTTTTTTCTTTTTCTTTTCTTTTTTTCTTTTTTCTTTTTCTTTTTTTTTTTTTTTTTTAACTTCAAAAAATTGATCAAAAATTTCTTCGTTTTCCTATTTTTAAAAGTAATCTATCCCATTAAATTTAAAGGAACTCTTGTGTTCATTAGGTGACCTCATAAGGCATCTCAGTCAGATTCATCTTCCCTTTTTTACCATGTTATCCTATGGAATTTTTGTTGTTTTATTTCAAAAGGACATCTCATTCAAAAATGAAGTTTTTTGAGTTCTGTTTTTTTTATATTACTTTTTGAACATATCGCTTTTCAGCTTAGTATACAAAAATAATAATAATAACAATAAATTTAATCATTTTGTCTAAGTGGGTAAACTTAGGACTTTAATTTTCAACCTGTAAAAGAACGTAAGTAGTACTAAGTATTTCATATTACTTTATTCCAGTAGCAACTGATATCGTCTTTTTTTGTAGAATGAAAGTAATATCTTTGTAGGCTAATAAATATCAACAAAACATTCAAAAAATATTTTAATTGCAAAAATCATTGCGTAAATTCAAAAAAATTCAAAACTTCTCTTTTCTTGCATTATCATTTCCAGCTGCCATAAACAACTATGGTGTTTTCACTCCAACAAGTCGGAATGGATTCATAAATGTTTGAGGTGTTAAGATATAAAGATATAAATTTCGTGAAACCGTCCAGAAATGAAATATTTTACACTGTGTGCCGTGAGTTTGACATTCCTGTTATAACCTATGATTTTTTTATACAAATTGTATTCTAATTCCTGTATTAAAATGAATTTAAAAATATTTACTCCCAGTCATTATTTTATTTTATTTTATTTATTTTATGCTGTACACAGCACATATATTATTATTATTATTTATTAATATTTTATGATTTGTTTTTTGGTTTAGGGACGACATTAGGAACTGCAAGGGGAACGAAATTGGGACCATGCTACTTCCCAATATGGCGGATCCCAGTTCCCGTAAGATGAACTGGACGTCTAAAGATTCACTGTATGCTACTATTAGCATCTTACCAACAAGGAATATATGCAATGTATAAGAATGAATCACTTTGAGTACACCAAATAACGTTCTATAAAAGACTTATTAAGGATTATCTCTTCTAAAAAGAGGAAATCTAACGTATATAACACATGTATGCGTCTTGGCGAACCAAGATTTCACTACTGTCACATTATAGTGATTATACTCCCGTTTCTTCTGCCTTGCGTGACTCGGGGTGCCACGCAAGGATAAGCAGAAAAGGGGGTGAAATTAGGGCACTTTTCCATAAATAAATAAAAATAAAATAAAATAAAATAAAGTGAAAAAAATATATGAGTTTATTTTTTTCCATTATACAAGTGAATAACTTTATTTACACGTGGATAATATAGTTATTTTTATGGCGAACCAAATAACGTTGTTTTATTTAAATTGAGGTAAAAGACAATTATTGGACGCAATGATGAAACTTTTACCTATTTATAAATCGATAGTTAACTTTTGAATTGGTAAATAGTAAACAAAAATAGTTAAACAAAAGTTTTCTATTTCTGAAAAAAAAAAATCAAAAAATTAAAAAATTAGATTAATGTGATAATAATAATAATAATAATAATAATAATAATAGTTATAAGAATAATAATAGTAAAACAATAAATTATTCGAATAAGTCGTTTTTATTACATGCGTGATAAATATTACTTCTGGCGTAATTGTCAATAACTGAAGCTTTGTGGACAATCAAATTCAAACTCATGAAGGATAAAAAACAGAGGGAAAGGCAGACGCCATTTCTCTTTTATTAATAAGATGATTCGTGCATATATACGGTAATTGAAAACTCACAGAAAAAATAAAATATGTATTATTCAAGAAGCACTTACCGTAGCACTATGCATTTTCACTTAAATGAATGAAAAAGCATTTTTATTTATTTATTTATTGTATTTATCTTTTTTTTTTTTTAGTACAAAAAGATGTATTGCCAAATTAGTTTAGTTTTTCTTCTAATGGTGCTACTTTTTATTTAAAATTACTTTTTTACACTGCTGTATCCCTTAACAATAAAATGGTTTTATTTTTAAATGATTGACAGCAATAATGAATAACAAATGGTTAATTTAAATATTCTAAAACGTCTGAAATTATATGCAACATGCTAAAGTCAGATTAATCAGTTTTCGCTGAGAAGGCGGATTTCTTTAAATTGCGAGAGGATACTGCGAATAAAGCTCCATATGTTGGTGAAAAATAAACTAATATTTTCATCTTATATATATATCAATACTTTTCTCTATGCGCATTTTAGTGAAAACCGCATAGTGCTAAAACCAATACTTTTTGAATTATATAATTTATATTATTTCTGTGACTTTTGAGTCACCCGGTATATGAAGATAAAACAGAAAAAAAATTAAAATGCATATATGAATTTTATAATTTGTTATCACGCGTATTCAAAAATATTTTCAAATTTCAATTCCTCTTAAAGAGAACAAATCTCTGCCAGAATACTCTACGAATTTCAAAAAACACATAATTGTTTGTCAAGTTAGTTCTGGCTAGTTCTCTTCTAGTTAGTTTTGTTAGTTCTCGTAAATTTTACACTTGAGAAACTTATTTGAAATTCAAATATGAAAAAAGAATCTAAAAGAACATTACGTGGGACTTAACTGTACATTTTTAACAAGAGACTTTTGTTAAAAATACATGTATGAAGATAACCTTTTTGAAGAAAACTTTTACCATGAAAAAGTAGATAGATCAAAAATGACGCAGTTCCGATACATCAAAATAATATGCATCACTTGAGTTTTAATATGAGAAAAAGTTTATAGTTCTGATAGTTTAAAATATTCCAAATTTGTTCTGAAAAATTATGTACGTGAGTTATTTTATGAAAAGGAAATGTATTTAAAGTAATCAAGGAAAACATTTTCACAAATCTATTTTTTTTTTATTTAAAATATCATTTTCTTGAAATAAATATGACTATCTCCCACGCTTCGCTTTAGAAAAAGAAAAAGTCTGAAAGAAAAGAAAAATAAGTTAAAGAGTCAAAATATGATTAATAATAAATTAATATATCAGCAATAGATTAAAAATAAGAAAACAGCATTTTTGAAATTTTAAATTGAATATATACAAATAAAAATTTGTATATTATTATCAGTTTAAAGATGAATAAATTTATTTAATTTTACCAATCTTATTAGAATAAAACATGTAGATTGAAATCAGACTATCCCGTTTGATACATGAATATTACAAAAACCATTCATAATAAAAAAACTTAATAGTGTTAAAAGTATTTAATACAATCTGCCAATAAGTATTTGTATAATTTCGAATTTAGAGTTCACTATCCAACTTTGGTTCGAATTAGATCAGTATTTTAAAAAATGTTGTGACGCAAAATTTTCAAGTGGCCTCTTAAAAAAAAAAAAAAAAAACACATAACAAGTTGCCTAGGGAAGTCATGAAAAATATTTGAAAGATAAGTCAACTATTTGACTTTGCAATTTTTATTAAAATCACACAATCAACTGATTGGAAGAAAATCATATTTATGGAAGAAAATCATATTTGTCTGAATGAGTAATGCCGACCGGTTGTCGGCCTGGAGAGCTCAATTGCTAGAGCCTTGACCTTGTAAGTCAAAGATCCGGGGTTCGACTCCCGGTCCAGGCATTATTTTCACTCAATCGGAAAAATGAAATTTCAATATTTGACTTTGGTTTGAATTAAATCAGCATTTCAAATGTTATCGCGATGATAAATTTTCAAGTGCAGTCTGATTTCAAACGTCACCCTTAATTTAACATAGTCGCCACTTTCGAACTAAATAGCGGATCAAATTCATTAATAATCTTGGCGGACACTGTTATATGGTCTATAATGAATGTGTCAAATAAATATTATTGTTTACTGTATTTCTTCCTGGTGTAGCAATTTTAATGGACAGCAGTGTATATTACAGATTAAACTTAATTTAAAGCCTTTTTAATTTGTAACATAGAACATATATTTTCTTAGAATTAGATTTTGTTTAATTAGTTTCGTACTTGAAAGTATACTTAAGATATAAAGTACGTAAAACATGACAAATGTTATATAAATATATTCTTTGCTTTTGCTTTTTCCTATGACATTCTTTGAAAGTCAATTTATAATGATATCTTTTTGAAGGAAAATAATTGTTTTTGAATAAAATGACAAAATCAGAAAAATTTATAATTAGGAAGACGGAATTTTTGTTTCGTATTCAGATATTTTTAAATTACGCTTTGGCGAAGTAATAATAAAATTTGACAGCATTGAATGTGAGTAAAACAATAAAAACAACAGCAAAAAAAAACTTGTACTTTTATGATTTTTTTTCTTTCTCTTTCCAAATTATTTTAACATGTCGCTACATAATATTTTTTAAAAATTTCTTCTAAGTATGAATACTCAGGTGTCTTCGTTGATCGATTAATATCTTTAATTACTCATGATTCAATTCAATTCGAATTAAAATTTTAGAAAAATGGTGTGCGTAGAAAACAATTTTAGGTGCTCTCTCTCTCTCTCTCTATATATTTTTTTTTTTACTTAACACGTTCTTGAATAGTAAAAATTTCAGTGAGCCGTAAAAATAGAAACACGATTAATTTCTGAATCAATTTTGATGCACTGAATATGATTAGCAAGAGTAATCACACTGAGAAAAATTCTGTAACTGACAGCTAGAATCTAAGCTGTGGCTCTAGAAAAAATAGTTCCACGTCATGCTTATAAATTCTAGTCCCCTTGGAAATCGAGTTCTAGAAGCCCCTATGAGAATTCTAGAGTGTTTGCCTAAATTCTCGAGGGCAAAGTTATTTAAAAATCTCTGCAAATAAATGAGACTACAAGAGGCGGGTTTCAGCAGCTGTAATATTGGTTTATTACCAATTTCTAGAAAATCAAGCGAGAATTTCAGGCAATACTTTTAATGATTCAGAATTTATATTTAATGATTCAGAATATCTAGATTATTCAGAATATTTTTTCACCATCTAGAAATGTGTACACTAGAAATTCTCGATAATTTCGTCTATTCAGTTTATTGGCGTGCTTTACTCGCATAGCTGGGAAATCTATATTTTTAGTTAAGGGATTTAGAAAATGGCTACTTATTCATTCTAGAGGAAGGAGGTATATTTTGTTTTCAGTACAGTGTATCACATTTTAACATGTTCACGGACGTGAATCCTAATAAAACAATTATTTACTATTTTTTTTTTTCAACATACTTTGGCGAACTAAACAGAAATACAACACAACAAAACTACGTGATAAACTACGTGATATGACTTATGTTTGTCTGACTGTCTGTTCGAATATTAGACCTGAAATTTCCGAAATTTTTAAGTATATTTTGAAACTAATGAGTGCTATTTAGATTTACTTTTTCGGGCTACCCGATGAAAATGACGTAAATTGCATTAATTGTTCAGGTAAAGGAATTAAAAGAAATTCGTATATATTACGGTCTATGAGAAATATTTCATTTAAGCCTATTTCAATATTTTTATTTTGCAAATAATAGTAAAAAAAAAAAAAAAAATCTGGAGTGAATCCATTTGACTTTCCGAACATTGAGTAATTTAACGGTTTTATAGATAAAGTAAAGTAAGAGTAGTTGTTAAATAAACAAAAGAGAGAAAGTTATAATAGGGTATTTGAGTATTTTCCTCCATATATTACACTATGTTTTATTTAACGCTACTGAACTTTGAGCCCATAGATCATAATGATAAAGAATTTTTCGTTGTGTCCCTGTAAAAACTTATAAATGCTAGATTCACCAAAATGATTATAGTTAGTTCAACAGTGACTTATAATATTTATATAAATGATCTGCTCAATTGAATGAGGCGTTTAGACGATATCACACTTTTAAAAATTTGGTCCCATGGACCATAATGATAAATATTTTCTTTGTGTCCCTGTAAAAACACTGTAAATGCGAAATTCACCAAAATCTATAAAGTTCGTGCATCTGTGATCTATAACAAGTGTATAAATTTTTTGCTCAGTTTACTAAGGCATTAGATGCTATCACACTTTAAAAAATTTAGCCCCATAGGCCATAATGATAAAAAATTGTTCTTGGTGTCCCTGTAAAAAAACTATAAGTGCTAGATTCGCCACAATCAATAGGGTTCGTGCTACGGTGACTTACAACATACGTACCAACTTTCAGCTTATTTGAGCAAAGCGTTTAGACGCTAGCGTGTTCTCTCTCTCTCTCACACACATATATAAAACATCGTAAAAAAAGTGAAAACGGACTCATGGCACCTCAAAACCTGTAGAAACATCAAAATCTCAAATTCGGATTTTTGACATGATTACAATACTTTCCTTGCAAATGTATGTTCGGAAAGTAAAAAAAAAAAAAAAAAAAAAAAAAAAAACTAGCAAACTTTATTTAAAAGCACACAGCTTCACTACAGCATAAAAGGGGTGATTGTTTTAAGCTTTTATCTTTGCACAGCCCCAAATGAATCTAAATTTAGACGCTTTCTTCAGATGCGCAAAAAGACGTTTCCTATACGACTGGTATAATAAGCATCAATGATTCGTTTACAGAGCTACAAAAATCTATTAGATTTACTACGGAAAAGCATTGAAGATGTATTTTTATTTATAAAATGCTTTGAAAGTTAGAATGTATTTCCGAAATGATTACTTTGACTGTTTGTCTGTTTGTCTATGCACAATTTACGTAAAATGTTTTTAGAAATGCTTGATACTAATACATAAAGTTCATTAAAACATGTTTTCTACTAACAGCTCTATAGTATTATTGCTTCAAGGTTTCCCATAAAAACTCGAATACATTACGGCCTATTAATTACATTTCTATTAAGCGTATTTTAATATCTAAATATCAAACTAATCTTAACAAAATAACAAAAATTATTAATATTTAAAAAAGGATGTTTTCTGTGGAATATGATGTAATTCACATTAATGTTAGCTTACAAAGAAACCTTGAAATAATCCGGTACGTCATAGGGAAAAAAAGAAAATTACGTGAAGTGTATTTTCAGTTCTGTTATAAGTTTTTTTTCTTTTACTGTATTAAACTTTTGTTGGTTACATTGTGCATAATCATTGCAGGTTAAACGATGTAACTGGTAAATACAGTTGGAGAGTCTTTTATAATCTTTGCGATTCGCGTGATTTTTCTTTCTTGCTTTTGGATGAATAAATTATTAGTGTTCATTTAATTATGAAAGGAAATACATGCTATTTCATTAAGATGTGTGAATTTCTCTGGATTTCCGTATTTATTATTCAAACGTTATTAGAAAAAAAAAAAAAAAAAAAAAAGAAAGGAAAAAAGAAGCCGCCCATTTTTTCTCAGTTTCATTAATTTTAAATGAAAAATTGCGAGAGAAATTATCGAATATATTTTTATATATTCTACAAAGGGCTAAAGATTGAAATTGACTAAATGTTTTTGTACATACTGTGTATGACTAAATGTTGTATCCACAGGCAGAAATAAAACACACACACACAAAAATTACATTAGAGTAAAAACTGCTTTCAAACAATGTATTTTGAGAGTGATATAAGAAAAGCTGAGAACCAATTCTGTAACGATACCCGTTATCCTCTAACATGTGTAGTATTCGAATTTGATTAAGGTTATCGGATGGTGTGTTAAGCTTCTCGCTTCTTTTTCATTGCGTAATATTTCTATTATGTTTTTTTAATGATTTATTTAAAAATTTATATTTTTTTAATTAGAGTTATTATTAAAAATATTTGCATGCTTAAAATAGGTAAAAAGTAGAATCTAAACATAAATGTATGCCCTAAAATTATCATGCACTTTTATCATAACTAGAATTCTGTGAATATCGCAAAACATTCTTCTATTGTAATCCAAGATATTAATTGGCCAGAAAAATTTCAAAAACATAAATCTTAAAAAATTTGCATGATAGGGCCATTATTGGCCAATATGCTTTCAAAAGTAATCATCTTAATTTATCACGAGTCATTTTACATATAAATTTAATTTATTGTTATTTAATAGAAACTTCTAGATCATTGTCATAAATGGAGATAATTGCAGCAAAGCACAGCTGCATCTTTTAGCCAACAAGAACCGAAATTGTGTCCTCATAATTTTTTATAACAACCCTCTTAAGTATAATGTTTTGTGCATTTATGCACTAAGAAAGTTCAGGTGTTCCTTTCGCTAAAAGAAGGATATGCAATATAACAACAACACCTGCAGGGTAATACATTTCGAAGCATAATTTTAATGAATTGATTTCATTGTTCAACCACTTATAAAATTTCGTAGAATTCCGTATAACATTTCGTGAGAGGTATCACATATAAAATTTTTGTAATACATACATACACATACATAAAATTATTAAAAATTTCAAAATCGTGTTCAAGATATCTTAAAACAAGTAAATGAATTGAAAACCGGAAGTCGAAAATTTCCCGGAAACTTCTGTGTACACAGAAAGAAGAAATGAATAACAGCACGATATTCATATCAGTGATGACATGCGCAGTATTCGATTATCAGAATACTGCATTCTCAATTTTTGTGGACACGTACTGTTATACGTTCAAGTATTTGAAATAAAGGGATTAATTTGAAATAAAGAGATTAAAGGGATTAATTTTGTAATAAAGTGATTAATAATTGTAACGCATGCGTACGCAAATGCGTCGTGTTGCTTAAGTGGTTAAAATTATAGTACCTCAAGAAATTTATGCATTTTAAAACAATTGTAAATAAATTCAATATCGTCGGGACAAACCTTCATATATTTGACAGTCACGTGATAATCGTAATTTTTTTAGTATTCGAACAAGTTTACAAAATATAGTTTATATTTGAATTGTTTAAACTTACAAAACTGTTACTTTTGATATCTCGGGTTACATTTTATCTTATTCACCAAACAAGTTTATTTTATTTTAGATTATTATTTCATAAATAGTGTTTGAAAAATGCCTCTGCTGTCATTTCTTGTCTCGTTTTACCATACGAATATGCATTTCACTTCCAAAGAAAATGAAAATTTTGACTGCACTTGTCATGCAGTGAAACGTGACTCCTAGGAAACGAATACGTATATTTCGAAAACCAATTTTAAATAAAAAAGGCATTTGATATACAACTGATGTATCTATAACTTTCAACAAAAATACTCATGGTTTAATGATTTAGAACTTTCATTACTTTTCCTGAAACCTATGTATAAAATGTTTCGATTTAAGAATTTTTTTTTCTTATGCCAGGCTTGTAGAAAATATTATTTATATTCTTGTAAGTTTTATAAATAAATAACTCATATAATACACACGCATATATATATATATATATATATATATATATATATATATATAATATTTACATTGCAAAAAATAGTTGTTGCTTTAGAGTTTTTACTGCATAATTAAACTGTAAATTACTGTTTTGCTATAAATGTTGCGCTTACCCGTTAAGTATCGTCATTGAATATAATAATCTGTTATTGACCGTAACTGGTCATTATTCCCATTATTATCCTCGCTCCAACTGTCATATACTGTCAGGGAGAGAAATAATCGCAAGTTTTACAGTCTTTATCATCAGATCGTGGGTTATTTTAGCAAATCATTTGTTGTTTGCAACCACAAATCGTAAGTGAATGAGGAATTGCAGTATATCGAAGAATTGGTAGCGACCTAACACAATCTTTCACGTCCTAACACAATCCATATAAATAACGGCCCATACTGTAATATTTACAGTACAATGAAGTAAAAGATGATTTATCACAAACTGACGTAATTTCTTTTTTTAATATTTATTTTGAGCAATGAAAAGTCTGAAATATTGCATGAATGTTTTATAATAATTATTCTTAAATAAATATCTATATATGGCTAAGAGATTTCCTTGGACTTTGTTTGTAGGTGTGTGGACACACCGATATTATTACCGAGTATTCTGCACCGAGGAGAAATGTAACGAAAGTCGTTTCACCTGTGAACGCCATGGATGTGAGGCAAAGCGCAGGGCGAAGAATTCAAAGGCTGTGAGATCGATCCCATTCGAGGGCAAGAGTTTAAAAATGGTTTTTATTTAATTCTAAATTGTTTATTTTAGATTTTAATTTCGGTTTTTTAGAGATTTCAAGCCATCAATTCTAGAATGAGTTAATTTGGCTGAAACAGCGCGAGCTTTTGTAATTCTATCATAATTTCTTGCAGTTTTATAGAAGGTCAGACATATTTTGTTTGCTTTGTAAAATAAGTATATACAAACATGCTTATATTTACAATAAGCACAGATAAATGATTACTTTTATCTCTGCTTTCATATTAATAATATGAACTTGAGCATTCAGATGTAATTTGGTTTAAGAAATCACATGATTATCATACAAAGATGTGAGTAAAATATTGTTTATGAATTAAAACTCTATTAAATTATAATTTGATCGATGCATTTCAACTTAAATGTACTGTTTGGAATCATTAAATATTTCAGAGTTATTTCGTTTCCAGTTTCTGATTTGAGTATCTACGAGAGTTGCATTTTAAACTCCGTGGGGAAAATATTTTTTGAGTATGAAAGGTCTTAAATTAACAACTTTCGTAGTACAGTCGTTAAAAGAATGGATTAAATGAGGTATGGAACCCTGGTTTTTGTCATACATATGGAAATTAGAAACACTACGCAAAAATCGCCTGAAAATGTTTTTACCTCAAATACACTTTCTTTTATTTCCTTAACAATTTAAAAATAGTTGAAAATTTCTTGCCCTAATGTTTAGAAGGAAGGACACGACAAAACAATTTAAGTTATTGCCTTAAAGGTACAACAAATAGTAAAACTTTATCCCCTAATGCTATTAAATAATGTTTAATTTCCCACAGATTACCATTTTTACGGTTGGTGTGCGTAAAATCTGTCGTTCATAAAATGTCCTGCATTTTCCGTTAAATTAATACCACAAGGAGTTTCCGAAGCGGGAAGGTGGCATTCTCTCTGCTGGGGATCAATATTTATCGCCATGTCCCTCGACCACCTTATTCCCTATCCTGTGAATCCCAGACCGTCGGCAATTGTTCACTGCGAAGTTCTAGTGCAATATTAAACCCATTTAATCGTATATTTTCATGTAGTTCATTTAATTAAAAGGACACGTCACATTTGAATTGGCACCAGTGAAGTAGTTTTTGTACAAAAGCTTATATTTCCATTTAATATTTATAAATTGGATTATTAGGTTTGTTCAATAAAATATATATTAAGATTACAATTCTTATGGTTTATTATATATTTGTATTTTTTTTTTTTCATTTTTATTATTATTTTTCAACAGATCTGAAATCATTAAATTGCATTTTCTCACTTTGTATTTTTTCACTTGTATAGATACAAATTGGATTCCCTTAGACACACATCTCCATGGAGAGCATCTCATCCTAGCATAGGATTCACGCATAGTCAAAAGGTGCCTAAAATGTCAATTATACAAATCAGAACATATTTTATGGCAAAACGCTAGCCGGATTTAGATGAAGGATGCTGTTTACTGCGTAACTTAAATTTAATAATATTGTAAATAGAAAAATAATATAAGCTTATTTCATGAAAAATATAATGTATATATACAGAAAAAGAGAGAAAGAAAGAAGAACCATGTGGAATATGGAATAGCCAAGTAAAATAAAATACTGTTATATCTCATCTATACGATGCTACAACCTATAGAAAGTACATCAAATGTTTTCAGTGGGTCTAAAATAGGAACAGTAGTTCACTTGTGTCAGAGAGAAGAGCATTTTTCGTGTCATGAAATTTTTTGGTTTATCAAGATTGAGACTTTAATGAAGGTATGCATTACGAATTCTATAATATACTTACGAAGCATTAAGTTGCGTGAAAACATAGTGCCATTTCCAGTAGGGGTGTTGAGTTAGTTAGTAGTCTGATTTCTATGAACTTATTTCTAACAATAGGTGGTTGAGGTCGATTTATTTTCTAAGATGGCGATTTATGCAATAATAAAATACCAATTATTTCATATTATTTAGGATTTTTGTAAAACTTGAGTGTTGATAATTTTTTCAATTCTCTTTATTTTCAACAATAATTTCAAAATAAAATGTTCTCATTGTAATATTCATGATTTTCTGTAAAAATACTACCCTATTCCATATTATACTTTAAGGAAATGGGTATTCATATTTCCTTTCATAACTATTACATATTATTCAAAAATAAGCTTTTTTTTTTTTTTTTTTTTTTTTTTTTAAATTTATTATTAAAAGTTTTGAATGTAAACTTTATTTTTTGTAACATAAAACTATCAAAACACATTAATAACACTTGAAAGTTTGCTATAGTCGAACCTGCAGTATTCAGAAGTACTGCAGTTTATTATGGCGATTTCATATAGAAATGGTATTGCATTATTCACCTATTTTCCTTTCTCTTTATCATCGTCCTCATCACAAATTTCAGCTTTTATCAATGCATTGCAGGAGAAAGAGTAGATCACAATCTGCCCTTTTTTCTGCAATTCTTCTCCATTTTGCTCCTCCAAAATTGATAATCTCATTTCGCTAATGATCCTGTGATCTCTTCTTTGGTCTTTTCTTACTTCTCTGTATTCAAAATAGGACTTTGGAGAGATTCAACTATCATCGTTTCTTCTAGTAATATGCTGAGCTCCATTTTAAATTCTTAACTCTACAGATGAAATCAGTAACTTTGGTTTGTGCCCGAATCCATGTGTTTCGCTTTCTGTCTCTTCGGGTGACTCCTAACATTTGGGTGGATCCTATCATCTCCATGTTTCTCTAGATTATTTGAATTTTTTGCATAGTTTTTCACGCTAATGTCCAAGTTTCTGAAGCAAAATACACTGATCAAAAAAATTTTTTTTAAACAAATTGGAATGTCGCTTTTCAGTACAGCGGTACATTTTTGAATGCTCATCATGCACCTTTAACTTTGTTGTTAATTTCTTTCATGATGTAGTCGTTCATACCGTTTCTAATTCATCGATATCAGCTGTAACCTTCAGTGAAGAAATGAAGGAATTTTACATAATTTTGGTATGAACATACATATATATATATATATATCAAAATGAGAGAAACAGACATTATAAATATTTTCTATTTCATTACAATTGAAAATAATTTTCTATCATTGAATGTAGTAAAATGATAAGTTTCTCAATAGTGCAGAAGAAACAAAAGTTTTTAAAAACGTAAAGTTTGTTCTTAGGAATTAAAAGCTGTGTTCTGAATGTAAAATAAAACAGTAAGAATTACACACTAATGATAAAACTGCTTCATTTCGTCAAATAAATGATAAAATGGGATGCCTTAGATAATGCATTGAATGTTTCAATTACCGGATGTCGATATCATTAGCCTACTTAAAAAACATTGAAGAAGAGAGTTTTGAAAGCATGTCTAAGTTTTGATTATAAATTACAACGTTCTTTAATACATCCATGTTGTTGATGTCATTAAATATGTATATTGATTGAATTTTTTTTTTTTATTATATCATTCAGTTATTGAGAGTAATGATAAAGATAATATTGAAAATCAGAAATATTCGTAATTATTTCGTCTAAAATAAATTAGGATCCCACAAACCTTTATCAGAAAAAAGAAATTTTGACAGATTTACCAAGAAAGAATTTTGCAATCATTGGTGATTGTTTTTGTGATAAAAATAATACGCAAAAGCTCCTGATTTCAAACAAAAATCATTATATATACTAATTTGCAGGATAAATTATTAAACGATGTATGAAGTAAAAAATATTTAATATATATTTGAAATATATTAACTTTTATGCCATAATATTTAAAAATAAGTCTACGTAATTGCCTACGTATACGTGGTTGTGCGTATCCTCTTAAAAATAAATTAAAGGAATTTTTTGCTTAAGGATATTCATCTGTCAGGTTTGGTATTTCCCCTTCTTCCAACTAATTCAATGAACTTTTATTTACTTTGTATTTTATGATTATTATATTGTAAAAAAGAATTAATTTAATTATATTTTTTTTTAATTCCACTCTCTGAACATATTGTTTTTTATCATAGTAAAACTTTAAAAAATATATATTATAAATTTCCATTTTTAAAGTGAACTCAAAGCTCTGTATTTTAATCTTGGAAACAAAAATTTTATCTATTTAAATATTTTTTTTAAATTGCTCGATACAATGAAAGATGACAAGAAAGGGGAAGGGGCACCTTTTTAAGTAGTCTTCCAACACTTTTCTCTGAAAATAAATTATTTTGTAAATATATAGTTTTATTTTATGACAAAAATTGCTATATAAAATTAGTCTTAGAGAAAAGTAAGGATTGTATTATACCTGAATTTTTGCGTCCATCCCCCCCCCCCCTATTTTGAACAAGAAACTTGATGCGCAAAAAATTATTGTAAAGCAGCCCCTGAACCACAATGTCTTTATTTTGAGCAGTTGAAATCGTACTTTAGATTGTCTGAAAAAATACTTTATTTAACAAAAAAAAAAAGTATTTGTGCTTAAATCTTCATCAATCTGTGCTGGAGATACCATTCGCGTCTATATACACAGATGACAATTATTAAGGTGCTAAACACGAATACACAAAATCTTTCTGAAAGTAAGGTATTGTTCCAGAAAAAAGCCTAATGTAGGGGCTTTTTTTTTTTTTTTTTTTAATCAAGCTATAATTTTTATATCTGTTCGCTTACGTGTTAATTCTCAGCCAAATGATGAGATTCTACTAGAGTAATTTAGAGTAAGAGAATCGAGTTTGGCCGTTCTTAATCTTACTACTATTTTACATAAAACAAAAATATGATGAACATCTGCTTAATCTGCGAATAAGAAAAAAAAAATCGCATATTTTGTTGATGCTCTGTCTCCTTAGACCTCCCGTCTTTAAAATGATAACTGCATTGATAAAAAAATAAAGTTTATTGTTAAATAATAATAATATATACTTATTCGTTCGAATTAATCTGAAAAATTTCACCAGACTACTCTTTAAAAATTATTTGTCCAATTTTGGAAAAATTTATATGCTGGAGCATCCCATAGTATATTTAAATTTTGCACTGTAAGAAAATTGCATCCCTCAACTTAAAATGCAGTCCACGGAATTTGAAAGTGTGGCCCTAAATAAACCAATATATTTTTGTGACCTAGCAAATTATTGGTCATTTCACATTCTATATGGCATTTCATATAATATTTTATAGGCTTTTGTGAATATAACAAAAATGTTAATTTAGATGTATTCAGAGCAGATTAAAAATAAAATGAAAGAACGAGAAAGTTCTTCTATATATGTGATGCATCCAAATTCTTTTATGTATCCCTGTACATAAACTATTTCTCTGACTTCAATGGAAATATTTAAGCAATATCACCTTACAGTGTTTTGAAGGAAAAACTCCCTTCCTTCTTTATTCTAACACTATATTATAATAATAAATTTTCCCTCAATTGTGTAAACTTACGTTAAAAGATTACTATAAAAAAATATCTGTGGGAGAACTAGGCAAAAAATACGGACTGCCGCCACTCACAAAGAAAATCTCCATATGCGCATACCCAGAAAATTATGAAAAAATTACAGAAGACTCTTCTCATGAAGTAATGTATTTTTATAAAAAAAAAAAAAAAAAAAAAAAAAAAAATCAGAGGAATCTGTATACATTGTCTGTAAAAAAACAATTAACCCCACGGAAAAAAGTATAAGGGCGCAAAATATATTCACAAAATAACGTATAAACGTAGATCAACGTGAAAAATTTAATGACACTCTTTCTTAGAAACGAAATTAAAAACATAAACATAAGTTATGAACGTACTTAATGTATAATCAAAGCATTAAATGACAATTTAGAAATCTGATGGCACTTCATCTTGGAAATAATTATAAGGTCGACGAGTTGCGCATGAAAATATAAAGTCAATATCCTACAAATTGACTTTTTTTCAATGACTCTTATCAGTCGATCAGTCATCGCTGAATCAAGTCGAGATGAAGTTTCTTTTTTCGCATGGATGAGTTCTCCTTTCCCTCGATACTACCATATGTCCTTATAAACAGATTGAGCAAATATGCTCCAAATATTTTCCAGTGGGTTTAAACGCGGAATGTAGGATGGCCAATCAAGCAGACGGATCTCATTTGCTTCAAAGCAAGCTTTTGTTGGATAAGCAGCATGTAGGCTGGCATTATCCTGACTTAAATATCCAATCTCCAGATATAACTAGAGGTGCATTTGGAAGCAAATTATTACAGAGTATATCTTGATACTTTTTGCTTTCATTTTGGTATAAATTACCACAATTGCTAACGTGCCATTAGCAGCAAACGCTTCCCATACCATTACTAACTCACCCCCTATATTGCCGCTTGAAAAAGTAAGGTTTTATTACTTTAATATCATGCCATTGTTTTTTAAAGCCGTATGGCCCATCAAAATAAAAATTTCTCATCCAAAAAAAAAAAAAAAAACTAAATCTTTGCACTTATCTCCAAGCGAAACATATTTTTTTAGCAAATTCTAAGCGAGCTAATTTATGGTTCTTTGGCAAGTGTTGTCGAGGTGTTAATTTTACGAACTGTGCTCTCGGGTTGAAACTTAAAACAATTCAGACAGTTCGGCTAGTATATGGTAGGTTTAAACTACGAAGTATCTCAAAAGAAGACTATTTTTTACCACCCGTCCATCGAATAACGGTCGATTTTTGGCGCCTTGAAAGTGCACTTGGTCATCTCATGCGCTTGCATTTATATTTTGTAAGATTTTTTAAAAAAATTCTGACTATCGTTTTAAACTAACCGATAGACCTGGAAATAGTTGCATCACTCATTGCACTCGCTTTCATTCCAAGGATTTTACCGCGTTCTGCGTAGGACAATTATTTCTGCCTCGGCATCGTGTCCAGTGGCACAGAGAAAAACTAAGGTGACCCTAATTGCGTTCTTAGGTTACCTTTTCTATTTCTTGCATCCTCAGACCGCAGTAAATGTGCATGTCCCTTTAAAAAATTGGACGACCTTGTACTTTTTTCCCTCAGCAAATAAGATTAATATCTAATATGGTAATTAGTCCATATAGTTTAAATTAGATTTTAATTAAATTGTAATACAATTAAGAAATCATTTGTATTCTTTGTATTTTTGTTACTTTCCCATGCGAAAAAAAATGCATAAATCCTAGTTTAACTGGCTATTTAATCGACCTTATAATTTTTTCCAGCGCCTTATAAAAATGTCCATCAAAGAATATTTATCACTTATTGGCAACCTAAAGAAATTTGAAACAAATCTTTTATTTATTTATTTATTTATTTATTTTTATAATCTTTAACGAAATTGTTTTTCGATACTCGCCCCACAAAAATAAATAAGTTGGTTTAATTCAAATAAATGCTTTACAACTACAGTTTTATCATAAATATTTTTATTTATAAATGCGTAAATGAAAATCTAATGATCACAAATTATCAACCTTCGAGAATTGCAGAACATTTAAATTAACTTAAAATTTATTTGAGATATGCGTGTTATATCTTTAAACAAAACATTATATATCTTTTAAATTGCACATTACAGTTTATATATGAAGAAATATCAATGAAATATTGTAACGCTTTTTGTATGCTCATAAAAAAAAAAAAAAAGTTAGTGATCCACTGGTTTAGAAAAAAAAATTAAATTGATTAAAATGATTTTTAACTCAACATTACAGCTTAATTTTTACACTTCATAGCATACACATTAGCATTCATAGCATTCATAGCATACACATTAATATTGAAAATGTACTTTTTTCCAGTCAGTAACTTTTCATTTCACGGGTTGGTTAAAATTTACCAAAAAAACTTTTTTAATTCTACGTGCTAAATTAGAAACGAATTTACTTGCATCAGAATATTGATTGATATTGAAATTGATCAAAGATGTGATTCGATTCCATATCCATTGTATCCAAAAAAAAACTTTTTTTTTTTTTTATAATTCATTGTTTCTCTCTCTTTTTTTAGTTGGAGGTGGGGGCGGGGCGTTAAAAGAAAATCTATTAGAAAAAAAAAGAAAAAAAAAATCCGGCTTCTGTAGTCGTTTTTATTCTTTAAAGGCATTTTTTATGAAAATATTCATAATTTTGCGAAATATATTAGCTTTACGTGTGGAAATCAGTGAAAAACTGGAAACAATAAGATAATAAAACAAGAACGAAAAACCATGCGTTGCGCATTGATTATTAACACTTTCCAACTGTACGTACATGACATATTGTATAGCTTTCAATGTTCTTTGGATACGTTATCACACAACGGACACACAGAAGGACTAAATGCATAAAAATAGACGAATTGTTTTCATAATCACTCTAAAACATTTATGAAAACTGTCAAAAATACTTAACGCAAAAGAAACCCTAAGATTCTAATTGAATCCTTAATGTACTTGAATATTTTAGTGTAGCCCTAAAAGTCTGAAGGTTAAATATATCACATTCTATACAGACACATTTTTATCATATTAACAACAAATGTCAATTTCTTTATAATTTTTACAGTAGAAGGTTATTTAAATGTGATTTATTTAAATATCTGTCCTAAAGCGTAATGCATGTCCTAAAGCGCAAGTCAGACAGACAAATATACAAATTGAAAACATATTCACATTTAAAGATTGTTAAAAAAAAAAAAAAAAAATTAATACCGCTTAATATAAACGGAAATGCAATTCCAGCTAATACCCCATAATATCCCTTAATGTAACTGAATATTTTTGTGTGGCCCTGTAAATCTTATTGCTAATCATACTGTATTCCATAGAATGCATTCTTTTGTGCATATGAATAACATATTTTAATTTTATTAAGATTTGTTCAACGTTATTAAAATTTGGTTTATAAAAGTACATCTCATAGAACGAAATGCTTTGGAATAGTTTCGGGTGTTCCTATACACAAACCAGTTGTGGTATTTACTCTATTTTTTAAAGAAAACATACGATAGTGAATTTGACTAAAGTATTTTAATTACATTAAGATTTGTGTAAAGTAAAGGTTTGAAAATATGGTTTGTAGAAATACCTCTCATAGAACACAATACTTTGGAATACTTTCGTATGTCCCTGTACACAAGCCAATAAAGATATTCACTCCATTTGCAATAGAGAACATCTGATAGTGAATTTGAATAACAAATATCATTTAAAGAAATTGGATGAATATTTACGAGAGTTAGAACTCGGAAAGTGAGACAGATAGACAAACAGTTAGACAGACGGACAGAGAGACAGATAAACCGAAGTCATTAGCAATCTTCAACCTTGTTGAAAAAAGTAGCTATAGTATTTGTCTTAGTATCAGCGCCCGTTAACTTATATATATATATATATATATATATTTGGATTGGCATGTTTATATGGAACATAAAACTCCAAGTATTTGTTTTGTTAATAATGTTACCATAAATTTTCGTTTTAAACAATGTACCTATTGTTGTAATTCAGCAATTGAAAAATCAAATGTAACAATTGTTTACAAATGATATAAGCAATACATGTGTTTTTCATTTACAACAATGAAATGCTTTACATTGTAACAATTTTCTTCAGTCTAATTTTTGACCCACATCTAAGAATGGCGTTTTTTCTGTTCTTACGTGTTTTTATCTCGAGTTACTTTGTACAAAAGTTCCCCAAGTCGTCTTTCGTCTTTAAACTTTTCGAGTTTCATCTTATGGATGGTGCTCGGAAATGTTATATGGGTCCAGTCACATTTTCTGGGCGTGGTGTGTTGGGGAGTGATAATGTTCCTGGTCTTAAAACTACTCATCCATATTCTTCTATATCTAATTCTGCGATCAATGTTTGTCGTAAAGATAATGATATTCTTGATAAAAATGAAAATGAGTCCAATCCAATACTTGAAGAACTAAATTTTATGCCCTTAATCATTAAGGAAAAATATACTAATAAAAAATGTGTTTTAAAAAGAAAGAAAAAACTCTATATTTCGGCTTCAAATAGGTGTCATTCTCGCGAGTATCCCAAACTAAAAACATTGTCAAAAGTTGGATACCTACCCACTATTTTTGAATCACTGCCTGAGACTTATACTGACGAACCTCCATTTCGAATCGAAGGGGAATCAGTACTTTCTCAGACAGTGGAAGCACTCAATAATAACCAATCAGTTTCTGTTTCACTGCCTGGGACAGATACTGACAAACATCTGCTTCATATTGAAGGGGAGTCAGTTCTTCCTCCAGTAGTGGACGCACTCAGTGAAAACCATTCAAATTCTACTTCGCCACTACTCGATAAAAACAAAAATAAATAAATAAAAATAAATAAATAAAAAATAAATAAATTCCGAAAATTGCAGAATTTTTAAAAAATATGTTGCTGCTGTTCCTGCATTCACAATGTAAAAGGTTAAACTGCCTTGGGATGCTTGCTTGAAGCAGTGCTTGGCCTGGATATCAAAACTCCCCTGGCAGTAGGCAGGAAGGCCTGCCTTATCGAAACAACTCTGGAAGTAGGCAAGAGGACCTGCCTTATCAAAATTCCCCATGAGAAACGATGCATAGCAACCTCCACGTGGTGTTTCTCGGGTAACGCCACCAGCCATGAGTGTTTAATGCAGCATATAAGGTTTTGTGCATGTATGTATGTGTGCGAGTGAGTTTGTACGTGTACACTTTTGGCACCATCCTTTCCAACCTTTTTAGGAAGTGTTAAAAAGTAGAAGTGTAAAAGTTTCATTTAAATAGTTACAACTGTTTACAGTTGAGTTTCAAATGCAAAATGAACGCAATTTCCCAATTATATATTAATAACAGTGTGCGTACTACTTTCTAAAACCTTTATTTCAAATAAAAATGATTTTTTTTTTTTCAAATATTAAAATACTATCTTAAAAGTTAACTAAAATTACAAATTAATAATCGTAATTTGCAAAATGCAAAATGCAAACGAATTTTCAAATAAAATAAAGTGCTAACTATTGCTATTTATTGATAGCTCACATACATCAGATAAGTATGCTTGACTGAAAGTGTGATAATTATAAGTATAACTATATAACTATACGTATAGCGTATATGACTTAAACATTTGTTAACTATACGATTAAACATTTTTAAGAAGTAAAATTAAATTCAGCCAATTCGGTAAATTTTACAAGCTTATATAAAAAATATTCAACTATTTCATCTGATAATTTTAATGTTATTCAATATTACGCTATTCGATAAACACTTGTTTAGCAAGCAATTTTTAAAATTATTTAAATTATTTGCGTTTGGTGAAGAGGTATGTCGCTCACGAAATCGTATAGTGTCTCTCGTTCTTTCGCGCCAAATACACGAAAATACTTTATTATTCTTTTTAATACATTATCTGACTAGGATTCCGCCGATAAATTTGATTGATCTTTTATACGAAAGTTAATAGTATTAGTGAAATTTTTTAAAAGATATCCTGAGTATGCCCTTTAAGCAGACTTATGTACTTATAGCTGACTTACCTTGTCAACCAATTGCAATGAAAAAAAAAAAAAAAGAGAGAGAGAGAGAGAGAGAATGTTTTGCTTTTATTTTGTTGACTGACTTTCAGATTTATTTTGTCATTTTAATAAATACTTTGTTTAGTTAATCAAATCACATCATACGAATTTATTTATTTATTTATTATTATTTTTTTAAAGAATAAAAAAAAAAAAAAAAAAAAAAGATTTATTAAATTTTTTTCTGTTTGAACAAAATATTTTTCCTGAGTGATACATATTTATAACAACGAATTCTGACTTACAGCTGATATTTCTTTAAGAGTGTTGCTGGTAGGCAGACATACAAACACAGACATACACACACACACGGAAAGGCTCACAGACCGATCCACAAAATGGGATTTTTGTATTTAGCGTGTCTCAAAAATAAAATTAGAGAAAATATTCATTTTTACAATGCGAAACTAAAACATTGCATTTTCTACCATACGATATGGGTAATCGAATGATAAATCTTAACATTTAGACCTCGAAGGTTGAATTATCAAATACGTATTTGATCGAAATAATAATAATAATAATAATAATAATAATAATAATAATAATAAAAAGAAAAAGACAGAAAGTAAACGAAAAATGAATCTCTCCAAATATATGTTTTTATTTATTTATTCATTTATTATTATTATTATTGACATCTACACCAAAATTCATGTAATTATATTTTGAATATCTTTTCCAGGATAAAACTAGTATGATGCAGCCACCACATGACTTTCTTCTGTATAATTTTACATAAAATTTAATCAAAAATTATTTATTAACTTATCAAATTATTTTCCATTATAAATGCAGATGATTCTTATCTGACAGTATTATATTATCACTAAATGCCGAAGGATGTAATTTTTTTGCAAATCAAAAGAAATAAGACCCCCCCCCCCTCACACACACACACCAAGTTTTTTTTTTCATTAAAAATAAAAAAAAAATCGATAACTTTGTTTTAAATTATCACAGATCTATAGTTCAACCATTCGTT
This sequence comes from Salticus scenicus, assembly GCA_963930645.1. Classification (NCBI taxonomy): domain Eukaryota; kingdom Metazoa; phylum Arthropoda; class Arachnida; order Araneae; family Salticidae; genus Salticus; species Salticus scenicus. The sequence goes on along the minus strand of OZ005652.1, from coordinate 360,314,233 downwards.
TTAAAGATATTGATGAGATCTTTCGAAAGATACCTAAATTGAAAATTTACTCCCCAAGAGAAAGTACTTTTACCTCCAGAGGGGAAAACGATGCTCCCACATACGCAATTTTTTTTCCTAGTTAACTACTACTATTATCAATAATTCATATTAATTTTACAATCACACGATTAAAATAACTCTCATTATGTACATTTATAGGAAATTTTGTACTATACTGCCATGTTAAAAATTTAGAAAGAATGAGATCACAGAGCCACCTGTTAAGCAATTAATCCACAAATCTAATCAGCACCAGTTTATGTTAGGGTCCAATTAAATACCAAGTTTGGTTAAGTTTCATTCACTGGTTCGTGAGATACAGTGTCCACAAAATTTGTAACATACACACACAGAGACAGACAGACATTTTCTAAAAACAGTCGAATCGTGTTCAGGACATCCCAAAACGTGTAAATCCTTCGAAAACTGGAGTTCGAAAATTTTCACGAATCCAATATTTTCTCTATATATACATATAGAAAGAAGAAAAAAAAAAAAAAAAAAAAATCGATTTATTTTAAAGTTTAAGTAACTATACATCTATTTAAGGAGGCTTTTCTTTTGCTACCTTGATTATTTATAACAAATTTGTTCATATAAAAAAAAAACCTCTAAAAAGTTGTACCGCTTTAGAAATGAAAATTCTATAAAAAATATATACTTAAATAAAAAAAAAAAAAAAAAAAAAAAAGCTGTAATTTTATTTATATCAACACTACAAAATGTAAAATCTAGAAAAAAAGAAAAACTACGGTTTATATTTTTACATTATTCTACGGATTTTATATTTTATCTACTTATTCAATAAATCAAGAACAGTAGTTTTAAAATTGTTATTTTTATTAAAACATTCCCTTCCTTTTATGCACAATAATAGAAAATGCAAAACCTTAAAAGTAATTCAAGGAGTTTTTTACATCGCGCCACTTATCGCTATAATTTCTTTTTAATCAAGCAATTTGCATAAAGAAATATACTATAGTTAAGATGCTTAGAAGTAAAATTTTTTTTGAATAAGTTATGGTTGGATTAGGAAAAGCTTTAAGTACTTTTTTTCTCCACTTTTTTTTTCTAATTGAATAATAAAAATACCGTAATTTCAAAAGAAATATGGTGAAACAAATTTATTCAATTAAAAAGAAAATTGAAGCTGAAAGTGATTAAAATATATTCTGTAACTATATATTTTTTTCATATAGTTTATTCTGCTTATGAAATTTTATATTTTGCGAGAAATTAATTGAAAATGTAACTAAGACAGTTTCAATATAATTATTTTAAAAAATAATCATATAAAGGAAATTATATTTTTTATAAAATATCATGAAATAACTTAAAGTCTTACAGTGTACACTTTAAAAGGTAAAATTTTAAAATAAAATTAAACGTGCTTTCCAAATAATTATGTTTTCTCTTTTACATTTACCTTGAAATTCCTGAATCAATAATTGAAATATTTTTAAAAAGCTTAAAAGCATGCACTTATTATTTTTAGATTATACTGGTGTACACAAAATTAGTCGAATAAGTTACGTGGGCTGATTGATGTGGGTGATAACTATCTGTATAATGTGGAATGAATTTTAAAATATAACAGCTTTAAATATTTTAAGAATGTAGCTGCATTATACAAACGATTATTTGACGTTGATGGATCCCTAACACAGACATGTATGCCTAATAAAACGATTTTTAAAACTATTTTGAACTGATTGAAATAAAACTAAAAATTTTCTAATACTATACCACATATCTTGACACATTATAGCCAAGCGTTTTAATATAGTCAAAGCAAACAATGATTTGCATTTTTTTCATCAGTAATCTTAAACCAATAAATCATTTGCCGATCCAGGCTTGGTAGCAGGTTAAATTATCAATAGCAGATTGCGCTACTAACTTGCGGCGCCGTGGCCGAAGCGCACATGCTTCAAGCTCACAGTAGGGGAATCGTGGCTGAAGCTCATATAGATTATTACCTCGTGTCCCAAGCTCACAAATATATTCACCCCTTTCCCCCGACATATCAACTTGACAGGTGGGATTAGATTAGACCAAAAGATTAGACCGTGGCCGAAGCGCACGTAACTCGTATCTCAAATTCACAGTAGGAGTTACAACAGCCAGTGAGATTCGGACTCTATTTATCACCTGTTCACCTTCCCCTTTTCGTAAGTGTGTGGGGTCATTCTTGCACTTGTGTTCCTGTATGTTGCACGTACTGCACAATATGTAAAACGTTGAAATTATGAAAACTAGGAATGGTAAAGATTGTCTTGTTACAGAGGGTTTCAGACATCATTTGTTTAGAAGAAGTGACACCAAAATAGCTTGACGATGTTGCAAGGCGAAGTCGCAGAAATGCAAAGGAACCATTAAAACAAATTTGAAATATGAAATAATGGAAAAAACTGAACACTCTTGCGTTCCAGATATTACCCAAATTAACATTAATCGTAAAACATTAATCTTTTTTTTTTTTTTTTCAGACTGTACCTTCGTATTGTTGAGTTCCGATTTCTAGTTAAAATATACTTACAACAATTAACTTTGATAACAAAGACATTCCATAAATTATGTGTAGTCTTATATATAATCTGTGAATTTTATATAAAACATATATAGTACTTAAGATTGATTATTAAATAAAACTGCGTTAAAAAAATACATGAACGAATATTTCGGCCCATATTCCTGATATATATATATATATATATATATATATATATATATATATTATCCACCCCCGAAAGTACTTTTGTTAAACTTATGTAAATAAGCAGAAAATAATTTTATTTAATTATTTTATTCCTAGTTCCTGCCCTAGTTAAAAAAATAACTCATCAACTGAATCGCGCTTCGCAAAAACCATCTTCCTCGACCTCCTCCGCTCCTCTGCTTTTCGGAAAAAGGAATTAATCTCTTCTCACCTGTCAAGTTCATGCGTCGGGGAAAGGGGTGAATATATTTGTGCGCTTGGAACACGAGATATTGCTGCATATGAGCTTCGGCCACGATTCCTGTAGTGTGAGCTTTAGATACGTGAGCTTGGACCACGACCACCATTTGGGGATCGCCTACATTTCTATACATTTTGACATCATGCAGCACCTGGGCGGTCTCTTACGGAATTTATGCGTTCCTAAAGACCGCAACTAAATATAAAAAATTCTTAAACAACCACATGGACCGAGTTTGTTGAGCACACAAGTTTATTTTCCTCACTCTTTCATTACTTTTCCCCATAAAAATAATGCGGTTATTTTCAAAGCAGAAAAATGTTACTTAGGAACAATTGTTTTTGTTTCACTGAATTAATATGGATCATTGGTAAGTAATTAATGCATTTATGTATTATTTTTCATCATAATTTAGTTTGAATGGGTACAAATGAACCTAGTTATATCTACCTATTCTTATTTAGGGATCGGACTTAAATTTAAAAGTTTTGAAGACTTTATGAAAAAAAGTATGTTTTTCTTATTATTTAGATGTAAACTAACAGGAATAATAATAATAATAATAATAATAATAATAATAACTAAAATGGCGAGGAAATGAAAGTCTAACTTTCTGCTTCCTAATATATTTCGAAAAAATTCTATCAGCATAATCATATTATTAAAACATTACAGAACAGTAATACATTGTTTTTAAAACTTTATACATGAAAACTATGTATTACATGTACATTCTAATATTTCATTACTATTTGGTCACACTAGGCTTTCATATATAGTCCTTTTTCCCCGGTAATATTTCTTTCAGTTTTGTCTGTCTCTTTGCTCAAGTTTTCAGAAAAAGAAGATTTTTTGGGAGAACATGCTATAAATTTATAAAATTATTTCTAATAAAAATACATTTTCAAATTCCAATCGCAAAATCCTAGCCTTTTCGAATGATTAAAATATATATATATATATATATATATATATATATATGGTTGTTTTATCTACAGTGTGATAGATTCCATCTACTAGATGGAGTGAGAATTCAGTTGTGACAGTTGCTTCCAATATTCATGGTATATATCCTATCATTACGGTTTATCGCTAATCACAATCGTCTAAGAAGAAAGTGAAAACTTCTGGCCTAATACATTAAAAATATGGATGAAAAAGATTACAATGGATGCCAATATTCGTACATATTCTTCGACCACATTTCATGAAATCATGGAAGCATTTGCGCAAGTGCTAACTCAACGAGTCCAATACTAAAATAGGGGTGACAGTCATCTGACTTTGAGAAAATGAGCAATACCAGAGCGCGAAGTTACTGGATGTTTTCCAAATTTCAAACTGTCGGTCACGCTGGCATTCCTCCAACAGTTTGGACGCGTACTTCTAAACTGGCATCTGTAGAAAAAAATGGTGGTGGTGTACATTTACATGGTTGATTGATTGTGCATTAACAAAGCATGGATAGTTAAAAAAGAAACAGAATTGATCATATCCCAGCTAGAATTTCGCAGAGAAATTTTACAGACATACCTTACTCATTTTCAAGAGCTTCCATAAGAAGGAGGACGGCCACCAATTTTAAAATCTAGTGGTCATGTGCTGTCTGATATTACATATGATCTAATGGACCATTTTGTTGCAAATATACCAGAAAACAAGAGAAGATGATGTAACGGAGAATTTTGTAAATCTGTGCGACCTACACAATGTAAAAAAAGTAATGTACGTGTCTGTGTGGGATGTTTTACCAAATGTCGTACTCAATAGATTTTTAAACGTTGGTATTTGTACTTTTTGTGTGTATAACAAATGCTTATAATTAATTTGTAATCTGTAAGTAAGTAATTTGTAATATGTGTTTGTAATCTGTAATTTGTAATCTGTAAGTAAAATAAACTGTGCAAGTAAAATAATAAGCTTTTTTTTTATATATATGATTTATAAAAAATGGTATATTCTGATTCTAGTAATATTGATAATTATAATTTTAAAAAAATGCGAAAGAATAATTCATGCTTTAATGGGTTAAACTTTAAATTGTAGTGATAAATATGTAGTAATGTAGGGTAAGATAAATTAGCGTGAATACTGAACCATATTTAATTAATAAATGAGTGACTCGTAAAAAAATATGTCAGAAAATAAATAAATAAATAAATAAATAAATTGCAAGTTTCATATCAAGTTGTTTTATTTTTCTTTCATATTTTCAGTAGCGTAAATACAGGCAAATGAGCACTTAGAAACTACCCCCACGGAGAGCATCCGTTCATATACTTAAGTCCCTAGTGCAGACAATTATCATAATCTTTAGCACAAAAACAAATCATCTTTGCATTTTGCGTCGAATAGTTGATTAAACATAAAAAATATATATTTACTTATATATATATATATATATATATATATATATATATATATATATAGCGGGAAGTCGAGTGAGTGTAACAAAGTTTTAGCATAATTGTACTTTGACTTCCATTTGATTAGTTGCTACAGTTCTGGAAAAATACTTGAAGACCAACTGAAAGACTGCATTATTTTTCAAAGGCCAATTTATGCAAATTTAAATTCATTGGACAATTTCAATGATATTTATGATCACTGAAAAATATTCCAAAAATATAAATGATTTTAAATTTGAAACTTTGTTTTCTTTATATATATAGAAATCTGGGAAAAAATTAAAGCCATATAATATATGTAAGAAACTGCTAATATTCTGGAAACTTCTCCCTCTATTCGATTAATTTAATCATTCTCGATGTCATAGAATTTTAAATTTCTTCAAAGTGTCTTTTAGGAGTCTTTTCTGCAATTTTAAACAGGCATTTTTTAATTTTTGGTGCTGTAAATTTTACTATATCCGTAAACGTCTCGCACCAAAATACTCCTTAAATTTGCTGTTGGGTTCAGGTCAGGGCTAATGATGGCCATTCAAACGTTTGGACGTAATTTGCTTGGAGCCAGGATTCTGCGGAGCTTGAGATATAAATGAAAACTGAAATAATTATTCACCAGACGTTATCAGAGGAACCATTGGCAATACATTTTTTGACGAATGCATGATAAATTTCATGATAAGCATTGATAGGTTTTCGGATTTGTCCTTATTTTAGATAAACAATTGTGTTTTTCCGTTTGCAGCAAAACTACCCAAATTATTACGGAGTCATCACTAAATTGACGCATTGAAAAATTAGGTGGTTCATTTCGAAGCTTATACCAGTACTATCTAAAACCATCCAGCTCATTGCTATTTGGTATTTGTTAAAATCCTCCCTTGAGAGATTTTTTTTTTAAGGTAGTTTTTTGATTTAGAAGAAAAAAAAAAAAAAAAAAAAAAAAAGAGGAAATTTCTTTACGTTGTCAGATTTTTGTGCAGATAAAATCATTATAGATTTTTCGGGAGGTTGCAATATATTACATTATTACATGTAAGGGCTTTGAATGAATACTACAATTTTGACTAGAATAACTTAACAAATATACATATATTACATTATAAACCTATAATAAAGTTTTAAGATACTATAGTATTTTTTTAACTTCTTTACCAAGATATCCTTTGATTATAATATTAAAAAGTGCTCTTCAAGTGATAATAGCGTATTACGGTTAACGTGTTGCAGCGTCAATGGGCCTCTCTCATACCCATAATGTAGCGGACATCCCATCAAATCACATTCACAAAGATCTATATGCATCTCATTGATCCTATATAGTTAAGTGGAAAACTACCATGCTCAGTTAAGAAGTATAATATTACAGAATGAGTAAATTTAAATTCGATTGATCTTTTTTGATAAATTTTAAAATGAAACACCCAGTTTCATGATGATCCCAAAAATGCTGCCAATTCATTAGTTCATTAATTTTTATGATGCTTTCAAGATAAGAGAATAAATATTTTATTGTTGTTATTGTGGAATTATTCTTATAAGTAATTTACTAATCTTGCAAGTAAATCAACTCTTTCATTACCAATGTGCCCTAGATTCGTTTTGATCCAATAAAGATTAAATTTTACATTCCTGCTATTTGCAATTAAGATTAATATTTCATTAGTTCGTATCTAGGTTTTTAATTTAATAAAACTTTTACTAATAAATTACTATCCGTTGAAATTTTAATTTTCGTCATTTTATTATTAATTGTCCATTTCATTGTTAACAATAAAGCCAATAATTCTGCCTTAGATCTGTTATTTTTTTAGTTTAGAGATATTACTGTATATCGTAGATGAAATTATTATTCAAGCTAACTGCAAATGCGCATGATATTCCATCTTCAGCTCAAGAGCTGTCAGTATAGATATCATATGTGTTTTGTTCATTTAAAGGCGGGGGGTTATCTAAGTTTATTTTTAAGTTTTGTATATTAATAGAGGAAGCTACTGCCAGAAAAATATCTGGGGTGTCTATTTTGGATTATGTGAGGGAAATATCATTATCTATCAAAACACTATTCCTTGCATGAAATGAAAAAGTTTGTTTTTATTTTGAAGTCTAATATTTATTGGTATTATTCTTTTTAGGAACAATAATGTCGCATTTGAGGTAGTCTGATAAGTTCTCGCAATTGGTAAAGTTGATGGTCTTTATATAAATGATAATTTTACTCTATGATATTGATTCAGATCAGTGTGCTAATTTCTGCACCGCATTCCAGTTCTGTCTCTACAAGTATTTCGTACTAAAGCTTTAATAATAATTTTTTAATTATGTTTTATTTTGAAAGAATTTAGTGTTTGCAACAGGTGAAGGAATTTTATCAAGGAGATAATTCAGATGAGCAAACAACTTAAGCTTGGAATTAAACATAATACCGAGCTATTTAATTTCTGAATTTTCTTTATCGATTTATCATTTAATCTGAAAATTAGAATATGTATTTTGAAATGTATATTTAACGAAAAGAAATACTACTGTTTTTATTTGGGAAATAATTAATTTGGTTTGATTACAAATTTTATTAATTTCATAAATTATATTGTTTTCAGTATTTTCTAATTATCTTCTGGTGTTTGTACTGAATATTGCGGAAACATCATCGTAAAATCCAAACGTTGCTGTGATGAAGTTGTATGAGTTTGAGTATATTAGCAGCAATTGACATTAATAGTTAAGGGTCTAGACAAGGGTTCGTTGGATAACACTTTTAATAATTTCAATACATATTGCTATTATTTGAATCGATTATTATTGTTGTATTGTGTTAAAATATTTTTTTTTGTTATTGTTGTAAGTTTAATGGGTTAATAATGTCTAAAAGGATTATCAAATGACCCTGTCATATCAAATCAAAAGAGATAACTGTAAATTTATATATATACATATATATATATATATGATCGAGCATGTTTAATAATAGTTTAGCCCTTTCCCATCGAATGGGAAAGTGGTTCATTTGTACACATTTATTTATTAACGTTGAAATAAGTTGTGTAAAATAATTTTGATAATACGCATATCTATACCTTCATAGCCTGAGGCTTTGCTTTGAACTTGAAAATAAACTGCATAAGAAATTTCTCTATATGTTATTTTGGTGCGTATGTTATTGGATTTTACGGGACTTCACCTATGTCTTCGTTATTTGATTCTGGAATGAAATGATGTTCTTATAACATTTTAAAGATTTCATCATTGTCCTTTACTTGGCCTAAATTTTTCAAAGTAGTATGAATTAAATTTGACTGATATAGATGTTCATTTCTCAAAATTTTAAGTACTGTTCCATAATTATCCGTATATATTGACTGCAATATTGTTTCCAACTTAATTATTTCTTTTTTTTTTTTATTGCATTCATAAGTTTCTAGTGATAATTTATCATTTACTTTAAGATCAAACTTCTGACTTTTCGATGTTTTTTTTCTTGCGATGCTCCAATTCTTATATTTTTTATATTCGGCAGGTACTTTATTTCTTCCGAATCCCAGCTGATTACTCTACCATGAACTTTTGTTTGAATAAATTTTATTTTTTTAAAGTTTTGTTGATATTTTCGGTAAACCTTTCCAGATCTCATTAAAGCCCTCCAGTCAGGCGTTTAAAGAATTGGGTTTGTTAACTAATTTTAGAGAATTTAAAATGTTATTATGTCCTTTTCGAAGTAGGTAGTTAAAGTTGCTAAAATTAATAAATTTAGTTTTAAATCTTTTATATGATTTTAGTTTTACGACTATATTGATTTTAAATTGTATATATCTATGGTCACTAAAAGAGTTAGTCACACCATGAACACTTTAAATTAGGATTTTATTTAGTAAACTTAATCCGAAAATTTCGAATTCTGGATTACCTTCACGATCTGGGATATAAAACGTGTATGGTGCGTCTGGATCATTTATTATTGTTAATGAATTTCGCATTAAGAAGTTATTTAAGAATATGCCTGTATTGTTCATGTGTTTATATCTAAGTATTTTAAATTTACAATTGCAGCCGAGCAGATTATGTTTTTTTGTCCGAAAAAGCAATATATTTTGCCATTTGTCCCCAAAAACAATACGTTTCTTTGCGAAATCTGTGGCTATGTATCTTAGATGTTGTCGATGTTTTACTTTACTACGTTATAAATCTGGACGATAGCGTCTAAACACTTTGTTCAAATGAGCTGAAAGTTTGTACGCATGTTAGGTCACTATATCACGAATTGTATAATCTAGCACTTATAGTTTATTTTACAGAGACATAAAGAAAAAGTCTTCATCAATATATTGGTTTAAATTATTTAAGGTGCTCAAAATATTATGGACTCAAAATAGTAAACATGTAATAGTGCGTGAACTCTACATAGGATTAAGATATAAATTGGTAGGTATATATAGTTAGAACCATACATATTTACATTAGTTTAAGACACACATATATATATATATATATATATATTTTGCCTGTCTACAAAGAAGAATTTTCATACGATGTATACTATGGGGTTTCATACTATGGGCTAAATAATTCAGAGTTCGATTTTGTAAAGATAAATTGTTTAAAACTTATAAATAAAATAAAATAAATAAATAAATAAATAACTATTTTGGTATTGTGAGCTCATTCTTTATAGTTTTTTCATAAAAACGCAGAAAAGAATTTGGATAAATTACGATCTATTAAATGATTTACAACATAGGAGAAAACAATCAAACAACCTATCATGATTTTCTTTTCCTCTTTTTAACGAATTCTTTTATTTAAATTAGTTTAAACAACTGTTAAATACTAAGTGTTCGAAAAGTCAAGTCACTCAAGATTTTATACGTACTTTGGTCATGCTTATCCCCAAGTTTGTGGTAATTGTAACCTTGGCCTACTATGCAGTTCATTAAGAGATATATAAGTGAAGTTTCCAGATACAGAAAATTTCATGAATCTTAGAATTTCTGAATTTTTAAACTATCTCAGTTCGTAAAAAAATTTCCGTACGACTCCAACTAGCATTTTACATCTTTGACATTTTTAGCACTACTAAAAGACAAAATTAAAAAATTAAAGTAAAGATATATAAATGATGGCAGCTGAGGTGTTTGGGACAAGTGAAATCATCCTAATTACGCTTCCTCAATATACAGAATTCGTGGGATATGTGTAACTGCGGGAGACAGATATAACAACTTAAGAAATAGAAAAATTCTGAAGTTATATTCAAAATATACATACAAAATTTAATTTCCTTAACAAATACTGTAGAATGTACTTCACAAACACAGGAATTTCAGATGTTAGAATTTTGAGTGAAAGGTAAATATGAAGAGTGAAAGGTAAGTAATTTAAAATCTTTTAAAACTGTCACTGTTTTATATTTGATTTGATTTTATAACAAAAAAAGTTTCAAGCAAAGAGATGTGATAACAATTATATCCAAAATCAGTTTATGAGTTTATTTATAAGCTGAGGTTCCACCTACCCCACTTTACTCTACATTTATATATAGTAAAGTTTGCGTTAAAAATGTTTGATATTTCTTAATTAAACTATCTTCTACAAAAAATCAGTGCATCAAATAATAATAGTCATTCATCATATAAAGTCTATAGAAACTATGTCAGAAAAAAAAAATTGTTGTAAATAATAAATATTTGTTTCTAATAACAAGGTGTATCATTGCCCTTCCATCACTAATTCGGATGTATGGCAGTGATTTGTTCAAATATATAAACTGAAAAAAAAAAAATATATATATATAGTATTATACATAATAATAATGTTAGTTACACAACAAAAACAGACATTTTTTATCAGATTGAAAATAAGAAAATTTGTTTAACGAATAAATTATTTAATAAGTAATATTTTTTAAAGTAAGTCACAAATTAGAATTTTTTTTATACGCAAAATATGAGTTAAATTTTTAATTTACTCTCTAAATGCTATTGTTTTTACCCGAACACCATACCTTTATCCTTTTATCAACCATCTCTGATATTTGAATGATTTCATTTTGAATTATATTTATATTGTTTAATCAATAACATTCAATTTCTAGAAATACCTTGGACCACCTCTAGGGGTGTGTCCCAGACCGTCACCAATTGCCCATCTGCGCAGCACTAGTGCGACGTAAAACCCAACCAACCAACCAACCAATCTAGAAATACTTTAAGATACAAATAAGAATTCTTAAGATACAAATAAGAATTCTTAAGATACAAAAACCTTGTTAAAAATATCTCTTTAATAAACTAAAAATACTTTGTAAACTTCTTTTGAAAATTTACGTAATATTTATATTTGTTGTGCTAACATTATTTATTTTTAAAATGTTTTAATAAAATAAGAAAAATATAATGAACCTGTATAGTTAAATTCTTTAAAATATCCTTTAAAGGTCCATAATCTATAAATATTCATTATTATGAGTGTTCTGTAAACTAGAAGCTGACTGAAAGTAAAGTATATAAAGAAACACTTACTTAATTTAAAAATTCTTTTAGTGCTTTTTGTATTATTTATTCTGTATTCTAAATTCATTCATATTCTGGTTTGTATGACATATAATTTGCGAAATTTAATTTACTTTAAAAGTCAAATTTAAATCCAAAGAGATCAAATGGGGAAATATATATATATATATATATAGAGAGAGAGAGAGAGAGAGAGAAGGATGTTGATTCAGCTAAGTTGACAGATGTGGAGGCGTTTGAACTATCAATTCATGAATAAAACTGAATTTCTTGACAAACTTTGCTGTTTTTAAACCGAAACTTACAGAAATTTAATATATTCATATTTGTTTGATTTGTAAGGGACAGTACATCTTTAAAACATCGAAAAGTTAATCCTCCAGTTTCGTACAAAATGAGAGCAACTTTAAATTATATTTATAAACTAGCAGGTTTTGCCCGCTTGGCTGGTCATTATATTGAAATGAATTCTAAAATTCCATATCATTAATAATAATAATAATAATAATAATAATAATAAAATTTAATCAGTCAAAATATAAGTTAAAGTTCCCGTTACCTACGGTATCGGTTTTCCCGGAAATTTTTACGAAATCCCGTTTTGCCCCGCTTCTCCCCTTGGGTGTCCTTACACTATATGTTCTATAATTTGACTCAGTTTTGAGTCGGTGGCTCCAGTAGATTTTTCTGTGCGTTGATGAATCTGTGAGTCAGTCAGTCAGTGGGTGAGTGGAATTACTCTTTTGTATATATAGATTATTACATGTGTAATAAATATTATATAAAATAAATAGCAAATGTTTCGTTATTACTAAGGTATGAAATTTATTGCGAATATGAATTAATTCTTATGTTTGTAATATGTATAAATTACAGACTTTAATGTTGATCTCTTTGATTTCAGGGATGCATAGTATAAAGTGAACACCCCCCAGCCCCTTTAAGACAAGAAACACTGGGATAAATGTTCAACTCAAATGGCGACTATTTATGCAAAAACTAAATTTCTACTTAAATTAATTCTTAGTAAAAATTAAACTTCTTGAATCCCCTCCTATTTTACTACCGTAATTTCTGGCATATAAATCGCAGATGAAATATTTAAGTCTGACACTAGTAATTTTAATTAATGGAGTATGTTACATTTCTACGACATCTTTCTTCATAGACATATAGCTTTTTCTGATAATTAAAATTTCTAGCGTAAAACTGAAATATCTGACCTGTAGACTACACAGTTCTACATTTAAATTTTTGATTTGTTAATTTTTGCTGACCTTTATGTTTTTTGCTGCGCTGAAACCGAAAATTGGGCCATTTTTTCTCCATCACGTATAGATTTTTCTCAATACAGGGTGTCTACCACTGCAATTTCTTACGTGACTCTTCCACTAACTTTATTATATGGTATATTTTGTAGTATGTTTTCATGATTAATTACAATTAGTCATGGAAATATACTAGAAACTACCGAAAATGAAGAATTGTGTCAGTAGACACCCTGTATTCGTAAAAATTTATATCGGATAGAGAAAATCTGGCTTTATTTTCGGTTTCAGAACACCAAGATACATATGTATCAGCTAAAACTATCAAATCAAATTTTACCAACATTATATTTGTACTACTGTGTTATATTTCTGAATATACAGTAAAGATATATTATTTCAAGAAAATATATTCTTATGACTCTGCTTTAAAAGTATTATTTAGTTCTTCTATTTTCTCTCTCTCTCTCTCTCTCTCTTTTTTATTTATTTTAATTACTCAACATTTTTATTTGTGTAATTTTGATTAATTTAAAAGTAATCAGATGATTTAAGAACGAAAGCACATAATTAAAAAACAAAACGATCAAAATTCTACATTGAAAGGAAAACTAATTAATCTTAAAACATGAAGAGAAATACAAAAATTAAATATCAGCATTGAATCTTCCCATAAAAATAAGAGACCAGAATTCTTTCGGGAAACGATTTATAGTTTTCTTTTGGTGATTTTTTAAAAATTTAATTGTTAAAAAGAAGAAATTCCTTTGTAATCTAAGATTATTTCAATTAAAAAAGTGCTATTATCATTAAGACCACATAATCTTTGAGGAATTAGAAAATTGTGTCTGACGCTGGGATTTATTCACATTAAAAGAATATTTATTTTTAATCGTAGTTAAGTTAAACAAAAAATATTTCGAAAATAAATCATCAAGCCTTACGCTTTAGGTAATGTGCAAAATATTTATGTTAGACATTTAAAAATTTTATAAAAAATTCATTGAAGATTTTTAAATGGGTTTTTAAAAATAATATTTTAAACTTTAAAAAAGTGTAAGTACAAGTAATATGTATGGCATTATCACATTAAAAGAAAAAAATATATGCTAGAAACTTATAATGAAAACTATTTTTTTAATGATTTTTAGAATGTACTTAAAATCCTTAAAAATTATTCAAGTAACTTTTTTTTATAAAATCAATATTATCTTGTAAACGTTTTTAGCTTACCTCCGAATGTGTAAAACACTTATAAATTTCTTCAAACTTAAGAAACGACAGTATTTAAATACAAAATAATATATGCATTTCTTTAAAAAATTTCTTTTTTTTTGCTTAATATATATATAATATTTAAAAAAAAATCATGTAATGATGTTGTCGTTATTACTTTTTCTTCAAAAAAAAAAAAAAAAAAAAAAGCAAGGGATAAGGAACAAGGAAAAATGAATTTTTACTATATTTAAAACATTTTTTGAAAACATAAACATTTATTTAAATAATTTTTATGCAGAAAGTCTTTTTAAAGGGTAAATATTCTTAGAAATCTTACGGATGAGAAGAATTCGTTACCAGTGAGATTTTTTTTTTTTTTTTTTTTTTTTTGTTAACTTAATTTCATTTTAAAATTTCATGCTTTATTTTCATCATTTCTTTCTCTATAACAGTTTGAAATATTTGTATATTCTAGGAAAGTTCGGTTTGGCTAAAAATAACTGTAATAGTAAAAATGATAATAATAATAAAAAAAATCTTCATAATAATATTGAGAGTTCACTTCTATTAATTTCTATTTATGTCTCATAATGTACCTCAACAATTTCGGGCACCCATCTACATTAACTGTGAGTGATACACTCTCATTGCATCATGTTTTGTGCAGAATAAAGATAGTAAAAATGCTTTCAAGATTTATTTCTCAGAGGCCATAATTCAATCAAATACTTTTGTGAGTCTTTATGCACAAATATATAATACTACTATTTATGGAAAGCAAATTTTCTAGAAAATGAAAAAAATAAAAATAAAAATAAGTCTCCAGGAATTTAAAATATATTTAATTAAATTAAAGTTCACACCGACGAACAGATAGACAAACTTAATTCATACAAAACTTTTGAGTTTTGCTTGAAACTGATTAAAGAAGAGTATTTTTAAGAAGATTTAAAAGGAAAAAAATTATCAGCTCAAAATTTGAATTTGCGTATATTATTAAAATATATATATTGTTATTGACTTTTAGAATGTTATGGAAAATAAAATATTTTTCTGTGCATATTTGAAATCTTCTGTGCATATAATGAAAATTTTGCACTTTATAAAAATCAGAAAAACATTTGCCCATAAACCATATACATAAGAGATGGTTTAGGCGTATGATTTTCGTAGTCTTTTAGGAAAAATACATAGGAGAGAAAGAACTTCAGATTTCCATCTTTCCTAAATATACTTGAACATTTTTTCTGTCCCTTCAAAAGTGAATCTTCGTAGAACGTATATAGTAGAAAACTTTATTTTCATCTTTTTTTTTTTTTTTTCTTTTTTTTTTAGTGAAAGTGAAAGTGAAATAGATCAAACAGAAAAAACTTATTTTAAAGCTAAAGTTATCTTTTGATAAGCTGTAAAAGAAATTATTTTTGACTGACTGGTGTATAAAATAAAATATTAAAACAGAAAGGTGCACTTTGTCTTTACATATAGATTAGAATGTTTTATTATTCACTAAGTTTAATGTAATTTTATTTTCTGCAAATAAATCAAAATTTAACGTATATTTCCATTAAATAGGAATACGGTGTGATACTCACACGACTTTCCCTTAACCTGATATTTGTTTCACTACATACAGATTGGAGATTAAGTGGTAAGATAGCCAATACTGTTATATAAAAGTACATTGAAAACAATTCAAAGTAGGCATCGGATCAGCTTTGTTTGACAAATAATTCTGTATGAGAGAGCTACCATCCTCTTCAATCCGCAGTTTGATTATTGTACCTACATTTTTATAGAATTTAAATCTGTCCTTAAATTTAAAATTTTAATTAGAATTATTCACACGCACTATTCCTTGAAACTTATCAATTTTGATCAAACTTTTCAAGTAATAAACTTATATTAATTTCAAAATACAATATTTTAGTTGCCTGAAAATATTTATTTTTAAGTTACTCTGATAAGACAGAGATAAAGATCAAATGCTGAAACTTGACTTCGATTTTAAGAAAACCCTACAGCGTGTGACGATACAAGAAACGATGAATATTAAGCTTAAAAAGTAACTTATTTACCGGATAGAATTAATTCCAGTTCCTGAGCAGTATTCCTGGACATGGTAAACTATTATAGTAAAGCACTTTCACTAATTTCATTCAATACAAAAGATTGTTTTCGCTTAACTATTGGAAGACTTGTATATATTCTAAAAATTGTGTACACACCACTGGGTGCACATAAATATAATCCTATATTAATAACACACAGCACAACTCGAAATACATTTCTCTCAATTTCCAAGCATTGTCGCACTACATTCTATTTCTTTTGTGTAGCCCTGTAAGCGAACAGTGAATAATTTTCATTCCAAATTATACACAAAACTTGCTCTTACACATAAATATGCATTCATTTATTTTGGTTTAGGGAAGTCTATGTATGTTAAACTTCATTTATCTGTAATTTCTCACATAAACGTAATGTATTTGAATACTCTTGGGTGCCCCTGTATACGAACCATTTGCTTGATCTCAACGAAAAATTTAGTGTGGCCTTTCTATATGATATAAAATTAGGATACCGAGTTTGAACTTCCTTCTGTTATTTGTTCTTGAGATATGCTGATAACAGACACACAGACTCACATACATTCAGGCATATACACACAGACCAAACTCTAATAACATGTTTTCTGAATTCAGGAGTCCTAAAAACGTGAAAATATAACAAAAACTCAATTTTGAAAATTTGCCTCTAAAACAAAATTTTCTCTACCATATATATATATATATAGGTCAGTAAAAAAAAAAAAAAAAAAAAAACTGTAACATATGATTAAAATATATTTAATAATCTGGTGTGTCACTCACACGACTTTCTCTTACCCTGAAATTTAATACTATAAATACAGGTTGGAGATTAAGAGGTAAGATAACGATGTTATGTAAACCTATGTTAAGCAATTCAAATTAGGCTTCGGAAGAGTCTTATACGATAATTAATTCTGTGTATTCCGATTAATTCCGATAATTAATTCTTCAACCCCCCGTTTCATTAATGCACTTAGATTTATAGAAAATTTAATTCGGTTATTAAAAAATAATTCTGTTTTTAAAAAATAATTTATTAAAATTATAATTTAAAATATTATGTTTTATGATAATGCAGGCGATTTCCATATTAAAGAAGTAGTATAACACTAAATATCCGAAAAAAGTCCATTTTAATCTCAAAAAAAAAAAAAAAAAAAAAATACGATTTTTTTTCTAAGTTTTTTTTTTTTTTTTAAGTAAAAAAAATCGATAGCTTTGTTTTAAATTACCGCAGATAGGTGGTTCAACCATTCGTTTTAAAGTTTTTGGCGAGCTCTTTTGAAAGATACCCATCATGAAAATTTACACCCCTCGAGGGGGGACGTCCCCCCCAGGGGGGGAGGCGAGGCTCCTACATACACAATTTTTTTTCCCAGTTGACTATCTCTATTACAATATATATGTATATTCGTTTCATTTGGTTTAGTGCAGTCTATAGACGTTAAACTCTACTTAACTGTAATTTCCCCCATAGACGTAATGTATTAGGATTCTCTTGATTGTCCCTGTACACGAACCATTTGCTTGATCTGAACGAAAAGCTTACTGTAGCATCCGTATATGATACACATTTAGAATACCAAGTTTGAACTTTCTGCCATAATTTGTTTTTGAGATATGCTGATAACAGACAGACAGACACACACAGACACACAGACTCACAGACACACAGACACAGACTTACAGACATACACACAGACCATTTGCTAAAAATATGATTTTCGTACTCAGGGCACCTCAGAACGTGTAAATATAACAAAATCTCGAGTTCGAAAATTTGACCCAAAAACAATACTTTCTCTACCTTATGGGTAAGAGAAAGTAAAAATGATTTGTAATTTGTCATCATTTGAGATGCATATTGTCACGAATTTATGAGAAATTCGTAGTTATTTTTATGTAAATTCATTCAAAGAGGCTTAGTCAGGTGATAAAATGTTAATTTTCAGCATTTTTAGTTTGTTTTCGCATTAAAATAGCTTAAAAACACGTTAAAAAGCTCCATTATGGCAGGTAATGGGTTTGGCGCCATATTTGGCGACTTTTTTTTTCTCCGTGGAGACTTTTTTGACGGCCTTGGCGAGAAAAACAATATTATTGATATACCAAATATGTTAACTAATATGCTTTAACTTCATTGTTGACCGTTTCTAGAATTTTCTACATTTTTCCAAGCGGATATTTAAAGAGTTGCTTTACACCAAATCAGTCAGTGTCAGTTGAGCTCCGCCAAATGCTTTCCTTGCTACTGAAAGAGTTCTGAGCCTCTTTGGATTACATCTTGCTGTGTCTTATTTCTCCGATACAGTTTTTACTGTGAATTTGCTGTTGACAGCTGTTATGTAAGCTGTTTTTACTGATGAAAGTGAAGTTGATACTTGGCTTATAGACTTGCATTTTTCTTGAATTTTCTGGAAATAAAGTTTCCAGCCTCTGCAAGATTCGCTCTTCATTTTGGGAAACTCACGAACCCCAAGTACTCAGCAATATTTTTTCTGTTCTATAAGAAAAATTTCCTTACGATTAAGACCAACAAATCATTATTTGATAAATTGTTTTGAAATTATAAATAAATGTAACGAAAAGATAAAAAAATTAAATATTGACAGTAAAATATTCAATAACTTGTGCAGTTAAATAGACAGCAACAATAACATCAACAACAACAACAAAATCTTTTTACAAACACAATCAAAAACTAAAACACACCACAAATTTTTATCTTAATATACTGACTTTTTTTAGATTTATTGGACTTTCCTATTAGCTGCTCTTTCTCATTTCTTTTGACTGTACGGGGTCTTCTCTATATACTCCCCTCTATTTTTATTTTATTTTTTATTTTTTAGTAAATGAAAATATATATGCTAGAAATATTCAGAAATCCCAGCTTTTCTAAAAACATTTTGGCATTTTTCTTTCAAAAGTCGCAGCGTATCGCTGAGCACACAAGATAGAAAACTTTATTTCCTTTTCAAGTAAAAAAGAAAGTCGAAGAGATCAAAAGAGTAAAAATAAGCTGAAAAAACATATTATTTATTACTTATTGATTTATAATGTTTATAAAATAACCTTTTGTAATATATTTATAAATAAATTGAATTACACTTTTTTTTTTTTTTTATAAATTCAATATTTAATTTCAAGCTTTCGTTAATATTAATTTTTTTTTTTATAATTATATTTTAAATAATGTAACTACTTAAAGCAAAAGTATAGCTTTCCCATGAAAAAAATGGCACTTTAGATCTATATCTATTTTTACTCTTTATTATACATAATCTTTTATAAAGCATTCGAACTTTTGAATAGACGATACTAGATATGCAAAATGCCTAAATACCTATACAAACTTAGAGTGTAAGGTTGAAATTTTTGATACCATGCATGTGAAAAATGACAGGGTCGGGAATGGAACCCGGACACTCTGCTTACCGTGTGAATGCTCTACCACTGAGCCACCCTGGCTTATGACCAACTCGGCAATTCTCACATAATGGAGGGATTTTGAATAGAATTGTGGACTGTATGGTTTTAAAAATCGCTGGTTTAAATTATATTAAATCATAAATCAGTTTAAAATGAATTTGAAGGACTCACCTTCCTTTCAATTGAATTAATAACATCATATTTAAGAAACAATGAATAAAAGCTTGAATAAATAAACCGAGTTGAATACAAACATGAATTATTGACTTTATTTCAGCTCATACGTTAGAATGAATTCTTCTAGCTGACCGCTAGAACACAACAAAAAGAACAAACTAGAATAGGTCTGCAGAAACATAACTGCTTCACAGCAAATTGAAAAAGAAATTGTTTAAAGTATAACTAACAATTAATTGAAAACATGAATAAAATAAATAATAATAAAAGAAAAAAGAATTAATTTAGCGTTTAAAACACATTAAAATATCAATAAAAAGAATGAATTTAAATCAAAGTTTTATATTCTAAAGAGTCATAAAATTGCATAGTGCTGCCATCTATTGTCAAAATTCAGAGTTATTAGAATTCTGAACATTCTCCCCCACCGGGAGAAGGAGTGTCACTTTAGCAATAGGGCGTTGAATTTCACCACTCTGAGTCCAAATGCTGACTACACGAACTCTATTATCAGGTCCTGGATAGGTACGAATAATTCTACCCAGCTTCCACTGAAGAGGAATAGATTGTGAATCATGAATAGCAACCAAGTCCCCAATTTGAAGATCAGTTCGTGGAGTGAACCATTTAGGTCGATTTTGCAGGTGATGTAGATAGTCTCTAGACCATCGCTTCCAGAAGTCTTGCTTCATTCGCTGGATTAGAGTCCAACGAGAAGATAAAGTGAGATTTGGTGAATTTCCACTTTCAGGAATCTCAAGGAGTGGAACTCCTATCAGGAAATGTCCGGGAGTGAGGGCTCTAACATCGGATGGATCTGAAGAAAGTGTCGTTAATGGTCTGGAATTTAAGCAGGCTTCTATTTGACATAAAAGAGTAGTAAGCTCTTCAAAATTTAGAATGGTAGCCTTACAAGCTTTAATTAGATGACTTTTCGTCAATTTAACAGCAGATTCCCACAGTCCACCGAAATGAGGGGAATATGGTGGGATAAAATGCCAATTGATGAAGTTGCTGGTAGCAAAATTTTGAACATTTTCAGAACTAATGATTCGAATTAGTTGCTTAAGATAGTTAGCAACTCCTCTGAAATTTTTTCCGTTGTCACTGAATATGTCTGATGGCAGTCCTCTTCTAGAAACAAATCGTTTTAGGGATGCTAAGAAAGCTGATGAAGATAAATCTGAAACAGCTTCTAGGTGCACCGCTTTTGTGCACATGCAGACAAAAACACAAATATATGACTTCAATTTAACTTTAGATCTAGGCACATTTGGTTTAGTGATGAGTGGGCCAGCAAAATCTAGTCCCACCTTTGAAAAAGGTCGAGTTGGAGTTATACGTTCGACTGGCAACTCACCCATAATTTGTTGGCAAGTTTGTTTCTTCAAACGTTTGCACAAAATACATTCATTTAGAATTCCGCGAATGTAAGAGCGACCATTTAGTATCCAATACTTTTGTCTAATTAGGGAAAGAATCAGTTGTGCACCAGCATGAAAGTGTTTTTTATGATATTGCTCAACAATTAATTTTGTAATTAAGTGATTTCTCGATAAAAGCACTGGATATTTCTGATCTTGATTAAGTGACTGATGTCTGGACAACCGTCCGCCAACTCTGATTAAACCTTGATCATCTAGAAATATATTTAAGGATAAATATTTGTTGTTGGTTGGTAAAGGTTGATTTTTCCTGAGCAAATTCAGTTCTACCGAAAACTCTTGTTCCTGAATCAATTTAAGAATATGTGTAATAGCACTTGAAACTTCAGGCGTACTGACAAGTCCAATGCGTCTAGAATTACGATTACAACTACGAATGTTATAAATGAATCTCAAACACAATGCAAGAATTCTGCAAAGTTTTGAAAAAGAAGAGAATTTGAGTAGAAAATCAGGAAAGGTTTTATGACTGGATGTTGCAACGTGACTTAAATTTTCTTCAGAATTTTTTGACTTAACATTTGAAGATTTGACTAGGAATAATGGTAACTTGACACTAGCACTAAGCCATTCAGGCCCAAGCCACCACAATTTGTGATGCAAAAGATTCTTCGGTAGAATGCCTCTTGAGGCACAGTCTGCCGGATTTGACGAACTCTCAACATAAGTCCACACTGCTTGTGGGACAAGTGATTTTATTTTGTTTGCTCGATTTGTTACGAACTGATTTCCTTTGGTTGGAGGAGATTCAATCCAATTTAAAGCAATTTGTGAATCGGACCATAAATAAATTTTATTTACATTAAAGGTTAAAGATTCTAATATTGTGGAACTTAATTGTGCAAGCAAGAATGCAGCACATAACTCAATTCTGGGAAGCGTGACATGTTTTAAAGGATTAACTCTAGTTTTTGCAGCGACAAAGGTAACTGAAATCTCACCTAGAGAAGAAAGTGTCCGAAGGTATACTACTGCAGCGTAGGCCTTGCCAGATCCATCACAAAACCCATGGATCTCTATGTGGTTCTCTTGAGATGTTTCACAGTTCAGATATCTTGGTATGCCAATGGACTTTAAGAGTTCAATTTGAGAATTAAATTCTTGCCAAGTTTTCAAAATGGAATCTGGGATTTGATCATCCCAAGCACACTTATATTTCCAAAGCTCTTGCATCATGATTTTTAACATGATCGTGGTTGGAACTAGAATCCCAAAAGGATCAAAGATTTGAGCTATCATTGATAGCAATTCTCGCTTGGTATGCACCGATTTGACGCCATTCAAATGAATTTTCAATAAGTCTTCTGTCGAATTCCAAACTAGGCCTAAGATTTTTTGGGAGGAATCTTCGGAAAATTTTACATTTTGCCTAGTGGATTTAAGATCTTCTGGTAGATTTTCAATGACTGCGGGTACATTGGAAGCCCATTTTCTAAGTGTAAAGCCTCCTTGATTTAAAACGTGATTTAGGTCTTTGACCAATTGTTTTGCTGCATCAATTGAATGCGACCCACCAAGATAATCATCCACATAAAAGTTCTCGAAAATTGACTGCGCAGCAATAGGAAATTCTGAACTATAATCTTTGGTTAGTTCGTGCAATGTCCTTATAGCCAGGAATGGGGCACAGGCTGTGCCATATGTTACAGTCAATAATCTGAAACTCGCAATAGATTCCTGTGGCTGGAATCGCCAAAAGATTCGCTGAAAGTCAACATGTTTGGGGTTTACCAATATCTGTCTGTACATTTTGGCGATGTCTCCGGTTAAGGCTATGGAATATGTTCTAAACTTAAGAAGAAGTTTAAACAAATCTGGTTGCAACTTTGGACCTATTTCAAGAAAGTCGTTTAAAGAGTGGCCTGATGTTCCTTTAGCCGAGGCATCAAATACCACCCTCAATTTAGTAGTTGTACTATCTTCTTTCAAAACCCCATGATGAGGCATGTAAAAATAATCTTTAGAATCAATTTCAGAATTTGGGACTGGTTCCATATGATGTAAGTCAATATATTCTTGCATAAAGGCATGGTATTGCTCCTTAAGCTCATGATTTTTATTAAGTTTGGATTCTAACAAATAAAACCGTTTTAAAGCATTTGATTGTGAGTCACCTAAATTTGGAACTTCTTTAAAGGGAAGATCCACCATGTACCTTCCAGACTGAATTCGTCTAACAGTTTTAGTGTATTTTTCTTCAGAACTGTGAATTGGTGTTGCATCAGGAAGGGACTCAATTTCCCAAAATTTCTGAAGATCATAAGTTAACTGAGCTGTAGCATGGCAACTAAGGACAGTTTTAGAATGCTGAAAATTGTTTACATGTATGACACCCGAGAGTAACCATCCCAATTTGGAATTTAAAGCACATGGAGTACCTTTAGGACCCAGAATAGATTGCCCTAAAATTATTAAGGGAAATAAATCTGCACCAAGCAAAATTTCAACTGGATTCGAAACATAAAATTTAGGATCTGCTAAAGATAGACCTTCCAAATGAGGCCATGAAGATTTTCGAACAACAAAATTAGGAAGATTTACCGTAACATTATTTACTATTAAAGCATTCACATCAAAGATTTCATTACTATAATAAGACTTTAAAATAATATTAACTTCAAAAAGAGCAGTTTCTGCAACAATAGTATTTACACCCGAGATTCTATGATTTGTGGTTTTCATAGGTAACCCTAATTTTTTAGCACAAGAGCTGGAAATTAATGATTTTTGACTTCCTGAATCCACCATGACTCTACATGGCACAAACCTTCCAGTATTTGATTTTACAAGAACCATAGCTGTCGATAACAAAGTTTGACAACTCTCTTGGGTACTGGTTAAACAACTAGTGTTGACAAAGGATGGACTTTCAATGTTGAGATTAGTATTTTCAATAACAGGTGAAGAATTAACTTTATTTTTCTCGAAATGGAGAAGTATATGGTGCTTAGCATTACACTGTCGACATTTTGTCGAAATCAAACATTTATTAACGAAATGATTACCACGTAAACAATTTATGCATAGTTTTTTACCCTTCACAATATTCCATCTATCTTCAACAGATTTTTTAAGAAAGTGTGGGCACTTGAAAAGTGCATGCGATTCCGAGCATTCTGAACAGATAGAATTATTGGATTTTATATCTGAATTAGATATTACAGCATTAGACACAGATTTTTTAAATACTACTTTTTGTTTACTTTCAGATTTAGAATAAGTACTATCAGTAATATCTTGCAAGCTTCTCGCTTGTTTTTCAAGAAACAAAATAAATTCATCATAGGTGGGAAAAGAATCACTATCTAAAGATAATTCCCATTGCTTCTTTAAATTATCATCCAATTTTGTTTGCAAATTATAAACAAGAATTAAATCCACAAATAAATTAAATTCAAATCCTAAACATTTCAAGTTACGTATTACTTCATTACAGCTATCTAATAAATCTAGCATAGATTTCCGACAATTTGGTTTCAAAGATTTCGAATTAAAGAATTTGTTTAACTGGGCATAAGCTAGAATTTTTTTATTATCGAATCTAGAAATTAGTGTTGCCCAAGCTTCCTTATAACTTGCTTCAGTTATTGGAAAGCCTTTTATTAACTTATTGGCCGATCCAATAACAGACGCTTTTAAATATTGTAATTTTTGCAAATCGGAAAGCTGAGTGTTCTCATGAATAGTGGTTACGAATATTTGCTTGAAGCTTAACCAGTCTTCCAAATTGCCAGAGAAATGTGGCAATTCAAATTTTGGAAGGTGAATAGATTGCTTCGAAACAGAAGAAGAATTTTCATTAACCTGTGTTACAATTTTAGTGTTCTGAAAACAAGAAAGTTCTAATCTTGACTCTATGTGATATTTTATAGGAGTAAGTTTCTCTGTCCATTTTTCATTATCTTCAATTTCCTCTTTTAATTCATCTAAATCAGAAATAACTTCCTCAACTTCATTATTAATTTGTTCTAATTGAGTTTGCCTTTCATGCAAATGACCTTTCAAAATTTTTATTTCTTGAATGTCTAAAGGATCCGCTTCCAAAGCTTTTATCGCTTTGTTTTCAAATTTAGTCACTGACGACCGAATAATAGTTCTTTTTACTTTTAGTTTTTCAATTTTCGAAGCCATTAGAACATTTTTTTTTTTTTTTTTTTTTTTTTTTTTCAAGTTTGCAAAATTTAATTTTTACTTAAAGATTTCATAATTTAATATATCTCCGGCTCTAGACGGCCAAAAAATGGAGGGATTTTGAATAGAATTGTGGACTGTATGGTTTTAAAAATCGCTGGTTTAAATTATATTAAATCATAAATCAGTTTAAAATGAATTTGAAGGACTCACCTTCCTTTCAATTGAATTAATAACATCATATTTAAGAAACAATGAATAAAAGCTTGAATAAATAAACCGAGTTGAATACAAACATGAATTATTGACTTTATTTCAGCTCATACGTTAGAATGAATTCTTCTAGCTGACCGCTAGAACACAACAAAAAGAACAAACTAGAATAGGTCTGCAGAAACATAACTGCTTTACAGCAAATTGAAAAAGAAATTGTTTAAAGTATAACAAACAATTAATTGAAAACATGAATAAAATAGATAATAATAAAAGAAAAAAGAATTAATTTAGCGTTTAAAACACATTAAAATATCAATAAAAAGAATGAATTTAAATCAAAGTTTTATATTCTAAAGAGTCATAAAATTGCATAGTGCTGCCATCTATTGTCAAAATTCAGAGTTATTAGAATTCTGAACACATAATATCCATCACCGTGTATTGAAACGCACATTTAACTGATGCTCACCTGTTAAAAAATATGGATACCAGCGGATATGAAAACATGAGGTTCAAGATTAGAGCCCCATGTTTTCAAGCAGTTTCCCCTTGAATGTGTCAGGATGTCCGCCCATATCCAGTTTTCTTTCTTTCTTTTACTTTATACTTTTATTATTTTTTTTTCGTGTTTTATAATAACATACTTAAAATATACGAATGTTTACATATTTGAAAATCGAATGTTAATTATGAAACTGGCAAATAGAAAAATGATTAAGTTAAAGAAAAATCTCTTATTTCTAAGAAAATGAATTAAAATCATAAAAAAAAAGAGTGAAATGTTTAAAATATTTATGTTCCTTACATGCGTTATGACTATTACTTCTAGCGTCCTTTTGATTAATTAAAGTTTTTGGTAGACAACCAAATTCAAAATCATGGAGTAAACTTCTCTCAGACAATCTCGCATTCAATAAATAAAAAAAAGTAAATAAAAAAATCAGAAATCATTATTTAAAGCATTTGTGTAAATTTTGTAGTGTGCAAAATAGTCCTGCCATATTAAATTAAATTCTGTTTCTGAAAAAAAAATATTTCCATACTAAATTTAAATACACTGTTTTACGCGTATGTAATGTATATATTATTCACAGGGTTATTATTCTCAAACTTAATCAAATAAGTTTAAAAGAGAGGTGTCGATGAAGAATACCTGAATAATAAGAAATAAATATTAAAATTTATAAAATACCTTAAATATTTTAGGTATGTAAGCTGCAAAACCGAAATTGGTTGCTTTTTAGAGTGGGCACTCCTAAAAAAATATATCTATGACAAGTAAAAATAGTTTCTAAAACTATTTATTTCGAACTGTTTTCAAAATACACAAGGAATGTTCAAATACTCCCTCTATATTACAATTTGATTTGTAATAATCTTCTTTATGATAAAAGCCTTAATTATTTCCTGGGATAACGTTCGAAACTGATGTCATAGGAACATCATAATGTATTGAAATAATAATACAAAAATCTGGTGTGCGACAGCCACAAGACTTCCATTACCCCCTGTTACATGTATTATATGCATTTTTGGAAATAATGTGATCAGACGACATAAAAGTGACCTAAAGAAGTAGTAGGAACCTAAAATTTTTCCAGTAAGAGAAACTTTATACACATATAAAGACATGTAAAACGAAACTTACATATAGTGAAGTAAAAAAAAAAAAAAAAAAAAAAAAAAAAAAGGTAGAGTTATTTTTTTAAAACACCAGTTTCCGAGATCTAAAACTGACCTACCTAAGCAGGATGACTGTTAATTTTCTGCTCATAACCACGTAATACATAAGAAAGGAATGGATTTATATAATAATTTTCAAGAAAATCGTTACTGCCATTTTTGAGATACGAACTTTTACCAAAACTCAATTAATGACCGGAAAACAATAATTACATACAAAAGGATGTTTAAACTTGAGTTAATATGGCGAGTTTGAAAGAAATCCGTACAGTCGTTTTTAAAGAATTGTGCTTGCGAGATCTGAAATTGAGCTATTTATACAGGACGCCTATCAATTATTCTGAACTAAACAACTATACCACTCGAAAGGACATCTAATAGAGTGTTTATATAGCAAATTTGAAGAAAATCGTTAGAGCCATTTTTGAGATACGGACTTAAGGTCCCACTTCAGGTTTTTCAATTTTCACCAAAATTTGGAAAATTCATCTGTACACCAGATCTGTCTCAATTCTGAAGTTTTTAACTCTGTCTTTATTAATTTCGAAAACATGATAGCCAGAAGGTTCCATACATATATACACACTGACTAATAAACCAATTTTTTGGACTGAGGGGACCTTAAAACGTATAAATCAGGTGAAATCTCGATATCAAATTCTTGGACCGAATACAATACTTCCATTACCTACGGTAGTAGGGTAATGGAAGAAAAGAATTACTGGTTTTATATGAATAAAATAATAAATAAACGGAAAATTTACAGAAAAATAGGAAGAAAAAATATATTGAGAAAATGACATGTTTAAAAAATAATAAACAAACAATATACTTTAAACGAAAAGGAAGTGAATGAAAAAAAAAAGCAACAAATTTGAATTATTTAGATATTATCCATTCAACAAACAAACGACGATTTTGTTAAGACATTAATTTTCATAAATAGGGTGGATCGTGATAAGTGAGACTGGATATTAAAATAAATATTACTACATGAATTTAATTTTTAGGAAAGTGTGCAGGATAAGGAAAATAATTTAAAATCTTGAGAATATTAGGGAACGTTTATAACTTAAGTTTATCCAGTTCTAGGTCAGATTTCATTAAAAATAAATAAAAAAATAAATAAATAAAATAAAAACTAATTGATAGAAAAAAAAAAAAAACAATTTGATAGAGTCTGTTTATGTTAGAAATTTACTAGAAATCGTCGACAAAAATTTTGTGAACTGTAGTTCTCTGGAAGGTTAGACAAGATATCATTTAAACTTGATTTCATGTCACAAGCATGTTAAATGAGGTAATTAAGTGTGGTGGCCATGTTGCCACATGTTATTTTCAAAATTGGGATAAGTAAGGCATCACAGATTGCCCCATTACTATTTCAGTGTTCATATTGTTGATTACGTTCACAATTAGTATTGGTTGCTATGAATTTATAGTAAGCTTATTTCTAAGGATGTGAGTAGGTTTTACTAATATCTCCGTGTCTATTCCAATAAAGCTGGACGTATTATTGTGTGAGGTGGATTAATTCATTTCTTTTTTTATTTAGGCTTGTTGCTGTCATTGTGCCTGGAATTTTTCGTCTATTTCTTTCAAATGAAATATTAATGTCACTTTGTTGATTTTAATTATTTGAGAGAAAAGGTGTTTAAATGTATGCTTGTCCTTCTAAGCCTACTATTAAAGTAATAATAACAACTCAGTTTTCATACTTCAGTAAACTAGTAATGAATGTGTAAATAAACCTAGAGTCACTACATTTCTTGAAAAAATGAGTTAGTTTAATTTCTGCTATTTCTTTTTTCTTGAAAATGATGAATTTCATAAAAACATGCATTTTGAAACACAAAACGCTCTCTATAAAATCCTAAACGCAACAGCATATAGCTTCTCTTGTTATGAAGATATTGGAAGAGCAATATTTCTAGAAAATCATAAATATGGAGTGTTGTCCCATTTTCCCCTACAGGATTATATTTCCATTAAATTCTTTAAATCATATGCTGGACCACTTACCAGAAATAAAGGGGTAAGTGGGATATCAAAAAAAAAAAAAAAAAAGAAAAGAAAGAAAAGAAACTGATTATTCAGGAAAAACAGAAAAATGTAACATGCAGGATATCTAAGACAACTTCAGTATTTAACACACACAGAAAATTTCATGTTGCTACGAGCAAGAATTAGCTGGCAATTTACATTCTAAGTTAAACTGTTGCAAAAAGTGTTTCACTTACGCCGATTCACCCTAATTACATTTAAATTACATTTCATTTCTCGAATTCTATTGTCTTAATTTTTTTTTTAAGTTCATTTTTAAGTAATCTTTTTTTTTTTTTTTTTTTTTTTTCATTACTAGATATTTATAATGACATTTGGCTATTGCTTTTACTTGTCGATTATGGCGAATTCTAAAATAGATACAGCTCAAAATATAGACATCCATTTGAGCGAAGGCTGGCTAGTATATCTATAGTAATGTAGAATTATAATGTAGAGTAAGAAAAAGCAGTGGAAGTACTACACCTGATTACTTAGAATTAAAGAAAATATATTACAAAAAAAAAAAAAAAAAAAAAAAAAAAAAAAAAAAGGCTACGAGTTTAGCATGTATATTTCGCTTATGAAAATATTGTAATAACCTTCAACCTTTGTAGCTGTGGAAACAACTTGATTAAATATAAAAGCTAGACTTACTTTTAAAATGTATCCTTTAAAGTGTTTGATTTAAAAAATTGTAAATTTCTTGAAATAATAGGTTCTTAATATTTTAAATTAAAATCAGTTATTGAAAATCGACACATGTTTGAAGTAATGGTATGACACTAATTATCTTGTAATGAAAGATAATCGAATAATAGTCTCTTGTAAAAATTTCCATCAGAAAATAACATATAAATCAGTTTACAAGATTTACACTAAGTGTCTGATAAGTAGGTGTAGCTTATGTTCAATTTCAAATTTCATCCAGAACATTTTGCTTTAATTAATTTGCTTTTAAATTCCTTAATATTCTAAATTCATATGACATATAATCTCCAAAGTTTTATTTCCTTATGAAGTCAAATTTAAATTGAGAGATCAAACTGGAAAAAAAAAAAAAAAAAAAACCTCAAAATGGCATTTTTTTAACTGACAGATATGATATACTTTTAATTTATCCATTCATGGAATAAAAAGGAATTTGTAACAGATTTTACTGTTATACTGTTCTTAAACCGAATCGAACAGAAATTATGCATATTTATGTTCATTTGGTTTTGAAAGGGATAATTCATCTTTAAAGCACCAAAAATCGAATATTTCAGTTTCATAATAAACAAAAACAACTTTAATTCTAATAATAAATTATGCAAATTAAATATTATACATACACAGGGATATAGTAAATGTTTAACTAATACTATGAAATAAAGATTTTTCTGCACATTAAATGATTATTAATTATATAATACTGTAAGTTAGAGCATCCAATCTTGATGTATTAGGATTCAGGAAGACATAATTTGAAGTAACTCACATAAATTGTATTCTAAAACACCGGATTTCGAAATATCAGGGAAAGCTGGTACAATTTTATATATCTGCATGGTAACTATTTAGAGATTTCCAAAGCATAACGAATAAAATATTGCTTTTCTTTATCTCGATTGTTTTTAATAAAAAATAAAACTTTACGGTAATCCTCGTATTTTTACTAATTACATATTCCTTTCACAAAATGTACTTTTACGATTTTGCATATAATTTTTCTTTTAGTATTACTTTATTTATTTATTTATTTATTTATTCGAGTTTTTGGTTTCAACCCCATTCTGATGAATATAAATTAATTAGATAAATGAGAACAAACGGAAATAATTGATAAATAAAACTATCAAAATTTATCATTAAGAAAAAATTCAGCTGATTCTTATAACATTAACAGAAATAAGAAATAGATTAAACTGCCACAATCAATCTTCAAGTAAAAATAAAGAACTGAAAATTCCTTAAGGAAACTGTTTTTTGTTTTCCTTTTGTTATATTTCTTTTACTTAGTGTTAAAGAAATTGTATTCCTTTGTAATGTAAGATTATTTCAATGTAAAAAAGCTCTATTATCATTTATACTACACTGTTAAATATTTTCAACAGAAAACTACTGGCAATCTATTACCTTAAGTCTTAAGTAAAATGACAGAGAAAAAGAATGGAGATGTTAAAAAATCTATTTTATATATGCATCTTAATGACTAATATTAATTAAATTAATTATTATCGAGAATATATTGGTAACTTAGAAAGCCGTTTTTTCCCCCTTAAAACACACACACACACACACACACACACACACACACACACACACACACACACACACACACACAACACACACACACACACACACACAGAGAGAGAGAGAGAGAGAAACATTTATTTTATCTTTTATTGAAAAATTCAATAATAAAATTAGATAAAAATACAAAATAAAGATTGAGAATCTCGATTATTTACTTTCAACTAAAAATTATTGTAAATTTATAAAGACTCTGGATAAACATTTCAGCAAATTTACAGAAATTTTTTACAGTGTATACATAATCTTTGGGGAATTAGGAAATTTGACGCTATGATTTATTCAAGATGAAATGCATTTTTTTTTTTTTTTTTTTTTTTTTTTTATCGAAGATAATTTTAAAAGGTAAAAAAAACTTTGAAAATAAACTATAAAATCTTATGCTTTAAGTATGCTGAATTTTTAGCTTAATCTTTGAACATTTTATAAAGAAAGGCTTTTAAATTTCATAATATAAGGTAAAGCTAGGAGAGATTGCGCACATAGGGAATCGGCAGGAAGGAGTGCAATGGGCGCTCTGAAACTCCTGGTAGTTCTACAATATCGATGGCGGAGTGCCCACTTAAATGTGCATGTTCATTGCTGGAACAGTCTAAGATTAAACTTGGATATTTTCTCTCGTTTTCAAAAACTTTTCTTTAAATTTTCAAAACCCTTTCTAGGAATTTTTATAGAATGGTAGTATTACAAAATATTTCTTAAATTAAACGATTTACCATGGACTTGTTTATAAATTTTGCTTGTGGCAGGTGGTTGCATGAAAGTTGCATCATTTAGTGCAACGAGTGTAACGATTATACACAACGCAGATTAGGTCAAAAAACAAGAAACCATTCAAACTGAAAAGGAACTTTATTAATTTTAAGTTAAATATATTATCTAGTAACTAAATGTTACTTTTTTTAAAAATCTAGTCTTGCCTTTTAATCTGCTTCTTTAATTTATTTTCTATAAATACAAAATTTTTATCCATTTTATTTTTTATTTTTTTAATTATTAAATTGAAATACCTCCATGTAATGCAAAAATATTTGTTTACAAAAATCTTATACAAATGTAATTTAATTGCAATTATCATTTTTAACAATTTAATTGTAGTTAAAATTAAGCGCAATCTCTCCTACCCTACACTGAGAGAGAAAAATATATATATATATCTATACCGCTTTCATCTAGAACGAATGAGTGGCCGTTTTCTAAATCTATAAACTATAAATATAGATTTCGGAGTTATGCGTATAAAGCACGCCGACAAGCTGAATAGGCGAAATGATCGAGAATTTCTCGTCGATACATTTCTAGATAGTGAAACAATATTCTGAATATTCTGAATGTTATGATTCCTTTGTACTGCGTGAAACGCTCGTTTCATTTTATAGAATTGAGTCATAAACCAAGATTATAATTGCTAAACCCCGCCTCGTACCTTCGCATTTATTTGCAGAGATTTAAAAAAAAATTTGACATCGATAAAATAGGCAAACCCTCTAGAATTCTAATAATGGTTTCTAGAACTCGCTTACAAAGGGGACTAGAATTTATAAGGATGACATGGAACTTTTTTACTAGAGTCACGATTGAGATTCCAGATGTCAGTTACAGAATTTTTTCTCAGTGTATATAAAGAGAGATTGCGTAAAATAGCTCTCTTGGTTTCAGTACAGCTGTGGCTTTAAATTATAGTGCACACAGTGCAAAAAAACTAGAAGGACACTAGATATTTTTAGAAATAAAGGGTATTATATATTTTTAATGAAATTATTTTTATGTGTAACATTTTGCAGATCATTTAACAAGAAAATATCAGTATCGTTACCACGATTTTCAAAAATAAATTATTAATGACAACAAAAATAGTTTCTACTTCTTTTAACTTTGTAAAAAAAAGTAGAAGGACAGTAATATAAAATATAAAATACAAACAATATTAGTAAGGAATACTCTTCCCATTGGCTTTTATGACTTCTGTTATGACTTCTGACTTTTATGACTTTAAGTGTATTGGGGCTGACGTGCAGTATACGAGCAATCTGTCAAACACCTTTACCATTAATTTTATATGCAACAGTTTGCCCCTTTTGGAAATAATATTAAAATATTCTTCTAGGCAGTCTGAAAAGAAAATGACAATGCAATTTTTAACAAAATACCTTTTCCTCAACAAAAGCAGTTAAAGAAAATTCAATATTCAATTTTTACAGGTGCACGATCCACAAAATAACAAATTTTGAAAAGTGTCCTTATACTATTTTTACACTCTCGAAATCATGAATGCTAGTTTTTTTTACAATCCACTAATTAGCATTAGTGGTGGAGAATTCATTTTTACATGAAATTAAAGAAAATTTTGTTAAACAAAATTGGTATAAAAATATAATAGCCAGAATGAAAGTGCAGAAAATAATTTGCGAAAATCGACTGTCCTTCTGCTTTTTTTACACAGTAACAACAAAATAGTAATGAAAATGCATAGAAGAAGGATCACTTCAAAGTTATGCACGAACTGTTTAGCAAAAAATTTAAATTTAGAATTTTTATAACGTTTTGTTGCACGAAAATTTTCCTAGCTTTACCTTACTATAAAAAATTAAATTTCAAATTTTAAAGAAGTATGATGCCCATAATAAGGTTAAAACTATCATTAAAAAATGAGAGAGAGAAAGATTTTTAAAAAAAAGTTTATACAAATAAAAAAGCAGAATTTGAAGCATTTTTTAAAGAATTTTGTAACTAATTAAATCTTTAAAAATTACCCAAAAGGAATTTAAATAAAAACGCTTTTTACATTATAATTTTTTTTTTTTTTTTAATCTATTCTCAAGTAGAAAAAAGTATACATGTAAGGTTTGTTTTTGAAATTAAGAATTTTTAAACACATTTTCAAGTTTAGATATAATTTTTTTCTGGTGACTATTTTATTTTAAATTATTCGTTAGCTGATGAAAATTTTTACCATAATGATCTTAAAAAAAACTTTATATATATATATATATATAAATACTTTATAACACTATTTTTTCCCTCTTAAAAAAAAAAAAAAAAAAAAAAAAAAAAAAGAAGAAGAAGAAGAAGAAGGAAGATAATTTTTTGAATTTTTTTCGTGAATATTTTATTTTAAGCCAAACAGACATAAAAAATTAAAATTATCATTTATTAAAAGAAAATTGATTACATTAATAATTTTAGGGCTAATCGGAAATAATATAAGGATTATAATATTCTAATTATTGTAATGATCTGTAAAGTCATTCGAAACGTCTGTATGATAGTGGAAATGTTCCGGCTACGTAAAAAGAAGAGCATAGAATTTTGGCAAAAATATAGTTAAAGAATACCTGAATTAAAACATCGAATTTCGGTATTATTATTTTTTTCATTTTCTTTTAATATATTAATTTTTATATGCAAATATTTATAAATGATTTATGATGAATGTAATGCTTCAGTATTTATAAATTTCATATGGAAAATATGTAATATTTATTCCGAGAACAATAATAAAATTAAATTAAATTAAAATTAAAACTAAGAATTGAAATACTTTTACAAAACGGTTACAACAGAATATCATTTTCTGTACGAATTTATTCTTACTTTGCTGTTTCACTTTTATTAAGTTTT
The DNA here is from genome assembly GCA_963930645.1 of Salticus scenicus. Taxonomy (NCBI): domain Eukaryota; kingdom Metazoa; phylum Arthropoda; class Arachnida; order Araneae; family Salticidae; genus Salticus; species Salticus scenicus. The sequence goes on along the minus strand of OZ005652.1, from coordinate 360,278,701 downwards.
AATGATATTTGGTTACGAAATTTACATGTCTGGAAATTTAAATGCTTTTTCTTCATGTAATTCTGTGTTTTGCATATATTTCATGCTTTACATGAATAATAATAAAACTTTCCTTTTTCAGTTAAACCTCTTTAGAAGTTTAAAGTTTTTTCTTTGATATTTCATGTTCTTTTCAAACTTTTGTTTTTTTAGTATAAAATTATAGATTTTTGCTTATAATAAGAATGCACAAACTATTTTAATGAATGTTCAATTAAATACTTTTGTAATAATAGTAATAATAATAAAAACAAGAAAAACTTTAATATGTATATATATGTATATACGTGTATGTAAAAAAATTACAATAACTAGAAATGTTCGTATATTTGTGGAAAAGTTCCAGATTTTGAAAAAATTATTGTTAAAAAAAAAATGAAAAAAAAAAAAAAAAAATAAATAAATAAATAAATAAATAATAAAAAAAAACCCTTTATAATAAGATCAAAAGTTCATTTCGAATAATTGTCATTTATATTCGAAAATATCTGTATAATTTTTCTAACATGGACCAGTTACGATTAAATTTTATAGAAACGATACGATAGTGATTTAATAAAATATGCAAGGATAAAAAATAATGCATGAGTAATGTTTAAAAATTTGGACTCATTTCAGTGATCTAATTAAAAAAAAATATATACGACATAGAAAAATCTATTTTTAAAAATTGCACCTTTACAATCATCGTGTCATTTTAAAGATATAACCAAATATGATTTTTTGTTATAAATTGGCTAAAAAACGCTCTAATAGAAAGTATATTTAAAATAGGTACTGATTTTTTTTTAAACAAACAAATATGCCCAAATGAATAAATTAAATATAAATTAAAAGGCAACTATAATGCTGCAAAAATTTAAAAGTCAACATAGGGGTCCTATACTAAAATTGCCGTGCCTGGAAAAGTATGAGAACTGGGTCACCAAACATGAATTTTACTTGGAAAAAAAATTTTTTTGAGTGATTTTGTTTACACTATCTACCAATAAGTATTTGGACACGTTCGAATTTAGACATTTTGTCAAATATCTAAAAAAGATCTTGAATCATCTTGAAACTTTGGTAGTGTAAAGAACGTATTATACCTCATACATTTCAGCAAAAGTTGTGTTGTGAGAAGGAAAAGAGACCAGCAGAAAATTAAACAAAAATCAAAATGTTTTGAATAACCCTGTAGAAAGCAATGCTTGAAATGCATTTTGGCTATAGCAAGTGATTTAGAGGATTTTCCTCATTATCTATATAAAATATCATGAGGCTACCTCATATATTCATTGAGATATAACGATTTCTTTAAAAGACTGCAGAAAGAATTTCCACTTTTTAATTATAACACGTAGGGTATCAGATCCAGTGCAAAGCCATTTTCAGGAAATATGGCATAATAAATTAGACACAGCATAGAGCAATTAGAATGCAAAAATGTTAAATATATTACGAAATACAAACACTTTTACTAAATAATTTCTAACTATGCATGCGCAACTTTATAAAAATTTTATTTGCATAATTTAATAGCCAAAGGTATTGAGCAACTTATATTAAAACCCCAAACAAATATCATGTAAATTCAAAACATTACGAGAGATAGAATGAACAGAATTTCAGTTCTTCTCAAAAAAAAGAAAGCTGTTAGCGGGTTTTCTCAATATTTATTTACAATCAGCGAAAACACTGTATTACCATTCGGCATTGGTTGAATAAAAAGAAAAATGTGAGCAAAACCCCTTATAATTTAGCTTTTATTTTAAATGAAGGTGCTAATTTTAAATATAAACATGCCCATAAAACCAAATAACAATATTTTTCAAAGAATACGTAGCGATAAAGACCCCGTTGACCCCTTAAGACTGCAGGTATCTATGAAATAAAATATAAAAACGAAAGTAATGACCTCGATTATTACATCTGTATAACTAAAAAAAAAAAAAAAAAAAAAAAAAAAAAAAAAAAAAATTATTAATCGAATTAAAGAGCATAAAAATGACATCAAATATGATAAAATAACTACAGCTTTAACCAAAATGAAACGCGACCAAAACATAAATAATGATTTGAATAACATTAGAAAACTAGTCAGCTATAACAATTATAAACATGCTGCAATACGCGAAATAGTGGAAATCACTGCCAACGAGCAAGCTTGCTATGATCGCCAGACAAACAAACAGATAGAAGACATGTGGCGCAACACGTTGAAAGAAGCTGGAAAACGAAAAAGCAGAACACGATTTTAATGGTCGGGCGCTCGACCGAATGGGACCAAGAGAGAAATAAAGTTGGCTCTTCTTAAATATTTTAAATATTGATTTTTATTTAATTTTTTACTGGTCCCTTTTTCCCTTTCAGGACACAACTTTCTCTGAAAAATATGAGAATACATATTCTTTACACTTCAAAGTTTCAAGATGATTCCTAAAGAACTTTTTTAGATATTTGATAAAATGTCTAAATTCGAAAGTGTCCAAATACTTATTGGTAGATAGTGTATTTCATTAGCATTTCATCCCACATAAACTATTAACAATACGGCTTCTGATGAATTAAAATTTAAATTGGCTGGAGAAAATGGTGTCAGACTTTTAAGTTGCAAATTAAAAAAAGTAAATAAAAAAAGAAAGAAACTACGAAAATATGTACCGGTTTGCTAGCATCTAAATAATTTTGTGCTCCCACGTAAACTAACTAATAATACTAGTCATACAGTATCCTATTAAAAATAAATTTATGTGCATATAAGCGATATACTGTCATTTCATTATGTTTTGTTCAGTATAAAGATAGTAAGTTATGCTTTAAAGAGTTATTTATCAAAAACCGAAATGTAACCAAATAACTCTTTGAGTACCAGTGCACAAATCTATAATGCAGCTATTTTCTAAAAATTACATTCTCGAAGGAATTTTAAATATCAATATAAGTATCAAAGAATTAAAAATATATTTATCTAAATTAAAGTTCAATCAGACGAACAGGCAGACTTAAGGTAACTGCACAAGTATAGTGGACACTTTAAGGACATTTTCTGTCTATTTTTTTTTTTTTTTGTAATTTTCTTAATTTTAGATTCTCGAAAAATAATTAATGTTTCAGACCTTTATTAACTTATTCTTTACATGAATGCACTGCGAAAATTGCTAATATTAGCATTTTTATCAGGTCGTAAAGAATGAAACATGTAGTTAATAATATTGCCACAATTAACAGCTTATTATTTGACATTGGTTTAATATTTTAACATTCTGTTTATTATTTTTTATTATTTATTTATTTTTTCCTGGAAAGTTACTTATCCCTCCCGTTTGAAGAAAAAAAACTTTTTCTAAAAATTAATTTTATTGAACATGAAATGGTCGGAAATTCTCATTATTCTGAAATATGAGATCTCACGAGGATTTACGGCATCCCAGAACCGTGTAAAGCAATAATAGTGCATTTGGCTCTAGTATTACTACACAGCAGACTGTATCAAATTAGTTCAGGTAATCGAATGTGATAACATTGAGAGGTTACAGGTTATCAGGTCAAAGAATATTGAAAGCTCGTATTCGACACGAATTTAAATATTGTGGAAAATAAAGTATTTTTCTGCGCACATTTGAATCATTTATGAAATTTTCATGAGAATTTAGTATTTTGTATAAATCAGGAACACATATATGCCTATAATCTATATACATATAAGATGATTTAAGCATATATATTTGACGATCTGTTTTAAAAAGCACATAGGAGAGAAAAAAATGAGACCTCCAGCTCTGCTAAATAACTTATTATTATTATTATTATTTGAAAAGTCACGTTGTGTTGTAGGCTGTAGAACGTAAAAAGTAGAAAACTTTATATATTACTTTCTCTTACCCATAAGGTAGAGAAAGTATTGTTTTTGGGTCAAATTTTCGAATGCAAGATTTTGTTATATTTACACAGTTAACTGGGAAAATTTTTTTGTGTATGTAGGAGCCTCGCCTCCCCCCTTGGGGGGGGGAAGTCCCCCCTCGAGGGGAGTAAATTTTCATGATGGGTATCTTTCAAAAGAGCTCGAAAATACCTTTAAAACGAATGATTGAACCATCGATCTGCGATAATTTAAAACAAAGTTATCGATTTTTTTTTACTTTTAACGAAAAAAAAAAAAAAAAAAAAAAAAAAAAAAACAGAAAAAAAAAAAATCGCCTTTTTTTTTTTTTTTTTTTTTAAATATTGAGAATAAAATGGGCTTTTTTTAGATATTTGGTGTTATACTACTTCTCTAATATGGAAATCGTCTGCATTATCATAAAATATATATATTTTTTAAATTATAATATTAATAATTATTTTTTAAAAACAGAATTATTTTTTAATAACCGAATTAAATTCTATATAAATGTAGGTGCATTAATGAAACGGGGGGTTGAGGGGGGCGGTATCTCCCCTCACAGAACTAATTATCATATAAAACTCTTCAGAAGCCTAATCTGAATTGTTTAACGCAGGTTTACATAACAGTACTCGTTATCTTACCTTTTAATCTGCAACCTGTATTTATAGTATTAAATTTCAGGGTAAGAGAAAGTCGTGTGGGTGACACACCAGATTTGTTTTTTTTTTTTTTAAGGTAAAGTGTGAAGAAATCAAACAAGCAAAAATGACATAAAAGTTAAGATTCTAGTTTGAGAAGATGAAAAATAAATTATTTTTGATTTAATTATTTTTGTGTGTATACAATAAAACATTAAAGCAGAATTGTCTTTATATATAGATTGTTTTATTATTTACTACATTTAATATAATATTCTCTACTGGAAAAAAAATAATGAAAACTTAATGTATATCTCCCTTTAATAAATAAATGAATAAATATAAATAAATAAATAAAACAACTTGCGACATATGATTAAGAAAGCATTTAAAAATATGTGCAATCAGTCATCTTTTGATATCCATTATTTTAATGTTGCATAATAAAATCACACTAAAATGAATATTAACAAATCATTATTTCATAAAATATTTGAAATTATAAATAAATTTAAAGAAAAAATTATAGATTAAAGATTAACAGAAAATATTTTAATAATTCGTGCATAAATCTATAAAACTGAAAAGAAAAATATTAAAATACCATCAAAAGCTAAAACACAACACATATTTTTATCCTGTTTTACTTACCAAGTTTAGAGTTACTGGGCATTCCTATTGACTGATCCTTCGCATTTATTGTTGACTGTCCGTCTTCTTCAATTGTTTATGTATGTTCTTCCTACTACTTCTTTAACTTTTTTTAGTAATATTTGAAGAAAAAATTAAAGACTAAAGATTAACAGAAAATATTTTAATAATTCGTGCATAAAACTATAAAACTGTTAAAAAAAAAAAAAAAAAAAAAAAAAAAAAAAATCTTGAATACAGGACAGAAATTTCAGAAATTCCAGCTTTTCTGTATACGTTTTTTTTTTTTTTTTTTTTTTTTAAACGAACGCTGTATCGTTGAACATATAAAGTAGAAAATTTTATTTCCTTTTCAAGTAAAAGAGGAAGTCGGAGAGATCAAAGGAGCGAAAGTAAGTTGAAAGTATATGTTTTTTTTTTTTTTTAATTATTTGTTTCTAAGGATTATAAAATAACGTAAAATATGTTTATAAATAAATTTTATTATACTAAAATTTTTAATAAATTCAATGTTAAATTTTAAGAATTTATTAATTGCAGTCTTGCGAAACTATTTTCTAAGCAATGCAACTATATAAAATAAAAGTATATTTGTTTTTCCTCAGGGGGCAAAAAAAGTACATTTAGATTTATGCATAGTTTTAATCTTTATCATAAATTAAATTTATTGGTACAGAAGACCTATTGAATTGATGCTATACACAAATACCACAGAGTAAAAAGTTATATAGAGATAATAGTAAATAGAGGCAGCATTTTAAAGCTATTTTGTATAAAAGAAAGTAAATATCGTAACTATAAAATATTTGTTTAAGTTCTTAAAATATTATCCTGAAGCGTAATGTATTCAATACTTTTATACATCTTTAAGAAAAATTAATTATTTTTATTTTTTATGTGCTTATTAATCTTTTCTTTGAAACGTATTATGAAAACACTAAAGTAGATCATGTGTAAAACTAATAATAGCATGTAAATCTTTTGAAAAAGTGTATTTTCTAATATACTTAGACAAGGTGATAAAAAAAAAAATCTGTAAAGTAAAGTGAAATAACAAAATGATGAGTGAAGAAACGCATTTTTTTTTCATATTACAGAAAAAAGATATATATATATATATATATATATGTAATTTAATAAACTAAATGTGTAGAGAATCAAAGTGGGCCATGATTCTCTAATGTAAATTTTACTAAAACTTAAATATAAACTTGAATACTTAATCACTTAATAAGGAAAGCTCGAGACAAAGTTTAAATACAAAATAACACAGTTTATTAATTTTCAATTTCAAGGAGGCGTTGAGCTAACTCGAGTAAATAAATGACTTCAGGAACTAACTTTAAACAAGATAAAAAATAGGAAGTTGCTTTATCTCACCCACGCTGATCCTTTTGACGACTGCTCACGGCTCCTTATCACTTTCCTCACTTTAGAGCGTCGAGCGGATTCCCGAACACGACAGCCGCTTTTATTTCTTTACTTCACAAAACTACACCTCTCTACCATCATTCGCATAAATCTATCACCACCAACATTTCTCTTAACTCCACACTAATCAGCTACCCCTTCATCACCATTCCACTACACCACATCCTATATCTATATACATATCTAGCAATTCACTATCTTTCCTTTTATACTCCATTCAACAACTCCCTTTCATTTCATTTCATTTCAATCAAAACCTTTAAACATCTCTTCTACTCATCTAACACCGCGATCCTAATTATTTTACTGCTGCACAATGCTGACATAAAACAATCTCGACCAAGACCTTCGCCGAGCTACTGGCGACGAAGTAATTTAACCGTCCCAACTTTTAGTGACGGTCCATAGCTCGACCTCACAGTCCCCCTCCAAGAAAAAAATTTAGTCGGGAAAATCCCCAACGGGTTTTAACGAATAAATTTAAACCCTAATATAGCTCATAGGAGTGAGTGCAGCCACAACTTAATTTGAAACTTTAAAATAAGTTAGAAAAAAATTTAAAGTGTAATTTGCTGAGCAATGAACTGCTTACAGCTTCAAATACAATGGCGAATAAAAATCCCTTTAGCTTAAAACCGGACAAACCTCGAACAAAAAAAAAAAAAAAAAGAAATTTAAGTTTTAAATTGAATTGAGGGCCCTTTACAGCCGGAAACTACAGGGAGAAAAAAAAAACGCCTCGAATAGGTTAGCTCAACTTTACAGTGTGGCTTACAACCATCTTTCTGTTAATCCAGAAAGGAATAAACATAATTTTAAACTTGTAACATTGAGTAAATCACTTTATTGAACATAAAATCTTGAACTTTAATTATCCATCGAAAGACCAGCCTAGGTCCATAATCATCCTTCGAAACTTAGAAGAGGATTTTCTTCATCCATAACAGAGCCAGTCTAGGCTCAACCACATCAGCTGGTCAACGTACTTGAGAAAAAAATTCATTCAGAAACGTCAGACCTCAGAATAACACATTCGACATCAGATTAGATCGTCAGAGATATTTCTAAAACAGAAACTTCTTAAAGTAAAAAATATAAAAACTACATTTTGTAGATAGATAAACGAAACAAATTGTCTCTGAATACATAAAAAATAGTTTATATACAATAAATTTTTTCCTCCTGGGCTATAGCATGCGGAACGACAAAAAATTAATTTGTTAGTGATTTTAGTTTAAAGTTACGCGTGATTTATGCATATAGCCAAAACAAAATTCCCCCACTCATACACATAGATATATATACATATATAGGTAGATAACTTTTAGTGGAATACAAAAGTTATGACAATAAAAAATATTCATTTTATACACTTATCAAAGTTCATTTTAGCTATATATACAAATACAATATGTATAGAAATACGAAAAAAGATGGGGGGGATATTTACAAAGGTTAAAAAACAGTTTTATATTACCCATTCTGCAGGCGATGGCTACAAAATAAAAGAACTTAGTATACATGCATAAAATATATTAAGAGAGAACTAAAATGTTGACATTTGAAGCAGAAACATGATTTTCGAAATGAAAGTTCATGTACTAATTTAAATTTTACAGTTTTTCTTTTTAGAAAGTCCTGCTCTTTCATACAAAAATAAGAAGTCCGAAAGGCTTCAAGGCATGTCTTACATTTTGGTACAGCTCTGACAAACAAATACTTGAGAAAAAATAAAATAAAGAACGATACGACCTCACCCAGGGTTTCCGCTGTAAGAAAATTAGCATTAAACATGAGAGTCCTGCTGGTCATTGCACTGGCCGCAGAAATCGCAGGGCTGGAGGCTTGCAGCAGGAGGTCAGGCGTTGCGAGGTCACATTCCTGGGCTGCGATCGAACCCGGCACGCTGTCACTGTCCGTAGCATCAGTGGACGATTCCGCTCGCTCTCTACTCATGAGTGTTGAGGTCCTGGAGGGTTTACAAGCTTTAAAACAGTTCAAAGCAGTAATGAAAATCACATTATTTTCGTTTAACTTTGTAAAGAAATTTTTAGAAGCAGCGTTACTTAATATAGTATTGTCAGTTGCCGGATTTTCAGCCAAAATACGTGACTCTGTCAACTTGAGAGCTGTAGAAGTTAAATTTAATACTTTAACGTGGAAATGTTTTACTCTGCCTCGTTTATTCCCTACATTTTTATGCAAACTAGCTAGCAGTTTTTGAGCAGGACCGCTATTTAACTTTCCACTTTCTTTTAGAACCTTTTCAGTTACTGTTTTGAGTAAACTAGTGGATTCTGTCGACTTGACATGTCGAAAACTTAAATGTCCTTTTCCACTACTTTCATTTAAATTAGCTGCTCGCTTATGAAAAGCATCGTTGTTTAAACTGCTATTTTCTGTTACTTGTACGACAACATTTTCATTTAAATCAGCTAGTGGTTTAGGAGAAGGACCGCTATTTAACCTTCCGCTTTCTTTTAACCCAGTTTCTGTGAAATTAGATAACTCCCCGGATTTGATCGGTCGAGCATTTGAATATGATTTATCATTACAAATAGCCAATTTTGCCGACTGGACAGTTTTAGAACTGAAATGTAGTTCATCAGGAAATATATGAATACCAATAGATAAATCTGTTGGTTGAACAGAATGAAAACAAGAGTTTGATGCCTTTAATAAAGATTTAGTACCAACATTAATTTTAACATCGTTTTCTGCGAAAATTTTTCCTTTTACCCGAGATAAATTTCCGGGCTCGACCGGTTTAGCATTTGCATGAGACTTATCAATAAAAATAGCCGAATCTGCCGACTTGGCAGTTTTAGAATTAAACTGTAATTTATCATGCGGTGAATTTAAACTACTAGAAGAGTCTGCTGACTTAACAGTTTCAAAACATAATTTTGGTTTCTTGACGAAAGTTTTAGCCGCAACGTCTAATGATTTTACACTTGCAGTCGGTTGAACGGTTTCAGCAGCCATAGTTATCTTAATTTTATTTTCTTTTTCAACCGCCGTCTCCATGCTAGATAAATTCTCGGATTTTTCATCCATAGCCAAAGGCTGAAAAACAGAGGTCGATTTGTCTGTAGTGTTGGTTAAAGGCGTAGGTTGCACGTTTTCATTAACTTTTATTTGACTTTTGTCACAAGGATTAACGTTTTCATTGCCAGTTTTAGGTTGATTTACACTAATAGACTGTGACTTAATAACTTTGTGTGGTTTTTCCACTGGGTTTACTATTGCTTCCCACTGACGTTCGTGAGGGGGGAGGGAGCGGTCATGCTCTAATCTTTTTCTATCATCCCGAGTGGCAAAAAGGTCGATGATCCGCCTTTTTAAATCCTCATAAGTTGGATTTGGCCCAAGGGAATGGCAGGCGATTAATCTATGCCACTGTCGTGGTTCTCCTTCTAAGGAATAGGCTAACCAGCCATATTTTTTGGACCGATCAATGGTATAAAAGTTAAAAAAGTATTCAAGCTGCTCAAAAAATTGCAGCACGCTAGTGGTGCCATCAAAAAAGACTTGCTCGGGGGGGGATTCGAGCAAAGTTGGGCGCCAATGTAGAGAATCAAAGTGGGCCATGATTCTCTAATGTAAATTTTACTAAAACTTAAATATAAACTTGAATACTTAATCACTTAATAAGGAAAGCTAGAGACAAAGTTTAAATACAAAATAACACAGTTTATTAATTCTCAATTTCAAGGAGGCGTTAAGCTAACTCGAGTAAATAAATGACTTCAGGAACTAACTTTAAACAAGATAAAAAATAGGAAGTTGCTTTACCTCACCCACGCTGATCCTTTTGACGACTGCTCACGGCTCCTTATCACTTTCCTCACTTTAGAGAGCGCCGAGCGGATTCCCGAACACGACAGCCGCTTTTATTTCTTTACTTCACAAAACTACACCTCTCTACCATCATTCGCATAAAACTATCACCACCAACATTTCTCTTAACTCCACACTAATCAGATACCCCTTCATCACCATTCCACTACACCACATCCTATATCTATATACATATCTAGCAATTCACTATCTTTCCTTTTATACTCCATTCAACAACTCCCTTTCATTTCATTTCAATCAAAACCTTTAAACATCTCTTCTACTCATCTAACACCACGATCCTAATTATTTTACTGCTGCACAATGCTGACATAAAACAATCTCGACCAAGACCTTCGCCGAGCTACTGGCGACGAAGTAATTTAACCGTCCCAACTTTTAGTGACGGTCCATAGCTCGACCTCACAAATGTACTATGTGTCTCATATTATTTGCCATTGTTTTCTCAACGTTTTAAGTGCCTAAATAATTGCCACATTGCGGTAACATTGCGGTTATAGTTATCGGAATGAATTCCCGAATTTTTCAATTAATTGTTTAATCTTTAATGGGCTACAGCAAGAACGCACTTTTAATTCTTTGTCAAATATCTTGAGACGGTAATAGGTATTACCGCACACAGTTAACAGTAATAGTTCAACGTTTCACTAATAGAATAGTTCTAAATAGCTACTTTTATCTGAAACCAGTATTATGGTGCTAAGTTTCACCATTTCAGTGGTGCTTACTACTGAAATGGCACCAATAAAATGTCGAAACATTGCACCAAAATATTGGCTGGGGATAATCGGAATCATTTTTCTGGTGAAATGTAGGATTTTATTTTTAACAGTGTACATTTGGTAAGAAAAGTATCCGAACACTAGCAAAAATTCCTATGTAAAATAAGTAGAGTTAATACTGTTTTGTTAAATAAATCCTTGTCGAATCATGCTCTTAAATTGACTAAGACATGATTCGACAAGGATTTATTTAACAACATTAACTCTACTTTTTTTATATAGGAATTTTTGCTAGTGTTCGGATACTTTTGTTACCGACTGTATATATAATTGAATTAAATTTAAACATAATAAAATATATTTGAAAGCACCAGAATAAACTTTTATGCATGTGATCTTCGCATTTTTTTCTTTAAATTTCTTCTGTAAGTGTATATTTCGTTTTAATAACAGAATAAAATTCCGTATTAAAAATTGTTGTTTGTGCGTACGTTTCTATTTTTTATATCGTTTAAAAATAAATAAACTAAAACAGTTTTTTTTTTTTTTTTTTTTTAAATAATGACTCTAATTTAATTAAATTTTTGTTTACAGGCAAATATATAAAGCTTCTCAACTATGTGATTTTTCGAAGTGAAATATTTTTCTTTAATATCGTTAAAAAATGTTAAAAAATTTGAAAAGGTGCGACTTTGACCTACTAAACGAATCACTTAAAGATTTTATTAATGCAATTAATTTTGTCAATGAAAAGAATTTTTTTACACAATTGGAAAAAAAAATAAATAAATAAATAAAAATACTACAGATTGGCAAGTGTTGTAACAGACAGATTTTGTATAGAAGACAGGTGCTTTACGATTGAACAACAAACTAGTAAGTTGTCTCATTAAGACGTTTCGACATTTTAAAGACATTCACATTATTAAGTCACATTTTATATAAGCTACTAAGTTTTCACATTATACTTGTATTGTGCTTAAACTAGCGTCGTCACAGTTCTTGTGTTATGAATAATAAATTCGCACGCTGTAATTTAGAATTTACAACTGTCATTACTTCAAACCTGATGAAGTTTGGAAATGTATTCAATATTATTTACTACGAGACTGACACTTTTACGACATTAGACATCCTATTTTAAGATACAAACAGTTCAGCGTACTTAATTATGAAGCCGTTTAAGGTGAGAGAACTAATAACTTGATTTATAAAGTGTTCGCACACACACACCAAAGAAAAAAAAAAGTTTAATTTAAATATTATAATACCTGAAAAGTTTTTCTGTTTCTTTTCTTTTAATATTTATCAGTTTTTATTAAAAAGGGCCAATCTTGATTCAAGAATAGCGTTGTCTGGAGCTGTCCCGTTTGTTTGCCGACAAACTTATTACCTTATAAGTGGAGGAGGTTAAAACTATATCACCTTCCTAGTAGTTCGCCTTTCTGCCTTAAGAATTTTCCTTCACTTCCTCTTGATTACGTCTATTAATTTCTACGTTTTCCTTCCCATTTCTTTAGTATGGCTTCTGATGTTTAGCTGTAATATTTCCTTGGTATCTGATGCTAAAAGATGCTGTATTCATTTTTAATGATGTATTTAAATAGATTTATTCCTACATATAATTGGAAAAAATTAACATTAGTTTAAAAAAAATAATAATAACAATAATAATTTTGGTAAAAAAGGTATTTTAATCTTTTGCTTATATGAGAATTATAAAAAATATTTTAAATGCGAATGACATGAAATGACAAATTTTTCAATAATGTTGTAGAGTAAAATTTTAGAAACAATATCATCATAATTTAGAAATAAAAAACCGTGTTCGTAATAAAATTGTAAAATAAAAAAACAAAATGTAAAATAAAATTGTAAGAATACATACTAATGATGTATTTGCTTCATTTAGTGAAATAAATGATAAAAGGAAATGCTTTAGTTAATAGATTGGTCGTTCCAATTACCGGATGTAAATATCATTAGCCTACTTAAAAAGAATTAAAGTAGAGAGAGCTGAAAGAATGTCAAAATTTTGATTACAAATCACAACGTTAATGAAGTATACACATGTGATTTTGAGAACATTAAATATACTGAATGAAAGGAATTTAATACTTATAAAATTGATTTAAATGTATATACATATAATATTAAAATATACTACTACTTGTACAGGTTACTTTTAAAACAAATTAAAATCTTTTAAACTATAAAGATTGCTTTTACGAGAGAGAACGCATTTGAATTGATTTATAGAAAATGTCTTTAAGCTTATTATTCTCATCCACTTCATTGTTTTTGTGATATTATAATCAAGAGATACACTCCTGATGTTATATGAGCAGTATGATGTCTAGTTATGAATATATATTAAAATTACACAAAGAGAAAATCATTAATATGGAATTAAAATGTACTAACTTTTTATGTTTTGATATTTTAAAATAATTCAAGTTACTTTCACCTAGAAAAGTTATAAATGTATTTGAGGTAGAGTAGAGCGGGGCTAGTTTACCCAGTCGCAATATTTTATAAAACTTTCCATTAGAGGGCACCTTAACTGCAGTCAAGTATGCGTTTTCCTGACTTTTTCTTTCCCACATTAATGTAATTGAAAAAAGAGTGTCCATTAAAAAATCAGCGGTATTTTTAAAAAATTTGCTAAGGCGAGCAATTTTCTCGCTTACAAATAATGGTTTTTTAATTGTTTTTAAATTACAAGATTTTGATAAATGATCTGATGAAAAATAATTTTTTTTTTTTTTTTTTTTTTTTTTTTTGTAGGATATCTTAAAAAAAAAAAAAAAAAAAAAAAAAAATGCTTTCAAAATGTTTCTTTACAGGCATAAAAAATAAAAATGGCGGTTTGAGGATAGTTGTACCAGTTCGCTGTGTACCTTCTTTGAGAAGGTACACACATATAGCTAACTTAAGAAGCAATTTAAAATGGTGAGTTATTATAATAATAACAACAACAACAACAACAACAACAACAATAATAATAAAGAATTATAAAGAAAAAGATAACTCAGTAAAGCCTATTTCACTCATTAGTTTTTTTTTCCCGCCCATACGGTGTCGTAGTTAGGATCCCTGATTCACACACGGCAGAGCGCGTGTTTGAATTCCGAAAAAGACATAAATGTTCAGCCCTGTATTGTGTCTGTTAGGGGTTGCGATGGCCGCCCATTGAGGTACCCCTTCACAAAGTGCGCGCCATTTGAAAAAAAAAAAAAAATAGTAATAAAATAAAAAATAAAAAAGATAAAAACTTTGTTAATGTGTATTTTAATTATGTTATGCTGACTATACATTTTTTTTTTTTTTTTTAATTTCAGGTGCTACAGATTTTTTTATTATTACTAGCGAGCTTCGCCCGCTAGCGGGTCGGTATTTTCAAATGAATCACTAAAATTAATGAATCACTAACAGAAAGTTTTAGTGTTAAGAAAAGAAATTACAAAAAAAAAAAATCATTTCTGATTGGGTAAAAAGTCGGGCCGGGTCCCCACTGCCTTCGGCAGCGCAGTCGCGTGCGGGCTGCGCGCGCACAACTTAAGGGATACACGCGCTGCGCGCGCGTATTCCTTCCCTGACCCTACGTGCCCCCTAAAAAAAATCATTTCTGATCGGGTAAAAACTCGCACCGGGTTCCCACTGCCTTCGGCAGCGCAGTACAGTGCGCGCTGCGCGTGCGTATTCCTTCCCTGACCCTTCGTGCCTCCTAAAAAAAAATCATTTCTGATCGGGTAAAAACTCACACCGGGTCCCCACTGCCTTCGGCAGCGCAGTCCCGTGCGCGCTGCGCGCGCGTATTCCTTCCCTGAGCCTTCGTGCCCCCTAAAAAAAAATCATTTCTGATCGGGAAAAGACTCGCACCGGGTCCCCACTGCCTTCGGCAGCGCAGTCGCGTGCGCGCTGCGGGCGCACAACTTAAGGGTTACGCGTGCCTCCGTGCCCCCTAAAAAAATCATTTCTGATCGGGTAAAAACTCGCACCGGGCGCAGTCCCAGCGCAGTCCCGTGCGCTCTGCGCGCGCTCAAGTTAAGGGATACGCGCGCGGTGCACGCCTATTTCTTCTCCACCATTTCAGGCCCTCTTAATTAACCTACGTATACCAATTTTGAACGATCTAACTCATTTGGCTGAGATGCAAAAGAAAACTAATTCAGGACACCTCAAAACGTGTAAATCTGGTGAAAACTTTCGATAATATAAAAGAACTTTAAAATATCTTTCGAATGATGTATTACAAATAATTTAATCATAATTAGAAATTGAAATATTGAAATTCGAAAATATTACAGCGCCATCTGGCGGTAGAAATTTCTGTATTCCACTGTTCGATTCCAATTCAAAAAAGCTTTCTAATGATGTATTACTTATGAAATTATTTTAATTAGTAGCTGAGATACAAAAGAAAACTAATTCAGGACACCTCAAAACGTGTAAATCTGGTGAAAACTTTCGATAACATAAAATAACTTAAAAATATCTTTCGAATAATGTATTAAAAATAATTTAATCAGAATTAGAAATTAAATTATTGAAATTTCAAAATATTACAGCGCCATAAAAGAAAATTAATTCAGGACACCTCAAAACGTGTAAATCTGGTGAAAAGTTTCGATAATTTAAAAGAACTTTAAAATATCTTTCGAATGATGTATTAAAAATAATTTAATCATAATTAGAAATTGAAATATTGAAATTTGAAAATATTACAGCGCCATCTGGCGGTACAAATTTCTGTATTCCACTGTTCGATTCCAATTTAAAAAAGCTTTCTAATGATGTATTACTTATGAAATTATTTTAATTAGTAGCTGAGATACAAAAGAAAACTAATTCAGGAGACCTCAAAACGTGCAAATCTGTTGAAAACTTTAAATAATATAAAAGAACTTTAAAATGTCTTTCGAGTGATGTATTAAAAATAAATTAATCGTAATTAGAAATTGAAATACGCGTATTAGAATAAAATTTAATTTCCAATTAAAATGTAATTTTTTTGCAAAGTCGATGAAATTTGAACTGCAAGGCTGTCTTGTGATGTTAGTTCTTTGTACCAAGTTTAGTGTACGGCATTAAAAAACTGAAGCCTTTTCGAAATTGCAATTTTTAATCGCAGTAGCAAAACACGTGACCTCATTAAATACCAGATGTCTCTCTTTCCGTTCAAGTTTTTTTTTTCGCTTTCCATCAGACACCGTTTCGAGAAATGCTTACTCTCTGAACAGGTTGCCATAGTGATGAAAACCGACAGCTGCTTCATTTGACGGAAGGAAGTTCGCGTATTCTATTTCAATGGGTTTAAAGCGTGAAATTAAAAAAATTATAACTCATTCAGTTTTTGAAATTTTCTCTCAACCTTTTGGGAATTAAATTATGAAAGCGAGATCTATATAAAAAAAAAATAGAAATGATTTATCTCTAAACGCTTTTGAGTTATAAAATGTTTTGTGAAAAAATCGATGTTTCGTAAAATCTAAAAATATGGATCGCTAATCCATATTTTGTAAAAATGTTTATATGGTTCGAAAGAGGATTAAATGGCCTTTCTTTATATACCAGTTATTAAGAAATGGAAGAGTTATTCGGTCGTACAGGGGTTTTTAAAAAGACGATGGCAAAAAAGAGAAATTTTCGACCCTTTTTAAAACTTTTTTAAAAAATATAAAAAATCCGTATTTTTTTAAAAAAATTGTACCGTAAGAATCGGTAATAAATGCTCTTTCTCGTGGTACAGGTGTATTTTCGATATCTCCAACGGATCGGCAGCGATGGGTTTAGAGAAACCCACGAAAATTCCTCTTTCTGCTTCTTCTTTTAAGGTAAGCGGTCCCGGTCGAAAATGATGAACGCGTGCCATTTTGAATCGTTTTTTCGTTAGACAATGGTCGACATTTCAATTAATATCTCCGCTAATTAGGGTCGCATCGTTTAGCAAATTAGATAACCCAGATCTGATTTAAATTCTCTGTCGATCGGTACCTGTTCGAAGTCCGTGCGACCGTTAGCGGCCGAGCTTTTGCTGCTTCAAGCTGTTTCTCACAGACAGACAGACAGACACACACACGCGTACAGATTTTAATAATATAAGAGACTAGCGAGCTTCGCCCGCTAGCGGGTCAGTATTTTCAAATGAATTACTAACAGTAACTTTTAGTCTTAAGAAAAGAAATTGAAAAAAAAAAATCATTTATGATTGGGCAAAAAACCAGCCTGCGCAGTCCCGTGCGCGTTGTGCGCGCACAATTTAAGGGATACACGCGCTGCGCGCGCGTATTCCTTCCCTCACCCTTCGTGGCTCCTAAAAAAAAAAAAAATCTGATCGGGTAAAACAAAACGTGTAAATCTGGTGAAAACTTTCGATAATATAAAAGTACTTTAAAATATCTTTCGAATGATGTATTAAAAATAATTTAATCATAATTAGAAATTGAAATATTGAAATTTTAAAATATTACAGCGCCATCTGTCGGTAAAAATTTCTGTATTCCACTGTTCGATTCTAAATCAAAAAAGCTTTCTAAAGATGTATTACTTATGAAATTATTTTAATTAGTAGCTGAGATACCAACGAAAACTAATTCAGGACACCTCAAAACGTGTAAATCAGGTGAAAACTTTCTATAATATAAAAGAACATTAAAATAACCGTACTTTAAAATGTGTATCGAATGACGTATTAAAAGAAAAAAAAAATTGAAACATAATTAGTATCTGAAGAATTGAAATTTTAAAATATTACAGCGCCATGACACCTCAAAACCTGTAAGTCAGGTGAAATTTCGGATTCCATTACCTACGGTATTTGGTTAATGGAAGTAAATAGAAAAAGAAATATTTTTACCTTAAGTGTATTTGTGTCGTTTTGAAACTGGCATCCTCTTTCGACAGATAAAATGTGATTCGTGTAAAGATAAAATTTAATTTGCAATTAAAATGTAAATCTTTTGTTTATTGACGACAATCGATGAAATTTCAACTGCAAGTTTGTTTTGTGGTGTTAAGATTGTATATGAAGTGAAATGTGTAAAATTTTAAAAATTGAAGAAAATAGAAAATTGCATTTTTTTATCCCACTTAAAATCCATCTGTTTATCAATCAGTGGCAGGTGCTTTTTTTTTTTTTCGCTTCCGCTGTCTAGGCGGTCGTCTGCAAAGCTAAGATTCTTGTGATTTGTTGCCAACATGATTTTATAGTTTAGTTAATTTTAAAAAATCTAATTGTCCGATCGATAAGCCGTTTAAACCATCGGATTAAGAAAAAAAAGCCCTTTCCAATGGTATCTTGTTTGTAACAATACGACTGATATTTCTAATTTATTTTCCACTTTTTCCGTAAAAATGTCGCTTTTTAAGCATTTAATCATGAATTCTGGGTCATTTTTCGGTAGACAATGGTCGACATTTTAATTAATATCTCCGCTAATTAGGGTCGCATCGTTTAGCAAATTAGATAACCCAGATCTGCGATAAATTCTCTGTCCGACGGTACCTGTTCGAAGTCCGTGCGACCGTTAGCGGCGGAGCTTTTGCGGTTTCAAGCCGTTTCTCACAGACACACACACACGTACAGAATTTAATAATATAAGAGACTAGCGAGCTTCGCCCGCTAGCGGGTCAGTATTTTCAAATGAATCACTTACAGTAACTTTTAGTCTTAAGAAAAAAAATTAAAAAAAAAAAAAATCATTTATGAATGGGTAAAAAGTCGGCCCGTGTCCCCACTGCCTTCGGCAGCGCAGTCCCGTGCGCGCTACGCGCCCACAACTTAAGGGATACACACGCTGCGCGCGCGTATTCCTTCCCTGACCCTTCGTGGCTCAAAAAAAAAAAAAAATCTGATCGGGTAAAAAATTCCCACCGTGTCCCCACTGCCTCCAGCAGCGCAGACCCATGCGCGCTGTGCGCGCACGTGTGAAGGTATACATGCGCTGCGCGCACATATTCCTTCTCAAATTAAAACTTTATTCTTAAGAAAATTTAAAAAATCATTTCTCTTCGGG
The DNA here is from genome assembly GCA_963930645.1 of Salticus scenicus. Taxonomy (NCBI): domain Eukaryota; kingdom Metazoa; phylum Arthropoda; class Arachnida; order Araneae; family Salticidae; genus Salticus; species Salticus scenicus. The sequence goes on along the minus strand of OZ005652.1, from coordinate 360,259,473 downwards.
TAAAAATTTGGACCGGGTCCCCACTGCCTTCGGCAGCGGAGACCCGTGCGCGCTGCTCGCGCATAACTTAAGGGGTACGGATACACGCGCTCCGCGCGCGTATTCTTTCCCTGACCCTTCGTGCCTGAAAAAAAAAATTCTGATCGGGTAAAAAATCCCAACGGGTCCCCACTGCCTTCGGCAGCGCAGACCCATGCGCGCTGAGCGCGCGCGTGTTAAAGTATACGCGCCCTGCGCGCACATATTCCTTCACAAATAAAATTTTGATTCTTAAGAAAAGAAAATAAAAAAAATCATTTGTCATCGGTTAAAAAGTTGGACCGGGTCCCCACTGCCTTCAGCAGCGCAGTCCCGTGCGCGCTGCGTGCGCACAAGTTAGGGGATACGCGCGCGGTGCACGCCTATTTCTTCTCCACCCTTTCAGGCTCTCTTAATTAACCTACGTATACCAATTTTGAACGATCTAACTCATTTGGCTGAGATGCAAAAGAAAACGTAATCAGGACACCTCAAAACGTGTAAATATTGCGAAAACTTTCGGTAATCTAAAAGAACTTTAAAATATCTTTCGAATGATGTATTAAAAATAATTTAATCATAATTAGAAATTGAAATATTGAAATTTTAAAATATTACAGCGCCATCTGGCGGTAGAAATTTCTGTATTCCTTTGTTCGATTCCAATTCAAAAAAGCTTTCTAATGATGTATTACTTATGAAATTATTTTAATTAGTAGCTGAGATACAAAAGAAAACTAATTCAGGACACCTCAAAACGTGTAAATCTGGTGAAAACTTTCGATAATATAAAAGAACTTTAAAATATCTTTTGAATGATGCATTAAAAAAAAAATTAATCATAATTAGAAATTGAAATATTGAAATTTGAAAATATTACAGCCCCATTAAAGAAAACTGATTTAGGACAACTCAAAACGTGTAAATCTGATGAAAACTTTCGATAATTTAAAATAACTTTAAAATATCTTTCGAATGATGTATTAAAAATAATTTAATCCTAATTAGAAATTGAAATATTAAAATTTGAAAATATTACAGCGCCATCTGGCGGTACAAATTTCTGTATTCCACTGTTCGATTCCAAATGAAAAAAGCGTTCTAATGATGTATTACTTATGAAATTATTTTAATTAGTAGCTGAGATACAAAAGAAAACCTAATCAGGAACCCTCAAAACGTGTAAATCGAGTGAAATCTCGCGCGCATCGCGTGCGGTATACACCTATTTCTTCCTCACCCTTTCAGCTCCTCCTAATTAACCTATGTATACCAATTTTGAATGGTCTAACTCAATTATCTGAGATGCAAAAGAAAACCTAATCAGGAGACCTCAAAACGTGTAAATCAGGTGAAAACTCTCGATAATATAAAAAAAACCATTAAAATATCTTTCAAATGATGTATTAAAAATAATTTAATTATAATTAGAAATTGAAATTTTAAAATATTAAAGCGCCATGGATCGAACCGGCAGCCCAGTCCCGTGCGCTCTGCGCGCGCACAAGTTAAGGGATACGCGCGCGGTGCACGCCTATTTCTTTTCCACCCTTTCAGGCCTTCTTAATTAACCTACGTATACCAATTTTGAACGATCTAACTCATTTGGCTGAGATGCAAAAGAAAACGAAATCAGGACACCTCAAAACGTGTAAATCTGGTGAAAACTTTCGATAATCTAAAACAACTTTAAAATATCTTTCGAATGATGTATTAAAAATAATTTAATCATAATTAGAAATTGAAATTTGAAAATATTACAGCGCCATAAAAGAAAATTGATTCAGGAGACCTCAAAACGTATAAATCTGGTGAAAATTTTCGATAATTTAAAAGAACTTTAAAATATCTTTCGAATGATGTATTAAAAATAATTTAATCATAATTAGAAATTGAAATATTGAAATTTGAATGTATTACAGCGCCATCTGGCGGTACAAATTTCTGTATTCCACTGTTCGATCCCAAATCAACAAAGCTTTCCAATGATGTATGACTTATGAAATTATTTTAATTAGTAGCTGAGATACTTTAAAATGCGTATCGAAAGACGTATTTAAAAAAAAAAAAAAAACATAATTAGAATCTGAAATATTGAAATTTTAAATTATTACAGCGCCATGAAACCTCAAAACGTGTAAGTCAGGTGAAATTTCGAATTCCATTATCCATTCCATTATTAATGGAAGTAAATAGAAAAAGAAATATTTTTACCTTAAGTGTATTTGTGTCGTTTTGAAACTGGCATCCTCTTTCTACAGATAAAATGCGAGGCGTGTAAAGATAAAATTTAATGTGCAATTAAAATGTAAATCTTTTGTTTATTGACCAAATTCGATGAAATTTGAACTGCAAGTTTGTTTTGTGGTTTTAAGATTGTGTACTAAGTAAAATGTGTAAAAATTGAAAAATTGAAGAAAATAGAAAATTGCAATTTTTAATCGCAGTACGAAACACGTGACATCATTAAATACCAGATGTGTTTCCGTTGAAGACTGCTGTAGACTATCGTCTGGAAAGCTAAGATTCTAGTGATTTGTTGCCAATATTTTTTTATAGTTTAGTTAATTTTAAAAAATCTAATTGTCCCATCGATAAGCCGTTTAAACCATCGGTTTAAGAAAAAAAAGCTTGTCACCGGCTTCCCAGGTGCAGAAGTTCTTGGAGTCTGACGATGCTGATGTTTTGCGTAGTTGGCGGTTTCCTTTAAAAGGTGGCGCCACATTTTATCTACTCCCACCACATCATTGCCATTACACAGATCTATATTACTAATTACTTCGACTGCCTCATGATATGCTGCGTAGTTATGATTGTTATAATTTGTGAGTTTTGTAACTAACATTATTATTTTCGAAACTAATATTAACTGGCTTTTTATTATACGTTTTTGTTAGGGCAGTTATAATTTTACTTGTCATGATGCCATGGCTATGTTCTTTAATTCTTGTTTTAATTTTTCTTTTTGTTTTACCTGTGTAACATTGGGGATTAACTTGACTATTGGTAAATGGAATTTTATAAATACCTACAGTTTCAAGTGGAGGGATACGGTCTTTGTCACTTCTAACCAGTTGAAAAATAGTAGGGTTGTGTTTAATAGGAATGCTAATATTGCGTTTTGTTGCAACATTTTTAATTTTAATAGAAGCAACTTTGTCATAAGGTATGGAAGTGGAGAATTTTGGTGTTTTTTTTTTATTACTTTTGAATTTTGTCAAGATTTACGATGAGTTTTTTTTATAAAGTCTGTTAATTAATCTGTCCGGATAACCTGCTTTTCCAGTGCATTGTTTATTGATGTCTAGTTCTTTTTTAGTTCTTCTGGTTAACTACAAAATAAAATAGAGCGATTAATATAGGACTGAATGGCGTTGATTTTATATCAGAAAGGGGTTTTGCTATTAAAGTGGATAATTTCGTTGCTGCTGGTATGTTTACGATATACTGTAGTGGAAATTTTATTTTAAAACACGTGATTCTTACATCAAAATAAATTTGGTTGTGGCTTTCTTCTTCGAGCGTGAATTTAATGTTAGGATCAATTTCGTTTAATCTATCCAGAGCATCATTAGGGTTTGCATTAATGACAAAAATAGCAAAAACATTGTCGACATATCGAAACTAATACAAAATTTTATTACTAAAAATTCGTATAATTTTTTCTCCATTAACCTTAGTTTAAAATCGGCTAGAAAACCTGAGATGGGGATCCCATTAGGGACACAATTTTTCTGTTGATAAACTTTATTATTAAACTTAAAAAAATTTTCATTCAGCAGAAGATTGGTAACGGCACTGAGTGTTTAAGCAATTTGTGGATCACTATATTCATTATTAATAATGTCATTAAAAATCTGCGCTATTTCTTTTTGATCTATAGAGGGTATCAAATTAATGACATCAAAACTGACAAAACAATAATGATCTTCGATTTCAATTTCGCGTATTTTCTTAATAAAATCTTCGGTAAAATTTAAGTTATGCTGTGAGGGAGGTAATCTCTCTCTCACTTTCTCACTCTTTTTAACACTTTTCAACAAGGTTGAAAAGTGTTGACGACTTCGGTTTGTCAGTTTGTCAGTGTCAGTTCGTCTGCCTGTGTGCGCTGTAACTCCCGTAAATATTCATCGAATTTTTTGAAACTAATATATGTCATTCGAGTTTACTATCGGATGTTCCCTATTGAAAATGGAGTGACTATCTTCACTGGTTTGTGTACAGGGACACCCGAAAGTATTCCAAAGCAATGTGTTCTATGAGAAGTATTTCTATAAACCATATTTTAATACCGTTACTTTACACAAATCTTAATGAAATATGTTATTCAATTCCACAATCGGATGTTTCTCATTAAAAATGGAGTAAATACAATCAATGGTTTGTATACAGGGACACCTAAAAGTATTCCAAAGCATTTCGTTCTACGAGAGGTATTACTGTAAACCAAATTTTAAGAACTTTGCTTTGCCCAAATCTTTATGAAATTAAAAAATATTATTCCTATGCACAAAAGAATGCTTTTCGTAGAAATAGTAAGATTATCAATAGATTTACAGGGCCATACAAAAATATTCAGTTACATTAATGGGTGTTATTGGTAATTTGCTGGAATTGCATTTTCCGTTATATTAATCTTTTTTATCACTTTTTAAATGTTTTTAACACTATCCAATAAGGTTTAAAAGTGTTAATGACTTCATTTTCTCCGTCTGTGTATCCGATCTCTAACTCCCGTAAATATTTATGGAATTTCTTGAAATTTGTGAAAGAGAAAGTTTGAGAGTAACACACTAGATTATTATCATTATAAAACCAGAATTCTCGTTTCGTATCACGATATGTTAATATTTTACTTAATACTACATTATGATTAGCTCGACTTAATTTGATTGCACTTTTTTTTTTTTTTTTTTTTTTTTTTTTTTAATAATTTTGCGAATCTCCAACGTGTTTCTGAATTACAAGTGAGAAGATGGAACTTCTGCGAAATAACTATTTAGATATAACTTCCTCAAAAGGATTTTGAAAATGTTTCAAAAAGATACTTACAATTAGCTAACAAAGATCATCTTTCCACTTGATATTTTAAATTTGCTTTCTCTAGACAGCGCAGACATTGGGGGAAGAAAAAATAAAAAACAGTTTCATTTTAGCGATGTCATCTAACGTTAAATTTTGCTTTGTCTTTCAGGTGTTATTCAATTCGCTTAACATAATGAACTAGATATATTGTTTTGAAAAATTAAAAGAGAATGATTATTTTTTAAATCATCTAAAAAGCTTATTCTCGTGATCACCAGTTTCACAAACTTCAGATTCAGAGTCAGTTTCGTCATGATGGGAAAATTGCCAATCTCATCAACAAATATTCTACCATTTTGTTCAGAAATGACAATCAACTCCTTCCTAAACATACATTTATCTAAAATTTATAAAATCTATTCAAAAGTTTCATATATTTAAAAAGAGAAAATGAGTAGCAAGAAGAGTTTACATCTTCATGATCAGGGCTAATTGGGGCTTATTCATTAGCATGACATGTGGTCCATTCAGAGCCAATCCCGAACGTTGCAGTTACATTCACGTTTTTGCCTAACACAACATCCTATTTAAATAATTTAAATACATATTAAAATATGTAAACATGTAAAGGAAATCTTACGAAAAAAAATAGCTGTCATGAAATAGTAAATACAGGGTGACAAGAAATAACTTGGACACATATGATACATTATAACTTTAATGCTAATGAAAATATTACGACCAAACTTCGATAAATATGAATACATTATTTTGTCTATTATATTTACAAATTTTCAAGGTGGCTACCTTTAGCCTTAATACAGATCTTTAAACGTGTCACAAAATTTTCGGCTATGGACCCGCAACTGACTTACTGATATTTTATCCAATTCCTTGCATGAGAATTTCTTTCGGGATGCCAAAGTTTTATACGTTTCAGCACAGACCCTTGTCTCCAAGATGGACCAAACAGAATAATCCATCGGGTTCAAATTTGGGGAATACGATGGCCTATCTTGAGCTCCAATGAAGTCAGGAAAATTTGTCTTGCACCAATCTTGAGTGCCTTTAGCTCTGTGTGCAGGTGCGGAATCCTGTTGGAAGGTCCATCTTTTGTTTCCAAAGAACTTTTGCGACCAAGGTAAGACAACATCTTCCAAAATGAGTTTGCGATAGTGGTAGTTACAGATATTTGATTTGAAACTTCGTCCAAGTTATTTCTTGTCACCCTGCATTTTTTAACAACTAACTACCTTACAGAAAAAAAAATTAAACTTACTTAATAATAATAGAATTATCCACATATAATTTTTGTAGTATTTTAACAGATTTTTCACTAATCCATTATGCAAAGAAAAAGTGTTTTCGGCAAATATTTGAATATTTTTGTGTGTTTCATAGAGCAGGTAATTTTATTTGCTCATAGCACTCAAAATTGTTCATAGCAAATATTTTTGTATATAGGGGCCCATTCAACTCCATGGCTCATTATTGAAGCTTTATCACTCTCTCCACCAAATTGTCGTATTCAAAGAGTCTCAAAACGTGAATTTTAAAAATCTAATTATTAGGAATTCAACACAAAAATAACCTTGTTTCTAGCATACATGGGTATAAGAAAGGTAAATTTATGAATTATAGAATAATGGTGTCGAAATATTGATATATGTAACATATGGATACATACTCACTTAAATCACCTAAATAAAGTGAAAAAGGATTTTTAAATATTTGTTACTTTCAGTTGATATCTGTAACAAAATTCATTAGTCGAAATTTTAAAAAGCTTTTGTAATTAAAAATATTAAAAAGATCAACTGATTTTAAAGTTTTCAGTAACTGCTATCACTTGATCTTTTTCCTTTGTTTCTTTTCTTTATATATATATAGCAAATTGGTTCATAAAATAATAATAATAATAATAATAAATTATACTCGTATACTTATTCAGATTAACGAATACAAATTTTAAAATACTACTAAATTAAATAACACGAAAATAAAGTCTTAATTGAAATCAAGAATACAAAGTGTAAAATCTAGAAAAAATAGCTTTAGTTCCTTTTTTTATATAAAGTTTAACTTTTATCTACATGTTCAATAAATCGAGTATAGTACCTTAAAAACTGTTATTTTTATTTAAGCACTTCTCTTAGAGTGCGATAACAGAAAGTGTTTAATGTTAATACGATACTTTAAAAGCAATGCAAAGAGGTTTTTTTTTTTTTTTTTTTTTTTTTTTTTTTTTTTTACGCCATGCCATTTATCGCCGTAATTTCTTTTTAATCGGGCAATTTGCATAAAGAAGTATACTGTAGTTAAGATTCTTAAAAGTGATCTCACTCACTCTCTTTTTTAATAGTTATAAGTTACGTTTGGTTTGTGACATGTTTTAAATACCACAATATTAATTTTTCTTTAACTTTTCTTTCTTTCTTTCTTTTTTTTTTTTTTTTCTTTTTTTTTTTTTTTTTTTAAGAAAATCGGATTAAATAAAAAATAAATAAATGAACTAATAAAAAAATCGTAATTTCAAAGTAAATATGCTTAAAAAAGCTGTTCTTAGGAAAAGAAAAAGAAAAAAAGCATATTTTAAAATTGGAGGAGATTAAAATATTCTCGTATAATTTACTTTTTTTTTTTATATATATATATACTTTGTCTTGAAAGAGTAAAATATTAAGAAAATTTTATTAAAAACTGAACAAATAAGATTTTAATGTTTGGAATTTGAGAAAACAATTAAAATAACATAAATTAAATTAAATTAAATAAATTAAATTAAAAACAATAAATTTCAGATGATGTATCTTCACAATATCACAAATTAAAATGTTCATATACAGATAAAAATGCGAAAATTTTAAATAAATACTTAAATAATGTGCTCCAAATAATTGTGTATTTTATTGAACATTTATTATAGAATTCATAAATAAAGATTTTTGATATTATTTTCTAAATTTAGGTATTGAGTTTGTGGCGTTTGCGTTCCTGCAAACGCCATCTTAACTTACTTAATTAGATTACTAAGAGAACACAAGACTTTAAATAACAATAACTAAAGTTTATTTGAGCAGATTAATGGGAGGGCGGCCTGGTACTAAAGCTTAGCTCAGTCAGCGTTTTACTTAATCAAAATATATGAATCAACAATTTAAGTAGATAATCTTAAATATCTCACCACAGCAGATAGTCGAAAGTGTAGAGACGGTCGCACTCGTACTCCAATACTACGGCTTCACTATGGGACAGAGGATTCCCTTCTATCCCAGCTTGAACTTTCCGAAAACTAGTAGCTACTAGAGATGAGACGGGCTCAGCCCGAGCCCGAGCCCGGGCCCGAGCCCGATCGGGCTCAAATCTTACGCAAGTCTTCGGGCTCCGGGCGGGCTCGGATTCAAGCTAAAAGTTCCGTTTATTTTATTCTTCACTAACTGGAAAATGTAAAAAAAAAAAAAAAAAAAATAAGAAAGAAATTTTATTCATTTTGAGAGCACCTTTAATAATGTCATATCATAATAGTCATGATAGGTTATAAATCACAAAATAATCTTGCAAACCTTAGTAGCTTTGACTTTCCTGTTTCTAAATAGAACTCTTTTTTCAACGGGATGCATATTATGTCATAGTGTTATACAGTAATCCTTCCTCCTTCGTTATATCGGGCTTCATTATATCACTCATTCGGATAATTCCCCCCCCCCCCCCGATAGGCGCGTTATAAACAATGGGCTGCACTATAAATATCTATTATATAAATATATACATGTATACAGAGACACAGACATTATAAATTGTTATAATAACATTTATAGTTATTTAAATTGAGGACTGATAATAAGAAAATTAATTTGAAAATGAAAACGGTATTTAATTTTACTATTGTGTATGCGTTGCATAGCGTACCACTTTCAATATCGGGCTCGGGCGGGCTCGGGCTCTGATCACACAAAATTTTTCGGGCTCGGGCGGGCTCAGTTCAAAAATGTTTCGGGCCCGGGCGGGCTCGGATTGCCAAAATAGAGCCCGAACTCACCTCTAGTAGCTACTCACACCGACACTCATTACTACTTAACTTCACGCCACTAAAACTCCACTGCTCTACTTCTCTATATCCGTAAAACTAAGATTCATCACAACCACTATAATATCCTCCGACATCCACTATACGATCCTCCAACATCCACACCATCTACTAAAACCATCTCTATTTTTATACTTCTTCCTACTGCCTCCTTTCGCTACATTTCAATCCGTATTTTTAAAAATCACTTCTAATTTAACTAATATTCAAAATCTAAGTCTTTTAATGCAGCACCCTGCCGACACAAAACTATCTCGACCTCAACCGTCACCGAGTCACTGGCGACGGAGTGATTTTAACCGTCCCCACTTCCTACTTTGCTGGATCCAGCTTAATTAAAACAACTGTGGTGACGTTCTGACGTCTCAACCTCACAGTCCCCCTCCAAGAAAAAAAATTTAGTCGGGAAAATCCCCAACGGGTTTGATCGATTAAATTTAAATAGCTTCATTTCATATCTAGCTATCTCAAATCTCTGAAATGTGAGTGCAGCCGTCACTTAAATTTTAACCGGGTGAGAAAAACTGAAAAATTTGTTAAATCCCTGATCGAAAACTCGGGGACGCAAAAAAAATTAATTTAAAATTTTAAGTAAAAGGCGTACATTTACCCCGAGAACTCCGGGACTCTGACTGAGCTAAAACCAGGCTTACAGTAGGATGCACACACGTCTCCCTGTTATGCCAGGGAGGCAAAATATTAAATTCAAACTTGATCATGCATGTCTTTACATAGTAAGTCGCTTGGGACAAATGCGACATTTAAAGTTTGTTATAATCACAAGAATAATTGTTCTTTTTAAAGAAAAACATGAGAAAATCTTTATTAGTAGGAGTGTACTGGCTGGACTGGTATCTGGAGCGTTACGTTTGCAAGGGAGATGACTAAACGAAGAATAGGATGAACTTTCTTCATACTAGAGCAGACGTCGGAATGGGCAGGCTGTCCACATCCAGGAAAAAGAACTTTTTTACATCAAATTAAGAGATCTTTCACTTTAGATAAAAATAGTTTTAACATCAGGTTAAGAGAATAGTCCATCAGAGTGTGTCTGAAATGGGAAAAACTTTTACAGTATGCATAGTAAAAAAAGTGACAATTCATCTCTAGAAGAAACTGAGACATGTTCGTCTCGATTAACATAAGAGATAGGTTACATACAGAAATATTTCTCCCTCCTTAGCTAAAGCATAAGCGGAAAAACTGAGCAGTTAGTCTTTTTAATGTTATATGGTTAAACACGCTTTTTATGCTTATAGCTAAAAAAAAAACAGTTTTTTTCCCCTCTAAAAGTACATACAGATCAACTTTTAGACAAATATTCAAAAGTTTTACAAATACAAATATGCAGTTTATAAATACATCATTTATAGAAAGACAAAAGAAAAAAGGGGGGGAAATTTACAAAGGGTCCAAAAAACAGTTTATATTACCAGCTTTCTGCAGGAGATGGCTACAAGGTAAAAGAACTTAATACATACATAAAATAGATATTTAAGAGAAAACAAAAATGTTGACATTGAAGCAGAACATTAATTTTGATTTGAAAGTTCATGGCTAAATTAAATTTTGTATTTTTAGTTTGGGAAAGTCCATAACTTTCGTAAGAGTTCTTAAAATATAAAGTCCCAAAAAGGCTTCAAGGTATGTCGAACATTTTGTACAGCTCTGACAGAAATGCACTTGTAATAGAAAAAAAAATAGAGAACGGTATCACCTGATGTGAATTTGCAGCTGTAACTTCAGCAAGGTTAGAGGTCTTGGTGAATGTTCTCGATGTACTCGTCAGCTAGGAAACAGGGTTGGAGGCTTTCAGACCGGGGTCTAGGGCTATCCCAAAAGGCTTGTACAAAGGCTTGCTCGGCAGGTGATTCATACGGCTGAGCCTGTTGTCGGAGTCTGGCTTGACGCCGGGTATTGAATCGGTGGTGTGAAGAGAACTCGTCTTTGCCGATCGAGTCAGGAGCTGCTAGGAATTTCTCCATGTGCCGTCCGCTAGCTGATGAAGAGGGTGGAGGTCTTTTTCGAACCCTTGCCTTTCTCTTCGGTCGGAAAGAATCGGTGTGCACTGAATCTGGAACTGCTAGTACCTTCTGTGGGCGATGTGTTCCAGAGGACTTTGAGGAGGGGGCTTGTGGCAGTTTTAGATACTTATTCCAAGCCTTTTTCTTTTTAATCTGTGGTATAAAAGAGCCATTAGTAAAAGAATAGTCGCGTTTGCGACCAGTTTGCCTAGGAAATTTCACATTAGAAAAGTCTGATGACCCACTACGAGCTCGCTTTTGTGCGACGGGTCTGCTAACACTAGATTGGTCAGCGGAAGTGCCCTGAACAGATTGTTCGGGAGTTGTAGGAGTAGGTAGTTCATCAGCTGTACAAGAATCAGGAGCACTAGGCTGGGGAGTGAGGTTAGGCGTAAGGACGGACTGTTCGTCAGGTGGGTTTGAACCCGGCACGCTATCACTATCAAGAGTTTCAGTATATGATTGAGTGCGCTCTTTAAATATTCGGACCTGATCAACATTAATGGTCGCTGGGGTGCCGTTAAAATCGATTGTCAGATTATTATTTTCTATCTTTAAAACAGAGAAAGGCCCAATGAATATTGGCCCAAATTTAGCTACTTTAGAATCTTTTTTAGAGCTAAGAAAATGTGATTCTAGGAGTATTTTATCTCCCACTTTTACTTCTAAAATTCTACGTTTTAAGTTATAATATAGAGCTTGCTGCTCTTGAGCTTTTCTCAAATTTCTCTGAACTTCTGGTAGCAATTCTTCAATATTTCGCGTAATAAATTGAGATGCGTTTTGCTGTACTAATACCAGTTTTTGAAAGGGGGTCAGAATCTTTCTGCCCAAAAACAATTCAGCGGGAGTTTTTCCTGTTGCATCACTTACCGCTGCACGAATCGCATACCCAAAATGATAGAGAAACTGATCCCAATTTTCATGATTTTGACCAATGAACGTCGCAATCATATTTATTAGAGTTCTATTAACACGTTCGGCCTGATTAGCTTGCGGTCGATATGGAACCGTGAAGACATGTTTAATTTCGAGTGTATCGCAAAGTGCCTTAAAAACATTACTTATAAATTGAGGACCATGGTCCGTTACAATTTGAAGGGGGGCGCCGTAACGAGAAATATAATTATTAAAGAAGGCAGTGGCCACTGCTTGTGCCGAAGCTTTACGTAAAGGCACAAATTCAACCCATTTACTAAAATAATCCACCATAACTAACACATAACGAAATCTATTTGGTTTAGAGAGGGGGTAAGGACCGATTAAGTCGAGTCCAAGAATTTGATTTGGAAAATCAACTTTAATAGGAATTAATTTACCGGCCGGCTTTACATTTTTATAATTATATTGCTGGCACAAGCGACAACTCGAAACATATTCATTAACAAACTTCCTCATTTTAGGAAAGTAACAGGCATCTTTGAGCTTTTTATAAGTTTTCCTAATGCCAAAGTGCCCCGAAATTGGAGAGTCATGAAACTCAAATAGGATGGCTTGACGAAGAGATTGGGGAATTACAACTCGCAATTCGCCATAAGATGATAATAATTTTGAATAAAAAAGCAAGCCATCGATTAAAGAAAAAGATTGGGACCAGTTTAAGGCAATGGCTGATTCAATTAATGAAACTGACTCAGGATCTTCTAAATACTTATAGATTAATCCAAATTCTGGATCATTTTTTTGTTCTTGGATTAATTGATCTCTCGAATTTAACACAGATGCTGGCATAAGCGCTAAAGCTACTTTTTCCTGATCAGATACGAATTTATTGTTTAAAGTAGTGACTAGATCTGTAGAAGCACATGGGTTAACTTGTTCAATTTCAATTTCCTTTACACGAGTTTCAGTCACGTCTACTAATATTTCGGATTGAACCGGCTCAGCCTTGAAATGCGAATGATGAATATATGAGGCTTTAACAGTAGAATTTAACTGATCATTCTTTTCATTTAAAGCAAGGGATTGATTTGTAAGATTAGATTCAATCTTATTTTCTTGAGTTTGAGTAGTACGTGAAAGAACGTCAGCTACGATATTGTCAGAACCAGGTCGGTGTTCGATGTTTATATTGAAGTTAGATAACTTAAGAGTCCATCGAATCATGCGGGGGGAGAGATTCTTTCCAGTTGTTAACCGAGTTAATGCCGCATGATCTGTAACAACTGTTACTGGAAGTTGCGTAAAATATAAATGAAATTTTTGCAGTCCCCAAAGCACTGCTAAACATTCACGTTCAGTTACTGGATAATTTCTTTCTGCAGCGTTAAGCGTACGGGACGCATATGCTATTGGACGGACTTCTTGGCTTAAAACGGCACCAATGCCGTACGAAGAAGCATCAGTAGCTACTTGAAATTTAATATTATAATTAGGATGAGCTAGTACAGGAGGAGCGCTAAGTATAGTTTTTAAGTTATCAAATGCTTCTTGTGCTTCATTTGACCAGTGAAATTTAACTCTTTTCCTTTTGAGTTTAAAGAGGGGCTCGCATATGTGAGCAAAATTAGGTATAAATTTCCCATACCAAGCACACATGCCTAGAAATCTCGAAACTTGTTTGGAAGTTGTAGGAGGGGGCATGTTTAAAACTGGCTGAACTTTTTCATTATCTACAGAAATACCAGCAGGCGTTATTTTGACGCCTAGGTACTTAATTTCCTGTCGTGCAAAATGGCACTTAGAGGAATTTAAAGTTAATCCTGCATTTTGCAGTAGAGTAAAAACAGTTTTTAAATGATCTAAATGCTCATTGTAAGATGAGGACGTGATTATTATATCATCGAGATAAACATGTACAAATTTATTCAAAACAGGTTTAAGAATAGTTTCCATGGCTTTTTGGAATGTCGCTACAGCCCCTGAACATCCGAAAGGCATTCGTTTAAAACCAAACGTGCCATTTTTAGTTATAAACGCTGTTTTTGATATATCAGCGGGTTTCATTGCAATTTGAAAGTAACCCGATGTCAGATCGAGAGTAGACATAAAATTTGTCGTTGTTATATGTGCTAACAAATCATCAATTATAGGCAAGGGATACTGCGGATATTGTGTAATAGAATTTAGCCTACGATAATCGATTGCAAATCTCCATGCCTCAGGATCAGTAACAGTTTTACCAGTTTTCTTACGACATAAAACAACAGGAGATGCGTAAGGAGAAGTTACAGGCATAATAATATCATTTTTCAACATTTTTTCAATATGCCAATTTATAATATCTTGTTTGGCTTGATCATAACGATAAGGCTTACTAAAGACTGGTTTATTAGTTCCAGTGTCAATTTCATGGCAAACAACATGGGTTAAGCCAAGTGCATCAGAAAATAACTGTTTAAACCGATTAAGAAAATTAACAAAATCAATTTTTTCAATATGAGTGAGGGCACTTTCCTCTAAATTAACAATTAACTCTGTCGGCTCGACAGGTTTAGAATTTGACTTAGAATCATCAATATGTAAAGATTTATTGGCAAAATTTATTTCAACATTATTTGCTTTCATAAAATCTAACCCTATAATGTAGGGATGCTGATGATTGTCGATGACATAAAAAGGCCAATTAACACTTAAATTATGAATTTTAACATTCAGGCTGACTTCGCCTCTATTAACACAGGACTTGCCTTGAGCCGTTGTAATATTTAAATTTGTTCGCTTTAAAGGTTTAAAGTCAAAATACTTTTTATAAGTTTCATATGCTAGAAAGGAGCGTTCAGCACCAGTGTCCCAATAAGTAGGTATGAAAATATCATGAATTATTGCATTCAAATTAGGAAGGTCCACCGGACTGATACAAATTGTGTCTAAACATATGGAGGTGGTTGAGATATTCAGTGGCTGTTGACCCTCCTCACAAGAGCCACTTACTCGTTTAACTGACGACTCTGGTTATTACGAGAGTTACGAAAATTTCTGTTATTTCTATCAGCTCGAGAAAAGTTTTGAGACTGATTTTGATTAGAACGATCATTCCGAGAATTTTGAAAGTTATTACGCCTTGGCTGCGGCAATTGACGTTCTTGTTTATAGCGATTGAAATTTTGAGGGGGGGGGGGTGAAATTTTCACGCCTAGAATTTTGCATATTTCCATTACCCCGTTGGCGATTAAAGGTGTTTTCCGCCCTTGGAGGATGTCGTTCTTGATATTTAGCTAAGGTTTGAAACAGGCTGTCGTAAGAAGTGACAGGTTTCAGATCAAGATAATCTTGGATTGGAATAGTCAATAGCGGGGTTATGATTTCCACTGCAGCGGCAAAAGATAAAACTAAATCCAGCTGCTTTATAATGTCGAATTTACGTAATAAAAATGTGGTGGGTTTATCAAAAAACGACATCTTTGTCGTATAAAGTTCTTGACGGAGTTTGGTTTTATCCACAATAGAAGAGAATGAATTTTTAATTTTGAGCTTCAAATCCTCATACGTGGGATTTTGGCCTAGAGCTCTAGAGGCAATGGTGTCATACCAGATTTTAGCATCTCCTTTTAAGGAGTATTTTAATAAATTAAATTTATCATCCTCATCAATTTTACATATATCAAAATACTGTTCAAGATCTTCAAAAAATTTAAGTACATTGTTTGAGCCAGTAAAATAAACCCGAGTGGGGGGGATGTCGAACTGAATTGGGCGCCACTGTGGCGTTTGCGTTCCTGCAAACGCCATCTTAACTTACTTAATTAGATTACTAAGAGAACACAAGACTTTAAATAACAATAACTAAAGTTTATTTGAGCAGATTAATGGGAGGGCGGCCTGGTACTAAAGCTTAGCTCAGTCAGCGTTTTACTTAATCAAAATATATGAATCAACAATTTAAGTAGATAATCTTAAATATCTCACCACAGAAGATAGTCGAAAGTGTAGAGACGGTCGCACTCGTACTCCAATACTACGGCTTCACTATGGGACAGAGGATTCTCTTCTATCCCAGCTTGAACTTTCCGAAAATTAGTAGCTACTCACACCGACACTCATTACTACTTAACTTCACGCCACTAAAACTCCACTGCTCTACTTCTCTATATCCGTAAAACTAAGATTCATCACAACCACTATAATATCCTCCGACATCCACTATACGATCCTCCAACATCCACACCATCTACTAAAACCATCTCTATTTTTATACTTCTTCCTACACCCTCCTTTCACTACATTTCAATCCGTACTTTTAAAAATCACTTCTAATTTAACTAATATTCAAAATCTAAGTCTTTTAATGCAGCACCCTGCCGACACAAAACTATCTCGACCTCAACCGTCACCGAGTCACTGGCGACGGAGTGATTTTAACCGTCCCCACTTCCTACTTTGCTGGATCCAGCTTAATTAAAACAACTGTGGTGACGTTCTGACGTCTCAACCTCACAAGTTTTGTGTAGAGACAGTGTTCGCGAGTCTCTAGGCCTAAATGTAATACTCTCGTATTTGTGCAAGTTTACGAAAACACTGCAGAAAACTTCGAACGTATAGATCGACGTGTGGGATCTAGGTTATCTCCGGATTTCCTTGTTCCTGTCTACCAGTTTTGAAGGCAGAAATAGTCATCTATTGATTCACCTTTTACAAGTTTGATAAAAACGAATTAATTTACTCAAAACTTTTATGTGTCTATTACATATGAGAGTCTTTTTTTTTCCCCTATGTAAAATTTTGCAATACTGTTAAAGAAAAAAAAAAAATGAAAGTGGAAATTTATTTATTTTTACGACTAAATATTTTACAAAATAATATGAAAGTCACGAAAATAAAGATTTAATTAATACATATAAAAAGTATAAAATGTAAAGCTTAGGAAACAAATATACTTATGATTACTGTATGCATTTTAACTTTTATCTATATACATATTGAAAAAAGTCAAGTATTATAACTTTGAAACTGTTCTTTTTATTTATTTATTTATTTTTAATCTTTTTATTTTTTTACTATACGATAATTTAGTGTTAATGCAAAACGTGTATAAAATATCTACTAAATTTGAGATGCTTAAAAGTGACAATTTAATTTCCATTACCGGCTATCGTAAGTAATGGAAGAATTGTATTCTGTCACGAATTTCGATATAGGATTTTCCCTTGATTTACATGTTTTAAGATCTCCTACGTTCAAAATATGATTTTTCGCAGTTGGTCAGTGTGTATGAGTTTCAGGAATCTTCTGACAATCATATCTACAAAACTAATGAAGATAAAAAAACGAAAGTCAGTAACAATCTTCAGAATTAAAGCAGGCCTAGTGTATAAAGGATTTTTAAAAGTTTAGTGAAAATTGGAAAACCGGAATATCTCAAAAATGGACCCAACGATTTTCTACAAAGTTGCTATATAAATACTCATCCAGATTACTTTTCGTACATGTTGGTTAGTTCAGGAAATTTGATATGTAACGTGTATAAATAGTTCAAGTATAGTTCTCACCAGTTTTTTTTTTTTTTTTTAAGACGACTCTACAGATTTTCTTCAAAGTCGCCATATTAATTCATTTTTAGATATCATTGTAATTGTTAGTTTGCAATGATATGTAATTATTAGGTTCCGATGAACAGATTTCCAAATTTTTGTTAACATCGGTTGTAGAACTGAAAGCCGTTATATCAAAAATGGCTCTGACTATTTTCTTCAAATTTGTACATAACCTCTTCTTTAGATGTCATATGTATTATTTGGACGGCAGGGGTTCTCCTTAGATTGGTGAGTTATAGGTCTCGAAAATGGGTAAGTTAAAAAACGATTATAACGATTGTTTTTGCTTTTTTAACTCGCTAAGAAAACTCTCTTTTATATCTCTTTAAGGCGTACACAAAGGGACAAAAAAAAAAAAAAAAAAAAAACTAGTATGCTGTGGCCACCACAAGACTTTCTTCTATATTTTCCTATACAAATTCACGCAGTAACAATATTAAAAAAAAAAAAAAAAAAAATCGATAACTTTGTTTTAAATTATCACATATTTATAGTTCAACCATTCGTTTTAAAGATATTGACGAGACCTTTCGAAAGATACCCATCTTGAAAATGTACCCCCCCCCCCCGGGGGTACTTTCCCCTGGGGGGGGGAAGCGATGACCGATATTTTTTTTCCTAATTAACTACTACTTTTCTCAATAATTCATATTAATTTCACAATCACAGGTTAAGAATAACTCCCATTATGTACATTTATACGAAATTTTGTCCTATACTGCCATGTTAAAAATTTAGAAAAAATACGATCACAGCACCACCTGTTGAGTGATTGATACCCAAATCTAATCAGCCCCAGTTTATGTCAGGGGCCAACTGAATACCAAGTCAGGTTAAATTTCCTTAAAAAAAAAAAAAAAAAAAAAAAAAAAAAAAAATACGATTTTTTTTCAAAGTTACTTTTTGTTAAAAGTAAAAAAAATCGATAACTTTGTTTTAAATTATCACAGATTTATAGTTCAACCATTCGTTTTAAAGGTATTGACGAGACCTTTCGAAAGATACCCATCTTGAAAATTTACTCCCCTCGGGGGGGGGGGGACTTCCCCCCAGGGGGGTTCACGAGGGTCCTATGCATACAAAATTTTTTCCCCAGTTGACTACGTCTATTATAAATAATTCTTGTAAATTTCATAATGATTACTAAAAAATAATTCTCTTTATGCACATTTATACAAAATTTTGTCCTATATCACCATGTTAAAAATTTAGAAAAATCGGGATGGCAACGCAACCTGTAAGACAATTTTTACCAAAAGTTGATAGGCACTAATTTATGTCAAGGTGCAACTACATACTAATTTGTATGAAATTCTGTGCAGTAGTTCCTGAGATACAGTTGCCACAAAATTTTGTCACACACACACACACACACAGACAGACTGACAGACAGACACATTTTCTAAAAAGGGTCAAATCGTGTTCTACAGCTCTCAAAACGTGTAAATCCATCAAAAACCCGAGGTCGAAAATTTTTACGAATCCAATACTTTCTCTATATTACATATAGCAGAAAGTAAAAATCACTTGGATATTTTCCTTTTCTTTTCCTGAAACCGCCAATTTTATCATTTAAAAAGCAAATTTTCGAACACATTACGTCGTCCTCCACGTACATTTTAGGATTGAGCCCAGTGTTAAAAACAAAATGCAATTGTCAGGAAAGTTGTAATTTTAGAAAGTATTTCAAAAATGGCAAGGATAATGCAATTAACGATGCCACAAAAATTATTAATTTTAAAATGAAAATCGAAAAAATATTTTAATACGTGAGATGGCAAAATAATTAAATGTTAACGAAATATTGGCAAGATATAAAATTCTTTGGCTATTTAAACTAAAAACTTGTTTTTTAGCAGCCACGTTGCTCATCCAAGCGAGATGGCCGCAAGTTAAAAAGCAAATGTTTAAGAAACCGATTTGTATCATGTTTAGAACTTGGAAAAGATTTTTAAAAAAGTGTATGTATAGCAAAATACTTTCTTCGAAAACAGTGTGGGGGCAATTAAACAAAGCAGGTTAAAAACAGATCTGCAAAAAAAGCCATTATTAAGGAAAATAATAATAAAAAAAAAAAAAAAAGAGACTTTAGTTGACCAAAAATTGAAAAAATATATTATTTAATTATTGGGCTGAACTCATTTCATCTGATGGGTCAAGTTTAATTTATTTCGAGCTGCTGAAAAAAGCTAGTAGGACAATGAAATGTGACCGTCTTAATGAAAATTACACTCTTAAAACACTGACACATTTTCTGTACATTATAATACGGAAGTACATAACTTTTCAAGGCATTGGGCAAAGTTTTATGCTCAAGGGACCAATTAATTGGAAACAAAACACGGCCATTATAAAAGATGCGCCTGACCGACTATTTTGAAGATATCTCAGACTTTTCCGCAAACAGCATTTCAACATGATAATGCACTTTGCTAAAGGGCATCGGTGGTATTGTATTTGATTCAAATTTTTAAAATTACCTATCTATTCCCATGAGTACCTATAATTCTGTTAGTAATCATATTTTTTTTTTTTTTCATTTTAAGTTAAATATCACAAAGAAAATCATACAATTTCTTCGTTGCCAGACCTGCAAATAGTCTTAATCTCATTCCTCATGAAAATATTTAATCTACAAAAAGGCGGGGAGAAAGAGGGGAGGATTCAAAATTTGCGGCCTATAACACTGAAAGAACTAGATTTTTTTTTTTTTTTTAATGATATTTGTTAATCTCTACTGATGCCCTCACAGTCATCACTGGTATTCCACATGCTCACCTCCAATTAAAATACAACTTCAACAAAACTAACATCCTGCAGTTAAATAATTCCATTCTCACAGACACTCTCTTCCCTAATATTCATGTCCAACAGCTTTCTAACAGCTGGCAAATACACCCAGCAAAGGATGCTGCTTCCCTTTTCATAAATTGTTCAAAAAACAGTTTCTCCCCGTTTGCTCAACTGGTGATCTACTCTGATGGCTCCAAAACCGACCATGGAGGGGCAGCTGCGCTCTGCATTTTAAACAAAAACAAAGTTCTCCATCAGTGGGCAGACATGCTCGCAGACCACAATTCGGTCCTTCAGGCTGAGCTCTTTGCCATCCTGAAGGCAGTTGAGTGGTCAGAAAAAACTCTCCAGACTGCAATGAAATTTCAATCTTCAGTGACAGCCTCTCGAGACTGCAGGCCATAGCTTGCCACAAGAGCAGACACCCACAAGTACTTGAAATTAAAATAAAGCTCTCAAAATTAAAAACTAAAATCTCCCTGGCACACGTTTTTGCCCATAAGGGTGTCGTCGGAAATGAACTAGCAGACACTCTTGCAAAATCAGCAACAGAATCTAGTGACATAGCTTATTCACTCCCAGCTCCCCCTTCCTACATAAAATATCACCTAAATAAAAAACTGATTAACGACTGGCAGGATCTCTGGAGTATGTCTCAAAAAGGGAGATACACTCATGAGCTAATACCAAATGTCTCACTCAATATTTGGGACCTCTCCCCGGAAATTTCTGCCCTTCTGTCAGGTCATGGCCCCTTCCCCAAATACCTTCACAAATTTCATTGCCGACGATCACCCTTATGCTCATGCGGCGAGGAGGGGACTGCACAACATTACTACTTTCACTGTCAATTTACAATACCTTACCATTTAAGGAACCCTGACCCTAGACCAGCAACTTGGCTGAACAATATAATAGCTAGAAAGCCCCTACGGCTCAAATTAAAGCGCATTTATGCCTTCCTTCAAGATTTATCAAACTCAACAAACTAAATTCTTTCTCTATCTTTCCTTAATTTTTCCTCCTCTCCTACATGGCGAATACTGGTCATGTCTGATGCCACAGCATTCCACGGAAGTGCTCTCGAGAAGCAATCACCCAGCGCATGATGTTGCTATTAACCAACATTGTTCATAAGGTGTTTTGGCTTGGTATAAAGATTGCGTAAACTTTGTATAAAGACTGTGTGAAATTTGTACGTTACCTGTATGAACTTTGTAAATAGACTACCACTCGCCTCCGGTCCTCTTCACTTTCATCCAACTTTATCGCGGGAGAGCTCTGCTCTGGCGCCCGTTGTAATTTTTTTTTTTGTTTGTTTGTTTGCTTATGCAATAAACAATAGAGAAGGCTTAACCTTTGGAGACGGGCTCTTTTGAATCTCCACAGTGGCTTTGGAGCCCCTCTCTAAAAGTTAAAAACGCTCAAAACCGCTGCATAGTGGTGAGCGGCCTCCTTCCGTCTTAGAATCTTAGAAATGAAATTTCTTATATTGAAACACTGTATAATATATGCCATTTCGCATTAAAGTAATACCTCTATATAGTGGTGTAATTAACGCAATGCAAATTACATACTTTTATTAATTGTTTTGATCAAATAAGTAAATAGTTTTATTTCATATAGTAAAATATAACTTCTTTTCATATAATAAATCACAACAGAATACAAAGAATGTGTTTATTATATTACGTTTAAAAAGAAAGTTTTATGTAGATTATTTAAAAGTTCTTTTATTATGCAAACATGACAATTTTATTTGTTTCAACCATTAGAATTGAAATTATTACAAGAAAAAATGGCATAAGTCAATTTTCCTTCAGTGCGTATTTTTTTTTTTTTTTTAAAGGACGGAGGACTATTACTTTCAATGTACGGATTTTTACGATACCAGTTTTTCGATAGTTGGGCATTTATTGAAATTGAAAATTTATCGAAAATATACTTGAATAATTTGAAAGCTATGTTATAATTTGAAAAAAAAAAAAAAAAAATATATATATATATATATATATATATATATATATAACAAATAGTCCTCCGTACTAAACTAAATTTTGTTTTGCCAAAATTTCATCAAAATCGTTTTTTCTGTTTCTCTCTTTTTTTAGAAATAGAAAAGAAAGAAAAGAAAATTAATAATAATCAGTATAGGATAATATCAAAAAAAAGTTTTTTTTTGTTCCTTAGTGTATGTATTATTTTGCTCACGTGGTAAAATTGTCTAATTTTTTAAAGTAATTTTATCTCTTTTGATCAGGTTATTTCCAAATATAGAACGTAATATGTGTAGTAGTAGATAATGGAAGTCGTGTGGTTGCTACACACCAGATTTTATTATTATAATTATTATTATTTTACAGATAGAAAAATAAAAATATTTTAATTTTAAAAAGGGTAAGTTTAATCAAAAATTTTCTGTTTTAAAAAATATATTTAATTGAGAGAGAAAAAAATATGTTCAGTAAATTGTATTTTTTTAATGGGGATAAAATTCTTTAAAATGTTTTCCAATTTTGCGAGTAATTGATTGAACAGTGATTTAACACAGTTTCAGCACATTAAACTGTAAAAAATAAATAGAGAAATAAATAAATAAATTATATTCCAATTTATTATCATGACATAATCACAGAATATTAAAATATTGATTTACGAATTCAACGGCTAAGGTTTTAATTAAAAAATAAAATGAAACGTGCATTTCAAATTATTGTATCTTATATTTTACATTTATTTTCAAATTTATTTATATATAAATTTAGTTTATTTTTTGTTTCATCTATTTATTATTATATATTTTTTTTTAGATGTTCTATTATGGCAAATTGCATTACGCGTGGAATTTTATTCTTTTGATGTTGCTCAGATGTCTAAGTTAGTATTCAAGCAAGGTTTGGTGACAAGCATGGAAAACCACGAATAACTAGAATTCTAGAAGGGAAAAGAAAATGACAAAAGTGAAATTATAACTTAATTCACATCAGCACGACAAAATATTAAACTTTGCAAAAAATTAATGCATTTCTCATAAAAATTTACTTTATGCATTTTATCTTTTATTGACAGAGTGACTATATCAAGCATAGAATTGCTTTAAAATTGTAATTTTTATTTAAATACATTTTTCTTTTCTTTTATAATAATAGAATATATGTAGTGTAAATGTAAAACATTAAAAGATTAAAAAAAAAAAAAAGTTATTATATTTGTTGTGTTTTAAAGTGCTGTTTTCCTTTACTATACGAAAATAGAAAATCATTTGTATTGTACAAAACGAGAAAATAGTTGCAAAGAGCCTTCTCCATCATGTCATTTAACGCTTCATTTTATCTTTAATCAGGAAATTTACATAAAAAACCAAACAACAACCACAAAAAAAAAAAAAAAAAAATCTTATTTAAGATGCTTAAAACAGTCTTTTTTCACAAGTTACGGTCACATAGAGGCATGCTATAAATACCACACTATTAGTTTCGCTTTATTTATTTTTTTTCCTGTTTCCGAATAAATAATAAAAATCACATAATTTCAAAAGAAATATGTTTAAATAGAGATGTTTCATTTTAAAATGTATATATATATATGTAGAATCTTGGCTGGGTGTCTAGAGGTGGGGCAATAATGAGATGCGACTTAGATAACGAAGACATTTATTACGTAACATACACAACACAGATTAAATATAAGGATTAATATATAATAGCAGACTTCCTATCATTAACCATTTGCTCGTTTCGAGGCTTAGCATACAATACAAGCTCTCTTCATCAGTATAACCGTAACAAAGCAACATTTAAGCACTTGCTCACACTTAGAATTCACAAAAGTACCTTCGCTCACTTTATCAAATATGTGAGATTGATGCATTGAGCCCTCCATGGCTCTACACAACTATTATGAGCATTCTGTGCTCAAATTAGGACTAAATGACCACATCAGCCTTCGCGCTGACGGTCTCAACCGATCTCCACTGCAGCCAGATCTAAACTATCTTATGTTTGTCCTCTCGTCGAAAGATGAGCATCGGAGGCAGCGCCATCTGTTGTCTGTATGAGGAACTTCCCATATATATATATATATATATATATATATATATATATGTATATATTTATTTAAAAGATACTAAAATTTACTCATTGGAATTTACTTCTTTTAATTTAGTTGGGTGACTTTTTTCAGTTTTATGAAAATTTGATTGTTTTGTGAACTAACACGATCTTAAAATTTAGAATTTGAAAAATAACTAATTAGAGTCAGTTTCCTTCTTTCTTTTTTTCTTTTCTTTTTTTTTCTTTTTTTTTTTTTTTTATCATGTATAAATCGTCTTCAATTCAAAACTAATGAAAGTAGACAATATCGTTTTTGTGTCAGATTTTTAAAATTTAGTTTTTGCTATGACAAATGTTTTGAGGTCAACAGAATCCAAAATTCATATTCATAGCAAATTGTTTTAGAATGTCTCTGTGTGTGAGACAGTTATTAGGGTAATTCAAGAACAAAAATTAGGAGAAAGTGCAAATTCGGTATGCTAAACCTGAAGGCCATTGCATTTCGGATCATTTTCTTGTAACGCATGCGCTAATAGCTCACAAGCGGACCGTAGAAATATCTAATCTGAATCCTGAATGTATACATCAGAATATTTGGATGTTTATTTATAATGTATTGATTTA
This sequence comes from Salticus scenicus, assembly GCA_963930645.1. NCBI lineage: Eukaryota > Metazoa > Arthropoda > Arachnida > Araneae > Salticidae > Salticus > Salticus scenicus. The sequence continues at coordinate 360,234,377 of OZ005652.1, read as the reverse complement.
GTTTGTTTCATCTGAAAATTCGAAAATTCAAACATTTTGGAAGTGTGTAATGTGATTTACAATCCATGCTTATTTTAACACCGCTGTTAATACAATATAAAATAAATACAATAGTTATTTTCATAAAATTCATATATCTATTTGGGCAGCAAATTGGGTTTGTATCGAATTATGTTGGAATTGTTTAATTAAATAGTTTTTTAAGAAAAAAAGTAATGAAAAACGAATAACATCTATGTAGCAGAATAAGCAGCTTTATATACATATATACAGTGCGTATCGAAATGATAGGTCCACCCACATTTTTCAAAGTTTTGACTCTTAATTGAGAATAAGAATCACTTTTTTGGTAGAGATAATTAATCAGTAATTGTTATAACTATTTATGATAAAATTTTTTAAAAATAAATAATTCCTTTTTATTTTATGGAAATTTTCATTTTCAGACCGTTTCGAAAAGATAGGTCCGCCTTCAGAAATTTTGCACCAATCACGTTTATTTCCAAAAAATTTGCATAAATATCGTTGCTTAGTCTTACTGCGGGATTATGCTGACTGCTGTGGAGGTATTTAAACAAATTTGAACATCACGTTGTAATCAAACGAAATGGGTCGTCGTTGCAGTCTTTCGCTGGTTGAGCAGGGGAAATTTGATGCATTTAAAACGTGTGGAAAATCGAATAGAGAAATAGATAAACTTTTAAACAGATCTCATAGTGTTGTAAACAATTATTTGCGACTTAGAAATGCTTATGGCAGTAAAAAATCATCTGGCCGCCCATCAAAAGTGACACCCCGACAAAGAAGAACTATCATAAAGGAGTTAAAATCTGGAAATATGAGCTTATCCACTGTGGCCAGACAACAAAACCCTCCAATTTCAAAATCTACAGTCCATAGAGTGGTAAAGAAGTTCGGCAATATAGTTTACGTGAAGAGGAAAGTGGTTCCGAAATTGACTAAAAAGCACAAAGAAAAGAGATTGAAATTCGCACATGAAGTGATGTCCTGGAAACAAGATTGGCATCGTGTGATATTCAGTGATGAAAAGAAATTCAACCTGGATGGTCCAGATGGCTGGCAGTACTACTGGCACGATCTGCGTAACGATAGACATATATTCTCGAAGAGGCAAGCTGGTGGTGGTTCCGTTATGGTATGGGCCGGATTCGGAGGTGCAGGAAAAACTGATATAGCATTTGTAGACAATCGTTTGAATGCTGCAGGCTATCAACAGCTGCTTGAACAATATTTTCTTCCACAAGCAGAGCACATTGGGGGCCCATTCTTCATGTTCCAACAGGACAATGCTTCTGTGCACACTGCAAAGTCAACTTTGGAATGGTTTCTGGATAATGGTGTACATGTTATCGATTGGCCACCTTGCAGCCCCGACCTGAATCAAATAGAAAACATGTGGAGTACACTCGCAAGAGCGGTGTATGCAGGCGGAAGGCAGTACAACAGTACTGCAGACTTGAAAAAGGCTATTTCCTCTGAATGGTCAAAAATCGAGAAAAAGTGTTTGCAAAAACTTGTAGAAACCATGCCGAATAGGATTTATGAGCTTATTCTGAAACAAGATGGAAAAATTTCTTATTAATTCAACATTAATTTGATGCTTGGTTCAGTGGACCTATCTTTTTGAAACAGTATTTTCATGTAATTTTTGTTTTCCTTATTATTCCTATTATTTGTATATTATTCATGCATTATTTTACATTGAATGAAGTAATGTAGCTTATAAAATAGTACTTTGCACACAATAAAACCTTTTTTACCAACATAACTTTCGTTTTTACTGGTGAACCTATCATTTCGACACGCACTGTAGATATATTTTAATTACACATATTGCTAAGATTTTTTCAAAGATTAAAAATAGAGTAGAACCTAGACTATCTGACGTAATTGGGACTGATTCTACATCGGATAATCGAAAATTTCGCATAATGGAGAATTTTTTAATAATCTTCTAGTTTAATATGTAACATTTTCATTGAACTGTTATTATGACTATTTAAACTGCTAAATAACAATCTAAATTCAAATTATATATGAAATTTTTTTCGAAACAAAAACTTACAATGATTTAAATAGAAGCTGGCCTAAATTGGTCATCCTTTGTCACGAACTTTTCTTAAAAGTATTAAATTAAAAAGAATCACAATGTTCTTGTTCAAAAGCACCGTTACCTCTAATATTTACTTGGGAATCATTTTCACTTTCACCGTCATCTTCTTCATCTTCTTTCGGAGAATGTCGGACTTCTGCGATAGTTTCCTCATCATTAAGAAACTGGAAACCTGAATCTTCCATGTCACAATTCAACCAATCTATGATTTCTTTGATCCCACTGTTTTCAAAACTTGGCATTGTGCTAAAAATATTTGAAAATTCAGTAGCACCATCTTCCGTAATGTATGCAACATTTTCATCTACGTCGAAATATTTATTTGTACTCGTGGTTTGAGAAAGATCACTCTCATACACAAGGATTGGGAAAGAAAAAGAAAAAAAAAAACTTTCAAAAATGAATTTTGTTTAACAGAAAGTATCGTTTAAAAGAGTTTCGAGTAATAGACGCTGAAACAAACAAACAAACAAACAAATAAAAATGCAGGAAACCAACGTCGGTGAACGGAAATTTCCGGTCAGTTAAACGAGGATCGGATAGTCGAAGTTCTAGTGTATTCAGATACGAAGAATTTTTTTTCTAAGTTTGAGTACAAAATTTCTGTTAAAGTAATGTCTTCTCTGAACCAACAAAAAAAAAAAAAAAAAAAAAAAAGGAAAGAAAAGAAAAGAAAGAAAGAACAGAAAAGAAAGAAAGAACAGAAAAGAACAGAAAGAAAAGAACAGAAAAGAAAGTACAAATGATTAAACTTTCATGCTCGACAGCAAAATTCATTATATTCTGTCTACATTTTACTGTTTTGACAGTGCTAGCTTATCCACCTTAGAAAAGATGCTTCGAACAGCCTGTACGCTAATCGCACCGACGATCCGATTAGCCACTTCGAAATCTGTAATATATGGTTATAGTACATCCGATGTCAAATTTTCGTTGAGGTCGTATAAATGTCTCATGTACAAAAATGTTGAAATACTTACAAAAAGTAACGTCTATGAGTGATATTGATCTACATACAGTTGAACATTTTTAAACTGCACTGAAAAAAATTGGCATAATTTTTTACTCGCACAAACGCATATTTATATTGTATAAAAAGTACATATACTTTGCTTACAGAACTGCAGAAAAGACTTTTTATATATTAGTGCTAAGTTTTCAATTACATTCTCTAATTACATTTCAAATTGTGGCATGCTATTTAATTAATTAATTAACTAATTAATATTTTTTTTTTCTAAATTTAAGTACACGTTTCATGCATATATGCATTATGTATTAACAGGGGCACTCAAAATTAGTCAATTAACTATCGTAGAGAGGTATCTCTGAGGATAGTTTTAACCCTACAAGGCTCAATTTTTTTTTAGTGCGCGACAAAAATATATAGGTTGTAATTAGTGATCGAAAACTTATAAAAATAAAAATAAAACCATATTTTACGGAAAAATCGACTTTTATTTCAGTTCCACATACGGCAAACTGAGCCATAACTATACTTCTTGGTATTAAACTAGTACAATTGAATTGTTTTGGAAATAGTATTGTATATTGGACACACATACATAGATCAACACAGTATTTGTTTCGAGTCAGAACTTTTCAATAACTATTCTTTTTTTTATTTTTGAATTCAGACAAACGACTAACGAATCACTTTCATTCAAATTTAACACTGAGTGCACTATAACAAAAACCCGCACGACATCTTTAGGTAAAGATTCATATTACTACATTGCTAAATGTCAGTAGCTTCTATCAAGATGTCAAGAGATGTCGCTACTAATAGTTTTATAGCTATAGGAACGATTAAAGTCGGTGTTCCACATATGTAACTGGTTGCCTTGTAGGGTTAATAAGAACAGATAACTTTTGATAGTTAATAAATAGCCTTAACTTTTTTATGAATGTAGTTGCAAAATTCAAATTTTGTGTCTGCGAGAGAAATCCATAAGAGCGATATTATGTCAGGTAAAACTGTTCCTAAAACTACTTTGCATTATTTTTAAAGTACAGTAGAAATGTTCAAATATTCTCGTTTTCTTAGAGTTAGAGTTATAATAGTTTTATTAATAATAAAAGTCTTGGTTACCGGGGTATGATGTTAAAAACTGATGTCATAGATACGTCATAATATACTTAAATAAGGAAAATAAACTTTTACCCTTGGTTTGATTTGAATAAAATAATGAAAAAAAAAAAAAAAAAAAAACTAAGCCTATTTTTATTTTCTAAGTAGTAAATATAAAATTCTGCAGAAAACAGAATATAATTTAGTACGACAGGACTTATTTTAATCTGATCTTTTATATAAAGGTGTGCAGTAATTGTCATTCCCTAGCATCGTTTATTATACAGTCTATAACAAAAAACGTGACGCACCAAGAAGAAGTGGGGAAAAAACTGGTAGATGGGGTGGAGTGGGTGGTCCGAATGGGACAAAAATTGGTAGATGTGATGTACATGGGGATAAAAACAATTGATTACAGTTTCAGAAAGTTTGAATGATTTAATCAAGAGAAAGGGCCTCACAAAGTAAACAAGTTAATAACGCGTTGGTCCACTTCTGGCCCTTACGTACGCAGTTATTCAGCTTAGTATTAATTGATCGAGTTGTCAGATGTGCTCCCGTGAAGTATCGTGCCAAATTCTGTCCAATTGTTGCGTTAGATTAGTAAAATCCTGAGCTGGTTGTAGGACAGTTTTTATGATGCTCCAAACGTCCCCAGTAGAAGAGAGATCCGGGGACTGAGCTCAACCCCACTGAGCCACCTATTAAGGGTATCTGAAGTCAGTGAAGTACCAGTTGCATGTAGGATCGACGATAAAAATGAATTGGGGCTTGATTCCATCAAAACCTGTATGTATGTCAATTTGTGTCCAGTTTGCATTACTACTTCTTGGTGCGTCACTTTTTTTGTTATAGAGTATATTTATTTCTTACAATTGCTTGTTATTGCTTTAGCATAGGACCCATTGGCAGCTTTAAAAATTTTTGCTGTCATTTCAGCGATGAATTAAAATGGTTATCACATTTGTATTAATAAAGATCGTGTCGTCCGAGCTATCTCAGTGACAAATTTCAAATTTCGCCGAGGGGCTTTATACTGAAGCTATTCCATTTCTTATGCACGAAGTTTCTCAATTTTATTTTAATTAAAAAAAATGCACGTTAATTTTTTTTTTTCGGCATAAAAAGTAATATATTTACTTATTTATTTACTTACTTATTTATTTTTGGCATCATTATTTTTTTCCTTTTTACTAATTTTAAAGTTAAAAAAAAAAAGGTGGGCGATTTAATAAAATTCATTATCAGCATTTTTCTAGCATATCTCTGTATTTATAAAACAAAAAATAGAAATAGAGGCAACATCCTCCTCAACACCAAAAGTCAGCTTCAATAACCTAAATTTCCTACAGATCAACCTCAACAGGTGCATGGCAGCGAACTCGACGGCCCGGGAATTCATGGAAGAAAAGTCCATAGACATCGGGCTGTTGCAGGATGCTTACTGCACTGTGGGGGGTGATCTGTTCGGCTTTCCGTCTGCCTGGTCAAGTTTCAGTTCCAAAAACAACACTGCCCACATAGTCATAGCGACACAAACCCTTAACTACACACACGTTTTCACTGGGGAAAATTGTGTATTCATCTCACTTACCACTAGGGAAGGTGAACTGCTACTTGGAAGCGATTATGCCGCCCCGTCTGCAGACTTCGAGGCCTGTCTGCTGGAGTGGCAACACCTCATAACACACAGGTCATTATTCATTTGCTGCTGCGACCTCAATGCCAATTCCCCGTTGTGGTGCTCACCTAAAGAGGATCGCAGAGGTCGCGAACTAATAGAATTTATAGCCTCCAATAACCTATGTTTGGCCAACATTGACAACTCTGCTCCCACCTTTAATAAAAACGATGCACAGGGCTGGCCTGACTTTACTCTCTGCAACCCTAAGGCGTTCGCAAGAGTAAACGACTGGTCAGTTCTGGACATACACAACAACACAGATCATAATTACATCACATTCTCAACAAGCACCATACCCTCAATATCACACTCTAAACGCTTCGCCACCAAGCATGGCAATTTCAAAAAATTCAATAGCCGAATTCAAAAGGAATCATCGAAACTTATCTCGGAGCTAAATACAATCACTAACGAGGCCCAGTTAGAAACATACACTCAAAACCTCATAGCCACAATCCACACTGCAGCAACCTTAGCATTCAGACTGAAGAAGTCGGGACGGCAGTTCGCCTACACCTTCTGGACCCCCCAGCTACGTTCCATGCGTAATCGACTCACAGCTCTTAAAAGACAATTAAAATATATCGATCCATCCCTAATCCCACAGCAAAAACAAGCAATCAAACTTCATTCGGCCCTTTTCAAAAAACACATAAACACAGCTAAACGCACCGCATGGAAACACTTTTGCTCATCACAGACCAAGATTTTCGGAACAGCGCAAAAATTCTACAGTAACAAATTCTTTACACCAACAGAACTGAAACTGGAGCGCCCTCCGGCGCTCTCTTCCAAACGTAACAACCTGGAATACCTAACAAGCACACTCTTCCCAGAATCTCTCCTCACAAACTTTCAAGTGACCGTCTTCTCGGCTCCCTCGGATGTCCCCTTCACGGAGGCCGAGATCAAAGCCACTCTATTCAGCTTCAATGTAAAGAAAGCTCCAGGTCCCGACAATTTAGACTTTAAAATTCTCCGCAATGTACACCTAACAATACCACACCTCCTACAAAAATGGTCAAACCTCTGTCTAAACTTTCACTACTTTCCAGAAATTCTCCGCAGAGGCGAAGTGGTGTATTTCCTGAAGCAAGGGAAACTCCCCTCTGAACCCTCATCCTACAGACCGATCTGCCTCCTACCAACGTTAGGAAAATTATTGGAAAAACTGACAGTAACACGCCTAAATTTCTACCTCGAATCAAACAACTTGCTCCACCCAAACCAATTCGGGTTCAGAGAGGGCAGATCGTGCGACGAAGCAATGCAAGCCATCAAGAGTTCCTGCGCCGTCAGCTGCAATGCCCAGAAATACACCACCATCGTCTCACTAGACATACAGGGAGCTTTCGACAACATAGAGTGGCCCCACATTCTACAAGCTCTCCAGGACCTTGGCTGCCCGAGGAATCTGGCGGGAGTTATCAGATCTTATCTCTCAAAACGAAAAATCCTAGTTAACTGGGGGGAAGGCTCCTCAGAACTCCCTCAATCTAAAGGCTGACCGCAGGGCTCATGTCTTGGTCCATTACTATGGAACATAATCGCCAATAGCATCCTTCGAGAAATGAGCTCGGCGGGCTTCGAGATTTTCGCGTATGCTGATGACTTCTCCCTGATTCTCTCTGGCCGCATAAGGAAAGATTTGGAAGACCAGGCTCAGGTAGCCCTCTCCCTCTTTAGTGGTCTATTACAAGACCTTAATGTCAAATTATCCCCCTCAAAAACAAAAGCACTCACATTAGCCTTTCCAAAAGCCCTCAGCAATAGAAGATATCCCAAGATGCGGATCGATGGCATCAGCGTCAACCACGTGGAACAACTCAAAATTCTAGGAGTCACTTTTGATCGACGCCTCAACTGGTTGCCCCATGTCAAAGACTTAAAAATCAAAACGCAAAAAATATACCATAACTCCTTAAAAATGGTTGGCAAGAGGTGGGGTATTTCCACCTTCCACCTCAAAACATGGTACCTCACAATAATTGACAAAATTCTCACGTATGGGGCATCCATCTGGGGCGGCCATCTAAGATCTGATGCAATAACCCAACTAAACTCAGCCCAACGTCCGTTCCTCTTACAAATAGTAAGAGGCTATAAAACCATTTCGACTGATGCCATCACCGTCATCACAGGGATTCCCCATGCCCACCTTCAGGTATCACAAATCAACATAAAATCCAGAATTCTCCAACTTAAAGACCCAGAACTTAGCTCAACCATTTTTCCCAACAACCCAATCCAGCATCTTACCTGCAGCTGGGCCCTCCACCCCGGTAAGGATGTTGCTCCTCTCATTACAAACTGCTCTAAAAATAGCTTCTCCCCGTCTGTCCCTGTGGCGGTCTACACGGATGGTTCTAAGACGGATGCTGGAGTGGCTGCAGCTTTCTGCGTCCTAGCTTCAGGCGTCGTGACCCATCAGTGGGCGGGCAGACTCGAAGACTACAACTCTGTTTTCCAAGCGGAATTATATGCAATACAAAAAGGCATTAACTGGATCTCAGAGGCAAAACATCAAGATATAAGCATTTTCAGCGATAGTCTCTCAGGTCTGCTCGCCATAGCTCGACACAGGAGCAGACACCCTTAAGTAATAGAAATAAAAAACTCCCTTAGCACCCTAAACTGTAACTGCTCCCTGGCTCACGTTTCAGCCACAGGGGCGTAGCCGGCAATGAAATAGCTGATTCTCTTGCAAAGGCCGCAACAGAGTCGGAAGTCATAGACGTCTCTCTCCCAGCCCCCCCCCCTCCTTTGTCAAAAGGAAAATTAAAAATCTGACCATGCAAAAATGGCAAGACCTATGGTCTACCTCCGAAAAAGGTAGGCATACCTATAATCTTATCCCAAATGTTAGCACAAACACCTGGACCCTAACACCACCCATCTCAGCCTTTTTAAGTGGCCATGGCCCTTTCCCCTCCTACTTAAATAGATTTCATTGCCGGCGCTCATCCCTGTGTCCATGTGGAGAGGAGGGAACGCCGGACCACTACTATTTCTCATGCCCCCTTACAGAAGTTTTCCATCTTAGAAACCCAACCCCTAGGCCAATAAACTGGCTTCCAAACATCCTAACCAATAAAATCCTAATCCATAAACTCAATAGCATCTACTCCCTCTTAATGGATATAACCAATCGAACAGACTAAAAGTCTCCCAAGTAACTCTTCTAATAATAACGACCAACTAATCATGGTCCCAAAATTAACTTAAATAAATTAAACAATTAACTTAAATAAATTAAATAATTCTCTCTATCTATTTCATTAAATTTTTATTTTATTTCCCCCTTTTTTTTTTCTTCTTTTTTCCACTCTCCAAGTTGTCTAATGTGCTTCTCGGTACCCAGCAAAACGCTAACTTTCCCCACTACCCATTACCCTCTTGTAGCGTCAGAAGTGCAGCAAAGGTCAACCTGAAACCAAATAATGCAGCAAAAATAAATTCACCCCTGCAAACAAGCAACTATGATGCCTTCGGAAGAAAAGTCAAAAGATCAATCGCCCATTGTCGCGGGTAGGATCTAAGCCTGGCGATGAATTCTGTAATTTTTTTTTTTCTTTCGTTTTTCAATAAACGTCTCGGGACAGCCCACGTGGACTTCGGTCCTAGCATAGCTCAACACCGCTCTTCGAGCGGTGAGCCGGGGCTGCTCCCCTGTTCAATGCTTCTGTTTACATAAAAAATCTATTATTACTTTTCGAGATGATCATTATTGTTCTAAAAATAGATTTTTAAGGGATTATTGCCGACTGTCTGGCGCGCAGCTTCGAACTGACTTCGTACGTTGCTTTGATTGACACGTGGCGTATTTTTTTTTTTTTTTTTTTTAATTCCAAATTGGTTTGAGTTTTAGTCACGACAAATTATACTCAAAAATATTGTATTAGAATGTACTAAAGACAAAGAAATAGGTTGGCATTCTTTTTGGCTGAATTTTAACGATGCCAACTTATTCGGTTGGCACTTTTTGACTCTGAGATTGGCAGATATCTTCAAGATTTTGCTTTTTAACTCCACTTGCAAAGGACGCGATTTTATCGGTCTGCTCCTCTTCCTCTCTGTCTTAATATCTGCGGTGGAACTTTTTGTCATCTTTTCATATACAGAGACATGATTTTTATTTTCTTTTTTTGCTAAAAGACATACCTATTGGAATAATGCATAAATAAAAGTCATTATACTTCGATTTATTGTTGATTTTTTTGACGAGTTCAACTTCTCCATTGTCCTGTTTTTAGAATATGGATACGGCTTATTCGTGTTTAAACCTGGCGTGCATTCTTCATATCACAGGCGATAGCTAGTTTTTGTCCATATTAGTAAGTGAACCAATTTTTGATAAAATCTAAGAATACGGTGTAAAAATCCGAACATGTACAATGACAAACTATCAGCTTTATATATTTAGATAAAAACAAAAATGCTTGCACATTCATTCTAAGTGGTAGATAAAAATTGTTAACGGCACAAAACAGCCGATTTAAAGTAATAGTACGATTGTGAAAAATCATCCATGGTTTAAAAAAGATTAACATAAACAGAAAATATAATAATAATAAAAAAAGACAAAAAATAATAAATGTTAGGTATCTAGGTATCATTCCTTCGACGAATAAACTACCTACGTTTTTGATGAGTTTGGTCTGACATTAATTTTCATAAATAATTAAATTCAAATTACACTTCATTACTCGAATTAAAAAACTCGAATTAATTTTCCTTAAAAAAGCAATTAAGTATAGTAAACTGTCGCTTTTTTTTTTTTAATTATTAGCTAGTTATCAAGACATTTTGTCACTGCTTTTGATTTGGCGAACATGGCTAATCTAAAAATAAGTTCATTTGAAAATATTGACAGTTAGGTAAGAGAAGCCTGATTAGTGTATATGTAGTGATATAGGGTAGGGGATAGTTGTGGGAGTGCTATACCAGCTTATTTAACTTATTAGAGACTTTAAAAAAATGTGGCACAAAAAAAAGTAGTTTGAAAGTTTAGCATGTGTTTTTCTCTTATCAAATTGTAATATCTTCCACTCTTTGCAAATATGGAAATAACTTCATTAAACATAACAAATTTACTTCAAAAAATCTGGTGTGAAACAACTACACGACTTCCATTACCCACTATTACACGTATTATATGCATTTCTTTCTTTCTTTTTTCTTTTTTTTTTTTTTTTTTTTTTTTTGAGCTATTATATGCATTTTTTGAAATTTTCCAGTAAGAGAAACTTGATACACGGGTAAAGACATATAAAACAGATTTTACACAGAGGGTTTAAAAAAAAAATAAAAAAAATAAAAAAATAAAATGATGATACACTTATTTTTAAACACCAATTTCCGAGATCTAAAACTGAACTGTCTAGTCAGAATGACCGTTATTTTTTCTGTACGTGAAAAAGGGTATCTAAAATATATTTATGTAACAATTTTCAAGAAAATCGTTACAGCTGTTTTTGAGACACCAGATTTTACTAAATCTTGGCAAGTTCAATTATTGACCGGAAAACAATAATTACATACAAAAGAATATTTAAAAGGGTGTTAATATGGCGAGTTTGAAAAAGATCCGTACAGCCGTTTTTAAAGAAATGCAGTTGCGAGACCTGAAATTGAACTATTTATACAGGGCGCTATCAATTTTCCTGAACTAACCAACTATATCGTTCGAAAGGACATCTAATAGAGTGTTTATGTTGCAATTTTGAAAAAATCGTTAAAGGTATTTTTGAGATACGCACTACGGTCTCACTTCCGTTTTTTCAATTTTCATCAAAATTTGGAAAATTCATCTGTACACTAGACCTGTATTAGGAGATATGATAGCCAGAAGATTCCACACATACATACACACATACACACACACTGACCAATTGCAAAAACAACTTTTTTTTTTGACTCAGGAGACCTTAAAACGTATAAATCAGGTGAAAACTCGACATCGAATTTTTGAACCGAATACGATACTTCCATTGCCTACGGTAGTCGGGTAATGGAAGTAAAAATATTCCATTTTATGTGCTTGCTTTAAATTTTTTTAGTTTCATGAATTAATAAGATTATAATACTTTAAATTAAAAACAATCAATTAAAATTGATACATGTTTCACGTAATAATAATGATACTATTCATTTTAAATGAAAAATTGTCGCTTTATTATTGTATAATAATGGTCATTTAAGAAAATTCGAAAAACGGAAGTGGGACATTGGAAACCGTAAGTGGGGCTGTAAGTCCTTATCTCAAAAACGGCTCTAATGATTCTCTTTAAAGTTTCCATATAAGCACTCCATTAGATGTTCTTTCGTATAATATAGTTGGTTAGTTCAGGAAAATTGATAGGCGGCCCATATAAATAGCTCGATTTCAGGTCTCGCAAGTGCGTTCCTTCAAAAACAGCTGTACAGGTTTTTTTTCAAATTCGCCGTATTAACCCCTCTTTAGATACCCTTTTGTATGCAATTGTTTTCCGGTCAACAATTGAGCTTTCCAAGTTTTGGCAAATGTCGGGATTTAAAAAACTACTCTAATTATTATTATTTTTTAATTTGTTATATAAATACATTTTTGGTATATTTTCTCATGCATTACGGGGTTATTACAAGTAAATTAACAATTAACCTTATTAAATAGGTCAGTTTTAGATCTCAGATATCGGTGTTTCAAAAAATGGATCTACTGATTTTTTTTTTTTTTTTTTTTTTTTTTTTTAACAGGTTATGTAAACTCTGTTTTATATGTTTTTACACGTGTATCAGCTTTCTCATATAGGAAAATTTTAGGTGTCTACTTTGTTAGGTCAATTTTATATGATCTGTTCACATTATCTCCGAAAAGTGCATATAATACATGTAATAATAGATAAAAAAAGTCATATGGTTGTTTCACACCAGATATCTCTCTCTCTCTCTCTCTCTATATATATATATATATATATATATATATATGTATTTAATATTACAGGGAATATGGGTGCTGGAGACTGAAAATTTTACCTCCAAATTACCCCATGTGCAGAAATTGGTGGAACTTCTTATTTTTATTTTCAATTTATTTTATTTTAGAATTATTTCAAAGTGTTATAAACAAAATGCTTAAGAAGTTTTCTTTCATCCTTTAGCCTAATTTGGACATCATTTATCAAGTCAGTTAAAGGCACAGTGGTCTCACTGAAGCGGACTACAGTAAAGTAAAGGCATTGTTGTAAAACAAACGTGAACAACTAAAATATTTGTTTTAGAACTTATGTTTAAAACATGGTCTACCATTGTATATTGAAGATACTCTTTTCTTAAAAGAAGATTTCCTAATTTTAAAGCAATAAATTTACTTAGTTTAGTCAGGTCCGAAAACATCGATTTTTCTTAAAATTTATACGCTTCTGTTAAAAAATATGTAAAAGTTTTTAAATAATCTGGTGTGTCACACACACGACGTTCTCTTACCCTGGAATTTAATACTATAAATACAGGTTGGAGATAAGGTAAGACAACGAGTACTCTTATGTAAACCTATGTTAAACAATTAAAATTAGGCTACGGAAGAGTTTTACATGAAAATTAGTTCTGTGTGTGTGTGGGGGGGGGGGGTTACCGCCCCCCACTCACCCCCCGTTTCATTAATGCACCTACATTTATATAGAATTTAATTCTGTTATTAAAATTAAAAGTTTACTTAAAATTATACAGACAATTTTCACACGAAACATTCTTTGAAACCTATCAATCTTGATCAAACTTTTCCAGCAACAAACTTATATTAACTTCAAAATACAACATTTGGATCTCCTAAAATTATTCGTTTTTAAGTTACTCTAAGAGACACAGAGAAAGATCAAACGTTAAAAAACTTCAGTACGGTAATCAGTTTGCCTCAAAACGTGTAAATATACAAAAAACAAGCGATGAATATTTAGCCTAAAACATACATTATTTACCAAATCTCTATTGGGAATTTATTTCAATTCCCGAACAGCATTCCTGGAAATGGTAAAATATTAGTAAAACACATCCACAAACAAGCAAATGACTACTGTGTTGTGGCCACCACAGGACTTTTTTCTACATTTTCCTATACAAATTCACTCAGTAAAAACAATTTAAAACAATTTATTAAAATGATTATTTAAAAAAAATTATCTTCCATGATAATGCAGACGATTTCCATATGAGAGAAGTAGTATAACACTAAATATCCAAAAAAAAAGTTAAATTTATTCTGAATATTACATTTTTTTTTTTTTTTTTTTTTTTGGGGGGGGGGGTTAAAAATGAAAAAAAAAATCGGTAACTTTAATTTCAATATCACAGATCGATGGTTCAACCATTCGTTTTAAAGGTAATGGCGAGCTCTTTTGAAAGATACCCATCATGAAATTTTACTCCCCTCGCGGGGGGACTTCCCCCCAGGGGGGGGGGGGGAGGTGAGGCTTCTACATACACAATTTTTTTCCCCAGTTGACTATCTCTATTACAAATAATATATATTCGTTTCATTTGGTTTAGTGCAGTCTACAGATATTAAACTCTACTTACCTGCAATTTCCCCCATAGACGTAATGTATTTGAATACTTTTGAGTGTCCACGAACCATTTGCTTCATCTCAATGAAAAGTTTAGTGTAGTATCCCTATATGATATACATTTAGAATACCGAGTTTGGAATTTCTGCTACTATTTGTTCTTCAAATTAGCTGATAACAGACACACAGAGAGATCAATCACTAAAAATATGATTTACGTATTCAGGGGACCTCAGAACATGTAAATATAACAAAAACTCAGTTTCGAAAATTTGACCCTAAAAAAATACTTTCTCTACCGTAAGAGTAAGAGAAAGTAAAAATGGGTTTGTTTTTATTAATCCAATTTTAATTATAAAAACAGTAATAAAATATACTTTCAGCATATCACATAATTTAAAATATTTTTATTCCGACGTTTAGATTAATATTCCATCTTTAACCATCTTCAGTGAAATGATGTTCAAAAACTATAAACATAAACAATTTAAGCCATTCTAGGATACTATAAATACAATTCACAAAGAAATAAATAGGTGATTACATAAATTGTATAAAAATACTCTATATACATTTTAAAATGAGTTAAAAACACTCAAATAAATCGCAATCATGACTATTACAAGAAAAATAAAACACTTTAATAAAACGGAGTCAAAGTATCACATTGCAGGGTTGCCAGAACAAACAATAGAAGGGGTACCTTAAAATAATTTAACGTTAATGGATAATGTATCATTACAAATTTCGGATTTCCTTTTAATAATTTCAAAAGATTCATAAAGTAGAGCTTGGTTTCTATTGTTAGTACTATAAATTAATCTGGCATTTTCAAAATCAGGTTCGGTGGGATTAGTATTATACGTACGTGAAAAAGCAGTGCAGGATCTGTTATATTTTAAATCTGCTATATGTTCCCTCATTCTATCACTAAATGGTCTATTGGTCATTCCTATATAATAGTTAGTTTTATTATCAATTTTATATGGGATTTCATAAACACCTGATTTTAATTTGGATGGAGGGGGATCTAATTTTTTAGAAATTTATGAATTTAATTTTAGGGGAGCTTTAGCAGCAAGATGAACATTATTATCAATTAATTTAGAAAATCCTCCAGGCCAATATTGTATTTTCTAAAATTTATTATTAAATGATTTATTACAAATAGAAGATGAAGAAGGGGAAGAAGGGGACATAATTTTATAAATTAATTTATTTATAGTTTTGATTTTATACCCGTAATTCAAAGCCAAATCATACATAAAATCGATTTCATTGTCTAAGGCCTCAAGAGTAGAACGATGACTATAGGCACGTTTAATCAAAAATCTAAAATTAGCAATTTTATATGACCAGGGTATAGGATAATTACTATGAAATGTATATGGAACTATATTGGTCTTTCTATAAACAAAAGTTTCAACATATTGATTAAAGCGTTTAATTTTAATATCCAAAAAGGTAAATTCATTTTCATTATTTTCAGTTTCTAAAGTAAATTTAAGGTTGGGTTTTATGTTATTGATTATATTCAAAAAATCATTATGAGAACTAGATGGATTTTGCCATATAATAAATACATCATCTACAAATCTTTTCCAAAATTTAATACAATGCAACTGTTTAAAAATAAATTAATTTTCAAAATCTCTTAATTCAAATTCATCTAACAGTCCAGATATAGCTGAGCCCATACGGGCTCCGTTAAGTTGTTTATAGATATTACCGTTAAATATAAAATAATTATTATATATTACCAGTTTTATGGCTTCTTTTATAGCAGTTTTTTCAGATTCTGAATAGTCAGTAGATAAATCGAGTCTATTACTTATTAAATGAAAAACATATTTACCTCAATAGATGTAGACGAAGTTCACAATGTCCAGACTAGCTAGGGAATATTGTGGCTGTATATTCTGTTCGAATAAATCATTCAAAAATTTTGCCGGGTCTGATATTGAATAAGATTATTCAGGAAGTAAGCCCTTTAATACAGGAACCAATGCTTTCTCAATAAAATACGTAGGGCTGGAATATTCTGCTACTATGGGTCTAACTGAAGGTATTTCTTTATGATCTTTATATTTACCAATTAACGGAGGAAGAAAAGCAAAAACATTTTCCTTAACAACTTTTTTCATATTATCAGGCCAATTATGTCTCGATTAAATTTTTAACTTTATATTTTAAATTAGTAGTAGGATCTTTTTCAATTTGTATACAAACTATCTTTTCAATAGATTCCTTCATAAGATTAATACATTGAGTAGTTTCCAAAATAACAAATTTCTTCGTTTTGTCAGATTCAACAATTATTATATCTAGATTATTTTTTAAGTTTTGAATAACTTTATAAGTATTTTTATAAAACTTGTTAGATGTTTTTTGCTTAATAGAACGATAAAATTTACTATAAATCAGAGATCTCAATTCCTCTCGTTGATTTTCATCAGTGCATAAAATAGCATCTTCAAGCTCGGATATATAATTGTTTGTTATTGTTTGTTCTGGCAACCCTGCAGTGTGATACTTTGACTCCGTTTTATTAAAGTGTTTTATTTTTCTTGTAATAGTCATGATTGTGATTTATTTAAGTGTTTTTAACTCATTTTAAAATGTATATAGAGTATTTTTTATATAATTTATGTAATCACCTATTAATTCCTTTGTGAATTGTATTTATAGTATCCTAGAATGGCTTAAATTGTTTATGTTTATAGTTTTTGAACATCATTTCCCTGAAGATGGTTAAGGATGGAATATTAACCGAAACGTCGGAATAAAAATATTTTAAATTATGTGATATGCTGAAAGTATATTTTATTACTGTTTTTATAATTATTAACAGCATATATAAGTGGAACATATATTTCTTTACCAGTTTTACTAATTAGCAACTTAGCAGTATTAATTAGTTACTTTTTCTATTTCTGACCTTTTTTGTGCATTTTTTGAATCCTTATTTTATTTTATTCATTTATTTATTTTTAATGAAAGTATGTTTCTTGTAAAGGTCTTAATTGTTGTTTGAACACTACTTTACCCCACATTTTTAACAAAGATCCGAATAGGGTTACATCACTAATTTACCCTACGTGGTGTAAATTGAGGTAACTTTAGTTTTAATTAGGACTGAGGACTATTAGTCTCAATCTGCGGATTTTTACAATATCAGTTTTCGATGGTTGGACAATTAACGAAATATAAAATTTATCGAAAACATAATTGAATAATTTGAAAGCGATGTTATAATTTGAAAAATAAAAAAAACTAGTTCTCCGTTCTAAACTAAATTTTGCTTTTGCCAGAACTTCATCAAAATCATTTGTTTGAAAGAAAAAAAAAAAAAGAAAAGAAAATTAATAATAATCAGCATCGAAACAAGCACTATCGAAAGGTCTATGGTCAATGCTCTACAGCTGTCTTTTTTTTTTTAAATAACGGAATTTTTGAAAACGTATAATTACTAATTTATATATATTTTTTAATTATTAAGGTCATTGTGCCTAAATGCGACGTGATTTTTGGTAAGTTTATCGCATTTAGGAAACTTATGACATTTTAGTAAACAAATAATTATGAAAAGAAAGAAAAAATTGTTGAATATTATACTCATAGTTCTAAACTAGTGTTTTGTGTCATTTCTTTTTCAAGAAATTAAAAAAAATATCAGTAATTTATGAAAATATATACCAGCGTCGCATTTAGGAAATTTTTGTCGCATTTAAGGTACTATATCATAAATGCGATGTTCAAACTCCCTAAATGCGATAATGCATTTAATGCATGGGAGTTACTTTAATGTTATTAACACTTTCCAAAGAAGGTTGAAAACTGTTATTAACACTTTCCAACAAGGTTGAAAAGTGTTTATGACTTCGGTTTGTCTGCCTGTCCGCCTGTCTGTCTGTCTGTCCGTCCGTCTGTCTGTCCGTACTCTAACTCCCGTAAATATTTATGGAATTTCTTGAAATTGATATACGTTATTCAAGATTACTATTGGACGTTCCCTATTGAAAATGGAGTTCATACCTCTACTAGTTTGTGTACAGGGATACCCGAAAGTATTTCAAAGCATTGTGTTCTATGAGAGGTATTTCTACAAACCATATTTTCTTACCTTTACTGTAGACATATCTTAATGAAATTGAAATATGTTATTAAAGTTTACTATAGGATGTTTTTTGTATAAAATGGAGGAAATATCACCATCGGTTTATGTACAGGGACACTCAAAAGTATTCCAAAGCATTGCGTTCTATGAGAGATATTTCTATAAATCAAATTTTAATAACTTTACTTTCCACGAAGTTTTTGGAAATTTAAATATGGTATTTATGCGCACCAAAGAATGCTTTGCACAGAATATAGCATGATTAGCATTAGATTTACAGGGTGGCACAAAAATATCCAGTTACATTAACAACTATTAAAAAAATGGCTAGAATTGTACTTTCGTTTACGTTAAGCGTTTTTAACACAATCTAACATTTTTTAAGGGTGAATATGATACCTCTACTGGTTTGTGTACAGGGACACCCGAAAGTATTTCAAAGCATTGTGTTCTATGAGAGGTATTTCTATAAACCGTATTTTCATACCTTTACTGTAGACATATTTTAATGAAATTGAAATATGTTATTCAAGATCACTATCGGGCCTTCCCTATTGAAAATGGAGTTTATACCTCTTCTGGTTTGTGCACAGGATACCCAAAAGCATTCGAAAGCATTGTGTTCTATGAGAGGTATTTCTATAAACCATATTTTATACCTTTACTGTAGACATATCTTAATGAAATTGAAATATGTTATTCAAATTCCCTATTGGATGTTTCCTGTATAAAATGGAGGAAATACCACCACCGATTTATATACAGGGACACTCAAAAGTATTCCAAAGCATTGCGTTCTATTAAAGATATTTCTATAAATCAAATTTTAATCACTTTACTTTCCACGAAGTTTTTGGAAATTTAAATATGGTATTTATATGCACAAAAGAATGCTTTGCACAGAATATAGCATGATTAGCATTAGATTTACAGGGTGGCACAAAAATATCCAGTTACATTAAGAGCTATTAAAAAAAATGGCTAGAATTGTACTTTCGTTTACGTTAAGCGTTTTTAACACATTCTAACATTTTTTAAGGGTGAATATAATTTCAGTTTTGTGTATCTGCCTGTCCGCTTGTTTGTCTGCGTGTCTGTCTGTCCGAGCTCTAAATCTCATAAATATTTATGGAATTTCTTCAAAGTGATATATGTTATTCAAGTTCACTATCGGATGTTCCCTATTTAAAATGGAATTTATACCTATACTGGTTTGTGTACACGGACACCCGGAAGCATTTCAAAGCATTGTGTTCTATGAGAGGTATTTCTATTGGTTTTACTGTAGACATATCTCAATTAAATTGAAATATGTTATTCAAGTTCACTACTGGATGTTTATTGTATAAAATGGCGGAAATACCACCACCGATTTATGTACATGGACAGTTAAAAGTATTCCAAAGCATTGCGTTCTATGAGAGATATTTCTATAAATCAAATTTTAATAACTTTACTTTCCACGAAGTTTTAGGAAAATGAAATATGTTTTTTATATGCACAAAAGAATGCTTTGCACAGAATATATCATGATTAGCATTAGATTTACAGGGTGGCACAAAAATATCCATTTATATTAAGAGCTACTGATAAAACAATTCTAGAATTGCACTTTCGTTTACATTAAGCGTTTTTAACACTTTCTAACATTTTTAAGTGTGAATATGATTTCAGTTTGTGTATCTGTCCATCTGTCTGTCCGTCTGTCTGCCCGCACTCTAACTCCTGTAAATATTCATGGAATTTCTCGAAACTGATATATTTTATTGATGTTCACTATCGGATGTTCCATATTGAAAATGGAGTGAATATCTCTTCTGGTTCGTGTACAGGGACACCCAAAAGCATTCGAAAGCATTGTGTTTTATGAGTGTTATTTTTATAAACATTATCCCTATAGAATGTTCCCCATTCAAAACGACATTAATAGGTCCTGTACAACTAATTTGTTTACAGGGACAAAAAAAAAAAAAAAAAAAAAAAAACAACAATGCATTACGGTTTAGGACAGAATTTTTTGAAAGTTAAGTCTTTCTACTGCAAAAATCATAAGAATATTGAAATGTATTGTTAATATTCTAAAATAATGTTTTGTATAGAATATGGTATGATTAACTTTCTGATTTAAAGGGCTACACTAAAATATTCAGAGAGATCAAAAGCTGTAATTATAATTTAGTGGCTGCATTTTATTTTGCGTTAAGCCTTTTTAACTCTTTCCAAAATGCCTAAGAGTAATTTAAAAATCAATTAGTCTATCTGTATATTTTTCAGTCCTTCTGTCTGTTGTGTGCTAACGTTGTAAAGTTTGCGTTGACGCAAACTCCATCTTAACTTAATTAGATCACTAAATGGATAAGTAAGAGAACACAAGACTTGAATTAACAGTAACTAAAGTTTATTTGAGCAGATTAATGGGGAGGGTGGCCTGTCAATTAAACTACCTCAGTCAGTGTATTACTCAATCAAAATATATATATCAACAATTAAATTAGATTATCTTAAATATCTCACCCCAGCAAGCAATTGAAGGTGTAGCGACGGTTGCACTCGTAACTCCACTGCTGCGACTTCACTTTCGATCAGAGGATTCCCTACAGATCGAAATGATTTTAACCGTCCCCACTTTCTACTTTGCTGGATCCAGCTTAATTAAAACAACTGTGGTGACGTTCTGACGTCTCAACCTCACAACGTAGGCAAAGAATATTAAAAGTTATTCGATACAACAATTACGTACAGTTGGAAGGTGTTACTAAGAAATGGGTACTGCATGATTTTTCTTTCTTGTTTAAGTCTTAACGTGTTTTCAATTTCTGTATCTATGTGCCCGAATCTCCATTTGTCTATCTGTCCGTGTACCTCACTTAGCGTCCGGAAATATTTTCTGAATTTTTAAAAATATATATATGTTGTTCATATTCACTATTGAATGTTCCCAAATAAAAAGGGCATTAATAGGTACTGTACAACATGTTTATGTACAGGAACGCGCAAAAAATGCCAATGCGTTGCATTTTAGGACATACATTTTTATAATTTACATTTAAAGAACTTTCATACTGTACTTTCAACTGTAAAATCATAAAGAAATTGGCATTTATTGTTAATTTGCTAAAATAATGTTTTGTATAAAATATGATTTTGTTAACCTTCAAATTTACAGGGCTACACTGAAATTTTCAGATAGACTAAGGACTGGAATTACAATCGAAGGGCGACGGTTTCTTTTGTGTTAAGCATTTTTAACACTTTCAAACAGTGTTTAAGAATGATTAGGAGTTCAATTAGTCTGTCTGTATGCCTTTCAGAACTACTGTTTGTTTGTTGTGTGATAACGTAGGTACAGAACTTTGAAAGTTATAAGATACAACAATTACGTGCAGTTGGAAAGTGTTAATAATCATTGCGTAATGCATGACTTTTCGTTCTTTTTTTATAGTTTATAAAATACTTAATACCACATAACTATTTCAAGATAAAATGTTGTGTAACTCTATGTGAAACTCTGCCTTTAACAGTGTGTGTAACGCTTCCTTTTTATTAACAGTGTGTGGATAATTCTGTGTGTATTGCTGAACTTTTCTAACAGTGTACGTAACGCTATGTGAAACTGACACTGTGTGTGCAACCCTGTATGCAATTAACAGTGTGTGTGTAGCTCTTCTTTCTTAATAACAGTGTGTGTAACTCTATGTGTAATTTTGTTTTTTATTAACAGTTTTTTTTAACATTGTGTGTGTAACACTGTGTGTATCGCTGATTTTTAGAAAACAACGTGTGTAATTTTACTTATGTGTAACTAACAGTGTGTGTAACCCTGTACGTAATTAAAAGTGTGTGTGCAACTCTGCCATCTTATTAACTCTGTGTGTGTAACTCTGTGTGTAACTCTTTATTAACAGTGCCTTTTTATTAACAGTGCATGTAACTCTGTATATAATCCTGCCTTTTTATTAGCAGTGTGTGTAATTCAATGTTCAATTCTTTTTTTTTTTTTTTTTTTTTTTTTTTTTTTTAACAATGTTTGTAACTTTGCGTGTATCACTGATTTTTTGCTGTGTATAATTCCGCCTTTTTATTAACAGTGTGTGTAACTCCGTATGTAAATCTTTTTTTTTTTTTTTTTTTTTTTTTTTTTGACAATATGTTTAACGCTGTGTGTACCGCTAATTTTTTGCTAACAGTGTGTGTGTAACTCTGCATTTTTATTAACAGTTTGTGTGTAATTGTGTGTGTAACTTTGCCTTTTTATAACAGAGTGTATAACTCCGTGTTTAACTCTTCTTTTCTGAGTAGCGTATGTGTAACTCTGATTCCATGAATATTTACGGGAGATAGGTTTGTCTGTCTGTCTATCCGTGCTCTAAGTCATTAACACATTTCAACTATATTGGAAAGTGTTAAAAACATTTAGAAAGTGATAAAAACGCTTATTGTAAACGAAAAACGAAAATGCAGTTCAAGCAATTTTCCAACAATACCTCTTAATGTATCTGAATATTTTTGTGTGGCCTTGTAAATATAATGCTAATAATATTGTATTTTATGGAAGGCATTCTTTTGTGCATATGAATAATATATATATATATATATATATATATATATATATATATATATATATATATTTACGACTTGTGCAAAATAAAATCATTAAAATTTGGTGCTTAGAAATACCTTCCATAGAACGCAATGCTTTTAAATACTTTCGGATGCCCGTGTATACAAACCAGTGATGGTATTTACTTCAATTTACATGGGGAACATCCGGCAGTGGACTTAAATGATATATTTCAATTTCATTAAAATTTGTTTAAAGTAAACATATCAAAATACGGTTTATAGAAATATCTATCATGTAACACAGTGCTTTGGAAAATTTTGGGTGTCCCTGTAGACAAATCAGAAGAGGAATTCCCTCCATTTTCAATGGGGAACATCCGATAGTGAACTTGAATACGATATATCAGCTTCAAGAAATTCCATGAAAAATTACAGGAGTTCGACTGCGGACAGACAGACAAACCGAAGTCATTGACACTTTTCAACCTTGCTGGAAAGTGCTAAAAAAAAGAACGAAAAATCATGCAGTACGCCCTGGTTATTAATATTCTCCAATTGTACGTGCTTGTTGTATCGTATAACTTTCAATATTCTTTGCCTGCATTATCAAACAAAGGAGAGAAGCACAGAAAAATATACAGATTGACTAATTCAATTTAAAACCGCTCTCAGACATCGTTGAAGAACGTTAAAAAGGCTTAATGCAAAAGAAAATCCAGCCGTTAGATTATAATTGCTTCCCTTAATGTATTTGAATATTTTAGTGTAGTCCTGTAACTCTGAAGGTTGATCATATCATATTCTATACAAAACATTATTTTAGAATATTAAAATACATTGCAATTTATTTATAATTTTTACAGTAGAAAGTTATTTAGATGTGATTTATAAAAATGTCTGTCCTAAAACGCAAAGCATTGGAAGTTTCCTGTACACAAACACGTTATATAGGACATATTAATGGCATTTTAAATAGGAAACATTCCATAGTGAACTTTAATAACATATATCAATTTTTCAAAATTCTGAAAATATTTAAGAACTCTCGGGACGAGAGCCAGATAGAAAGACACACAATCGGACAGAAAGATAACCAAATCAAAATCATATTCGCGCTTAAAAATTGTTAGAAAGTGTTAAAAATGCTTATTGTAAAAGAAAATGCAATTACAGCAAATTCTTATTAATAGCTCATAATGTAACTTAATATTTTTATGTGGCCCTGTAAGATTAATACTAATCATACTGTATTTATAAAAAGCATTCCTTTTTGCATATGAATAACATATTTCAATTGCATTAAGATTTGTGCAAAGTAAAGTTATTAAAATTTGGTTTGCAGAAATACCTCTCATTCAACGCAATACTTGCAAGTCTCCCTGTACACAAAACAGTGGTAATATTGTCTCCATTTCACATAGGAAACATCCGATAGCGAACTTGAATAACATATTTCAATTTCATTAAGATTTGTGTAAAGTAACGGTATTAAAATATGGTTTATAGAAATGCCTGTCATAGAAAAAAAAATAGTTTGCAGTACTTTCCGATGCCCCTGTACACAAACCAGTAGAGGTATTCACTCCATTTTTAATAGGGGACATCCGATAGTGAACTTGTAAAACATATATTAGTTTCAAGATATTCCATAAATATTTACCGGAGTTAGAGCGCCGAAAGACAGACAGATGGGCAGACAAACAGATACACAGATACACAAATTGAAATTATATTCACACTTAAAAATTGTTAGAAAATTTTAAAAACGCTTAATGTAAACGAAAGTGCAATTCCAGAAAACTTTTCTTAATAGCTCTTTATGTATCTGAATATTTTTTGTTGCTCTGTAAAACTAATACTAAACATACTATATTCTATAGAAAGCAGTCGTGCATATGAATAACACATTTCAGTTTCATTAAGCTTTGTGGAAAGTAAAGTTATCAAAATTTGGTTTATAGAAATACTTCTCATATAACGCAATGCTTTTGGTATGCTTTCAAGTGTCTCTGTGCCCAAACCAGTGGTGGTATTTACTCCATTTAATATATAAAACATCCGATAGTGAACTTGAATGACATTTCTCAATTTCATTAAGGTTTGTGTACAGTAAAGGTATTAAAATATGGTTTATAGAAATATCTCTCATAGAACACAATGCTTTGTAAAAGGTTTGTGTGCCTCTGTACACAAACCAGTAGAGATATTAACTCCTTTCTCAATAGTGAACATCCGATAGTGAATTTAAACAACATATATCAGTTTCAAGAAATTACATAAATATTTACTGGAGCTAGAGCGCGGATAGACGAACAGACAGATACTTAAAATGAAATTATATTCACTCATGAAAATTGTTAGACAATGTTAAAAAAGCTTAATGTAAACGAAATTGAAATTATAGCAAATTTTTATGAACAGCTCTTAATGTAACTGAATATTTTTGTGTGGCCCTGTAAATCTAATGCTAATCATGCTATATTCTATGCAAGGCATTCTTTTGTGCATATGAATAACATATTTCAATTTCATTAAACTTTGTGGAAAGTAAAGTTATTAAAATTTGGTTTATAGAAATACCTCTCATAGAACGCAATGCTTTGGAGTATTTTCGAGTGTCCCTGTGTACAAACTAGTGGTGGTATTTATTCCATTTTATATATGAAACATCCGACAGTAAACTTGAATAACATGATTCAATTTCACTAAGATTTGTATGCAGTTAAGGTATTAAATATGGCTTACAGCAATACCTCTCATAGAACACAGTGCTTTGGAATACTTTCGGGTGTCCCTACAGGAGTTAGAGCGCGGACAGACAGACAGACAGACAGACAGAGGGACAGACAAGCCTAAGTCACTTTTAAACCTTGTTGGAAAGTGTTAAAAAGGAAAAAAAATGCTTAAACTTCCCTTACTATATCAACTGTAAATTTCGCCGCATTTAAGGGATAAAATTTGTCGCATTTAGGAAAATGGTGTAAACAGACCCTTAAATGCGATAAAATTTTTAAACCCCTCTTTAAAAAAAAATGTAGTATTTTTTTTTTATTTTCTTCTGGTAGGTATAAAGGGTATTCAAGCACATGACGTAACAGTGGTTATTTGACCTTGAAAAATAAAAGGATAAAATCACAGTTACTATTTGAAAATTTTTCATCGCAATTAGGAAAAGACGTCGGAAAGCCATAATGGACATTGTTTACTGCAAAAGAAAATTCTACTAGAAAAAACCTTTAAAATTTAATGAAAAGTTTCGCGACCTGTTCTTGAAATGTGTATGTTCCATTATGATTTATAAGTTTGTGATTTAAGCATTTAGATTTTCAGTAGAAGAACTTTGTCGCATTTATGGGTTATCGCATTTAGGCACAATGACCTTATTCCTTTTTTTACGCCATTTTTATATTTTTTCTTTCTCTTACCCATAAAGTAGAACAAGTATTGTTTTGGGGTCAAATTTTGGAAATGGAATTTTTGTTATATTTACACGCTTTGAAGGCTCCTGATACCGAAAATCATGTGGTTAGTCTATGTGTGTGTCTGCCTCTGTGTGTTTTATCAGCATATCTCAAGAACAAATAGTAGCAGAAATTCCAAACCTCGTATTCTAAATGTGTATCTTACAGGGATGCTACACTAAACTTTTCGTTGAGATGAAGCAAATGGTTCGTGTACAAGACACCCAAGAGAATTCAAATACATTACGTCTACGGGGGAAATTGCAGGTAAGTAGAGTTTAACGACTATAGACTGCACTAAACCAAATGAAATTAATATATGTATTTTATATGCATAAAAACATGTCTCATGCAAATATGATAGGGATATCATTCACTTTTCGTTTACAGGGCTACACAAAAATACTAGATTATAGTGCGACAATAGCTGAAAATTGGTGGAAGCGTAATTTAGGTTGTATCGTGTATTATTACTATGGGATTGTGTTTAGATGCACTATGTGGTTCGTACATAATCTTCAAAAGATATACAGGGCTGCAAATATTTAAGCTATAACATTCTTTTTTATTGTTAGGGGAAGTGTTACACTATAATATTTTACAATGTTAAGGAAAGTTGCTCTGCAATTTAAATATATTCCACTTAGACGTATTATAAATAATGTTTTTAAGCTAAATATTCCTCGCTTCTTTTTTGCATATGTGCGTTTTTTGAGGCTTTCTGATTACCGAAGTCATGTTCTTTAACGTTTGTTATTTGTGTGTTGTAGCGTAACTTAAAAACTAATAATTTCAGGATATCCAGAAGTTGTATTTTCAGGTTAATATAAGTTTGTTGCTGGAAAAGTTTGATCAAGACAAATAAGTTCCAATGAATGTTGCGTGCGAAAGATGTCTGAATAATTTTAAGTTAACTTTTAATTTTAATAACAGATTTAATTTCTATTTAAATGTAAGTACTAAAATGAAACGGGGGGGGGTTAAGGGGACGGTATCCCCCTTCACACATGACTAATTATCATAAATCTCTTCCGAAGCCTAATTTGAATTGTTTTAACATAGGTTAACATAACATAACTCGTTATCTTACCCCTAAATCTCCAACCTGTATTTATGGTATTAAATGTTAGGGTAAGAGATAGTCGTGTGAGTGACACACCAAATTATTTTATATGCATGAGCAAATTAATATTTCATTTTTTTATTTTCTCTTACCCATAAGGTAGAGGAAGTATTGTTTTAGGGTCAAATTTTCGAACGCGAGTGTTTGTTATATTTACATGTTCCGAGGTCCCCTGAATACGAAAATCATGTTTTTAACGAATGGTCTGTGTGTCAGTCTCTGTGTCTGTTTATGTATCTGTCTGTTATCAGCATATCTCAAGAAGAAATAGCGATAGAGATTCCAAACTTTGTATTCTAAATGTGTATCATACAGGGATGCTACACTAAGCTTTTCGTTGAGATGAAGCAAATGGTTCGTGTACAGGGACACTCAAAAGTATTCAAATACATTACGCCTATGGGGGAAATTGCAGATAAGTAGAGTTTAACATCTATGCACTGCACTAGACCAAATGAAACGATTATATATATAAAATAAAATCTAATAATCCAGACAGATACAATCAATGAGGATACAATGTCAAATATTTAGTTTTATGTATTTTAAATAAAAAGAAATACGTTCGCACGTTTATTCAAAGGGAAAAGTAAAAAAGCAAGCACGGCAAATCGCTGTCTGAAAGATATAGTACGCCCTGTCGTACTAATTAAAAATAAATTATTTCGTGACAATTCAATAAACCAATGCATTTTATAAAGGATATATATTAATATATGAAGTATTTTTTTTTTTATTCGCCTTTAAAATTTGAAACTTATAAGTCATACCTATATCACCATCCAATGAAAATTTTAATTCACCAGAGTCAAATTATTATTTGTTTTTGTGGGATGAAATGCTAATGATACTTAAACTAAATCATTCAAAGAAAAGTTTCAAAATAAAATTCATGTTTGACGACTTCATTTTCATATTTCCCTTGGCAAGAAAGTTTTAATAAAGGGCCCCAATGGCGACTTTTATAGATTTGCCGCCATGTTGACGAGATCCCTTTTATTATTATTTTTAATTGCTTCGATAAAATGTGACAAGTTCAGAGAGCAGAATTCGAGAAACTATTTTTGAATGCGATATCCTGGTAATATAAAGCAACAAGAATGTCATTTGATTACTTGGGGAAGGAGACAGATTATTACCAAGGACACCTAAGAACATGTCTGAATAAGATTTTAGTTTTGGAACTTGAAGGCAGTAGCGCTAATCAACTACCAGACGGAAACATTCTAAATAGGGAGAGGGGGGGAGATAGCATATTATTAAACAATTTTAATAAGAATAAAATTTTTATGGCTGAATTATTTCGTATATACTTCGTGAAATATTTGCAATTTAATCATTAAAGGGACTTTACATCACTAAAAGGTTTTCATAAGTTTGAATTTCCATTCAATATTTCAATTGAACTAAGGATTGTTCAATAAAAATATATTCAGACGAATTTTTTTTTTTTTTTTTTTTTTTTTTTTTTTTTTTTTTAAACAGGTAAGAAAACACAATTGAAAGATTTCACAGTTTGAATTTTTGAATGAATTCATGATCTTCAAAATGCTTAAACTTCAACAGATATTTAAGGAAAGACAATATTTTTTTGGGGATTTTTAACAGAAAAAAATATTTAAAAGAATTAGCAATGGGTTTTGAAATTAATCTGATTTTAAGGGGAAAAAAAAAATCATGTAAATTTAAGACAGTGCAAATTTTACGCTTAGTTCTTTAAAGTAGGTGTACTATTAAACAAAAAAAAGTTCAGATTCTAAGATTTCAAATATAAAAAAAATATCGAAAATCTTAAGAACTCTTGCTTGAATATATTTTAAACAAATCTAATATTGTTCAATTTATAAAAATGGCGAAATAAGCATTTACACGAAACATTCGGGGTCCTTTGTAGACAGATATACCTTTCTCCTTCCCCTTATAATCAACGGGATTTTTGTTGCTTTGCATCATCAGGCTAACACGTTCAAAAGATTATATATATAAAATTGCTCCCCAAGAGAAAGTGACATATTCGAAGAGTAATTAAAAAGCAGAATTCTAAAAACTTTAATAACGAGATATTCTGATACCACAAATCAATAAAAATACTATTGTTTACACGGAAAAGGAAAAATGGAAGCTATTTCCCTACTAAGGGCCTTTAAGGATTATTTTTGTTAAATAATTTTAAAAGTTGTTGCAAGAAAGTATAAAGTAGACTTCACAATGCTGTATATTAATATAAACCAAGTTCGATATTTGTTTAAATTAAACTTTCTGATTTAATTTAAAACAACCTACATTGGCAGTTGAGAAAAAAAAAATATATATATAAAAAAGTTACAAGGTATTCAAATTCATACAGATTGTTGGATTACGAAAAACTAGCTATTACAATTTGTGAAACTTTATCAAATGAAATTATTACGAATTGCATTTGTATCGAAAGAATTAAGTTGCATTTTATTTTATACATTTACTTACATGTATAAAATAAATCTTACTTTGAAATTCATAAAATATTGTTTACAATATACTTCCTATAATATTTAGAGGATGTCGAAATTTAAAAACTTAACTTTTTAAAAAGTTTTCGCATGAAATAAACTAACGAGAATGTTGAGTGATCTTGGCTATCGTTTTTACATTTTTCATACAAACAGTAGGATGCATTTGTTTCAGAAATTCTTAGACAAAAATATTGTACTCGGTTTCAATAGAATTTCGCAGCTTAATTCGTTACATTGTAGTCAAAGTAAATTAAAGGAAACTACAGCAATATTAATTTAAAAAATATTGCTTATGCATTTTAATGCGAAATTCAGTACTAAATCCACAATATTTAACACTTAAAAGACAACAATTTCGGCAACCCACAGCTCGTTTAACGGCCCTCTTCGCTCACGGTTGCCGGAAGCCCGAGCCAATGTTATTCTATGGAAAATTTTCTTTACGCATAACTAATTAACTAATCCATATTTTTAAATTCTACTTTCACATTCAGAAAAATCGCAACTGTTAAATTGACGCACCTTTTTTAATTTTTTTTTTTTTTTTTTTTTTTTTTTTCCGAAGCTGTAAAATACGAATTTTCAACATGTGAAATTTCTCATTTTGAATTTTCAAAATAAAATATTTAAAATTCAAAAAATATATTTTTAAGAGAAGATGCGTCAGTTTAACAGTTGGGAATTTTCTGAATGTGAAAGTAGGATTTAAAAATATGGATTATTTAATTAGTTATACGTAAAGAAAATTTCCCATAGAATAACATTGGCTTCGGCTTCCGGCGACGGTTAGTGTAGCTGGCCTTTAACTATGAATTACTTAAATATAGTTATTCTGAAGTTATATAAAACAGAAACTGCATTCAAGTTTTAAAATAGAAGTGTTTAAGTTTGTCATGTATGCTAAACTTAAACTGCTAAAACATCTCATTAATAAGCGTAAATTTGTTAACACCCCCTTGAAAAAACTCAGTGCTGTTACGATTAAATAAGAATAAAATTACTCTAAAAAATGACTTGTAGGGAAAAAAAAAAAAAAAAAAAAACGACAAGTACTAAAGGTTTTACGCTTCATACTGAAATTGTTGGCATGTATGGTTTAGTGATGTAATTTTTTTTTTTATATTATTCAAGAAATGCAGCGAAATTGAGTTAAAAATAGAATTAAATACACTCAAGAAATAACAATTTTAAATCCTTTATTGGAAAGCAGTTAAGATTTAAAGTTCGTAAAATACATTAAATTTTTTGAGTTACAACGATCTTTATAACCTCTTCATCACATTTTGCATGAAGATGGTGGCACTGGTGTATTAGAAACTGATCCCTTCGACAATTTATGCATTGTAAGTGAGCTAGCAGTTTTTTCACCTTTACTACAAATATTAAAGTATGGATGAAATCTACAAGTCAAATTTAATTTTGTTACAAAATTTACACTTAAAATCATATTCAGCAACTTAGTCTTGATCAGCAGCACAAAATCATACTTTGAAAGTTAGGAAGGTTGACAGGAAAGAAAAACCAAAAGAAAAAAATGTTAAATTTAAAATTAAAGGCAGACAATTTGCAAAGTCGTCTGCCGACAAAGACT